>PYAF01000812.1:98377-144722 GCA_007407185.1 Glycine tomentella
TTAAGTTATGTTTTTTTCATGTTTGTGTCATGTAAATCAACATTATTCAACGTGTTTTTTTTAAGATTAGTATGTGCAACTACATGTGTTTAACTACATGTTTTTTTAATTAGTAGACGCTTATAATTATTTTGTCCTTATTTATATTGTTTCATTTTAGCTATTGTTATTTTTACACAACAATTAAATTTATTAACTTTATTTATTAAATTAATTTATCAAAACAATTTCACCAAATTTTTCAATTTTTAAAATCTATTTTTCAGAAATTTTTCAACCATACGGATCACCTGATCCGTATAGTCTATACGGATTAGCTGATCCGTATAGTCTATACGGATTACCTAATCCGTATAGACTATACGGATCAACTAATCCGTATAATCTATACGGATTAGGTAATCCGTATAAATTATACGGATTACGTAATCCGTATAGACTATACGGATTACCTGATCCATCTAATCCATACGGATTACGTAATCCGTATAATCTATACGGATTACCGAATCCGTAACAAACCAACGCCCCGTACTCACCTCTTTTTTCTTCGCCGACAGCTCTGTAACTCCGGCAACCACGAACAACCCCCCGAAATGAATGAAACGCCACCAATAAACACCAATGTTGTTGCAATGAAGCTATATGGATGTTGCCCAAGCTCGTATATTTTTGTCGAAAGCCATACGAATGTTGCAATGCAAATGAAGCTCAGCTGTTGGCCATCTCATTTATTTGTGTCCAAATCAGACCATGGGTATTTTCGGGTTTTTATAAAAAAAATGGTGTAGGAGAAATATTGCCTGGTGTATGAAGAAGCACTCTTGTTGTGAAGGGTAAGTTAAAAAGGGCCACAGCCCACAGATAATTTTGTGGTTGGAAGAAGCTTGGGTTGCTATCCATCGTGTACTCTTGCTTCTTGGGTGAATTTTTTCTTTTAAATATGTGGGAAATAAAGTATTAAAAAAATTTAAAATTTTATAAAGATTTGTAAATTTGATTTATTCAATAAGAATTTTTTAATTTAATAATGATTAAATTAATAAAATTTGATGCATGTAAAGAGTTATTGAAGAGAGTAATTTTACCTAAATTTATTCTTGGGCATTCCTTAGGTACATGATCTGAATAATGTGCACCAATACCCGTTATCATCTAATTCAATCATATTTTTTTGACATGTGACTTTATTTGAGAATTAACATCCAATAAAAAAACCAAGAGACAGGTGAAAATACGTAAATTTAATTTTTATAAAAGTTGAGTTTAACATGTTTATATGATATTATAAGTTTATTATCTTCATGATAACTCAATTAAAAAGCTTAATTTGTAATAAATCCTCTTATAAATAGAGTATAAATTTTTCAATCAATAAACTTACATATTTAACTTTTTATGTAGGTCAACATGATTAATATTTTAAAATTACAAATGTACATTATAACAATTAGGCTGATTTTGATACATTATAAAAAATGACTTTTTAACCAAATATGCTTTTATTAAAAGTCAAGGGCTTGTTTATTTATGCAAAAGTTTGGCATGACTTGGACCTAATTAATATAAACTAGGTCATAGGCTCCTATTGAACTGACCTATTCTCGTCTCTACTAATATTTTGTCTATCAAATTATTTTATTATTTAATTTGTACCCTAAAATAATAATAATAATAATAATAATAATAATAATAAAATAATGATGATGATCTCAAATAAATTACAATTGTCATTAAAGCATTAAAAATATTTACATTTCTACCTTAGAAGTTTATGATTTTTCTATTTATGTATTATATTTGTAACTAATTAATTCATAATGAAACTTTTAGATTAAAAAATTAAAGACTTGAGAAACCTTTTATTTAATTTTTCTTAAATAAATAATAGTAATTTATTATTATTATTATTATTATTATTATTATTATTATTATTATTATTATTATTATTATTATTCATTTAGTCAATTGTTTACTCTTCATTTCAAGTTTTATTTACTTAATTTCTTAAAAAAAACCACTGATAAACCTTTTACATTTCTCAATTCTCAATGAATTAAAAAAATATTATATAAGTATAAACTATAAAGTCATCCATTATTAAAGGATTATTTTCTTTTTTCGACCTGCATATATGGGGTATTTCGATAATTCTCTTCTCTATTAAGCGGTGGTCCAAATTAAATGGCAATACTTTAGCCGCTTTCTGCTTTGTCCAATATGTGTCTGGTGCGATACCTGTAACGGAAAAGCTTTATACACCATTCAAAACACTAATATACCCAGACCTGAATAATGAAAATCCGTAAATGCCCCTGATTATATTCTTAACTACAAACACTATTCATCTTCCCTCTTTACCCATACACCTCGTCTCCTTCACTCCTTGTTGCGATTTTCTTCTGTTTGCCGCCACACGTCATCAATTTGGGTCAGCTCCGGCACGCATTGGTCGTTGGTCGTTCACCGTGGAAGGTGATTGATTGGTGGTAGTCTGTGCCAACCGCCATGAGCTTCTTCTTCATTTTCGCCTTCTATTATGGATGTCACAAATTCTCCAATCTGTATACTCCACACGGATTGAGTAATCCATTGGAGTCATACGGATTAACCAATCCATATGACTCCTACGGATTACTCAATCCGTATGGAGTATACAGATTGGAGAATTCGTAGGATGTTTTAATTGGTTTTTTTATAATTAATGATTAAATAAATTGTGTTTTATTGATTATTTTACATATTTTAGCCCTTAGGAAAGTTAATTAAATTAGATTATATAATTATATGTTGTGGTAATGATGATAATAGTGATTTTTGGATCGATGGAAATTTGATTTGTTTCCTATACATTATATTAAATAGAAATAAAGAATGACAAAAAGAAATAGCAGCTTTATAATATTGTTATTGTATAGGAATGATATAAAAAGCCAAGATGTTTTAAATTCAGGAAGAGAGAAAGATATTGAAAGTTTAGGCCTTATGATTTAACTTGTGAGCTTGTGATTTAACTTATATAGTGGATGATTTTAGTTGTGACCCACATTGTTTTTCTTTAATTATAAGCATATGATCATCATGAACATCATATATGGTCACTTCCTCATAGTGTAATGCTGGCAGAGATGAAAAAAGAATAGGTTGTTGGAAGGATACATTAGGCTTTCTATTAGTTAGATGGATATAGTGCAGCAACATATTCAATGGGTTTATTAGTTATGGCTTGTTGCTCTTATGCTATTATACCACCTATGCTTGGTAGTGCTCATCATGCTTCTATCAAATAAGTGAGTTAGATGGGAGAGTATATCCTACATGATTAATGATATTTTGGTTAGCGTCAAATATTAAACTGGTATTGACACTTTTTTGTTCTGTTGTAACAAATGTAACTGCCGTACTACAACAATAGTCCCAAATGCATCCTAGGTTGATTCAAATCCTCTAGTGGGAACCAAATCCAACTGATCATTTAGGTTGTCCATTGCATCATAGATCCAATTGTGGTGCTTTGAGATTCTATTGTTGATTACCTTTGAACCGCTTTTGTGTGATAATATTGTTATTTTTTATTTGGTTGTTTGGTTTTATTTTCATTGTTGGTTGGTTTTGAATGTGACACAATTAAGCACTTGGTTCCACATATTATGGTTAAAACATTAGGATTGCGTCGGACATTAGGTCGAGATGTAGACAGAGCAAGTGGTAGAGACGATAGTGAGAAAGAAGAGCCAGCCCCTCAGCGTCGTAGGCCTACGACATCTGCAAGAAGACAACGGCTAGTGGCAGCTGTTGTTGAGGATCCTTCAGCTCCGGACCGACATGCAAGGGTTGTTGTACATGAGGATCGACGTGTGGAGCCTGATATCCCTGCCGTGGATGATGCAGGTGATGAAATACAATGTTATCCAGGTGGCCCGGAGGACTGTTCAGTGTTGACAGAATATGCTGAACATGTGGCTCTTCGAGTGTGGGAAGGACAGGTAGTTCTATGTTTCATTACAAACAAAGTGGTTTATTTTTCAACCATATGATTGTCATTCATGTAATCTGTTTGCAGGAATGTCCTAAGTTAAAATTGGCGTCGCACGTAAGAAAATTTCACAAATTTGGGCGGCCTTCACTCAAGATTGAAGGATTGGTTGCTGGTACAGGCTTAGCCCCTTTGGTTTCATGCTCAGTCGAGACCGGAGATAGGATTGCTCTTGGCTTTTGTAGAAAGGTGACACTCTTATACCAGCAGCTTCCATTTGGCCGTAGGGGAGCTAACTATCACTTTGGACGATGTGGCTTCCATGTTGCATATCCTCATCTCAAGAGCTCTGTTATCGTACGAGACTATTGATGTTGGACAGACAGTACATTTGATTGTTGAATTGCTTGAGGTATCCCCTAGAGAAGCTGGAGCGGAGATGGACCAATGCCATGGGGCATATGTTCGGCTGCCTTAGTTGCGAGACATATATGTTGTGAAATTTCAGTCCATGAAGTGGATTCCAGCAGCCAGGGCGTACTTGCTTCATTTGGTCAGGTGCACATTGTTTGCCAACAAGAGTGTCACACATATCAGTGTGGTCTTCTTGGAGGCATTTCGCAATCTGGACCAATCAGCAGGATATGCTTGGGGTGCGGCAGCTCTGGTTCACATGTATGCTAATCTGAACTATGCATGTCAACACCACGGGAAACATCTTGTCGGTTGTGTCACGTTGTTGCAGGTAACGGTTTTCATTATTTTCATACTTATCCATAGGAATAAATTCCTTACAACTTTGACCATACCAAATTGACGTTGTTCATTCATTTGTAGTGTTGGATCTATGAACATTTCCCAACAACTGGAAATGTCATTGCTGATCAGAAGTATGAGGAGAGGCAACCACGTGTGTGTCGCTGGAAGGGTGCCCAAGCATTACCTGTCATCACCTATCATAGGCGACTAGATAGGTTGGTAATGGACGATGTTTGTTGGACTCCATATGGCGATCACCGTGCACTTAGAGAGTTCAACATCATTTCGCTATTCTCTGGGCATATTCGGTGCATACCGCTTCTTGTAAGGGTGGAGGATGTGTGTGGACTACATAAGACTAAATGACGACACCAGAAAAGATCACTTCCCACTTCCTTTCATTGATCAGATGCTTTGTAAGGGTGGAGGATGTGTGTGGACTACAGAAGACTAAATGACGGCACCAGAAAAGATCACTTTCCACTTCCTTTCATTGATCAGATGCTGGAAAGGCTAGCCAACCATGCTTACTATTGCTTCTTGGATGGATACTCCGGACACAACCAAATTCCAGTAGCACCTGAAGATCAGGAGTTGTAATTCATTTTTCAAATGCTAAGCAGTTTTTTTACTCACAAATCTACATGGCTGCTACGAAATATTTTCTTTTGAAAAAATTTGTTGAATTTTTGCAAGTCTATTTGTCACCACGAGTCACCACTAACTCATATTTGCTCTTGTTAACAACCCAACTTCTGCTACTCTCCTCGTCCTCGTCTCAGATAGTCGACCTAAAAAACCTAAACAATCCAAAACGAGTAACTGATAATTGCTAAGCATATGTTAAGTTACACGCAAAGCATTATTATTCCCTTGTGAAGTTTCAATATTTTAATCAAGTGATCAATTAGAATTTGTCAGTGGTTGGGTTGGGTGACAAATTCAATATTTTAAAAATAATAAACCTAAAAAGTTATACTATTCAATTTAAGTTGCATTACCTTTAGGCTGTAGTTAACTTTATACTGGATTCTACTACTTTATAAATAATCAAATGTCATTTAGGGTTTAGGGTTTAGGATTTAGGATTTAGTGACAAAACAAACGCATTTTTAAAATATTGAACAACATTAAAGTGATATTATAAAATAAATTCAATACATTTTTTTCAGCATCAACATTACAAATTAAAACAATATCACATAAATTGTTCATTACATAATTAAAAATATCCTAACAATACATTCCAATATGCAACTATTTTCAATTTTAACCAACTTATTTTTTAATAATCAAAAACATTTTTTAATAAATATTTCATTATTTTAATTAAGTTTTTTTCCATGTAAATCAACAAAAAATTTAATTACAACACAAACAATCCAAGTAAAGCATTCCCATAAATTAAAACTAATATATATTTTCACCAACTATTTTTTTAATAATTAAATTCATTTTTTAATAAATATTATTTCATAATTTTAAATAAATTTTGTCTATGTCGATCAAGAAAAAAAATTCATTACAACACAAACTATCCAAACAAGTGCATTCCCATATATTACAACTAATATTTATTTATCTATTTTCATCTACTTAATTTTTTTAACAATTATAATCTTTTATTATTTAATATTTCATAATTTTAATTAAATCCATTTAATGCATATGGATTGGTTAATCCGTATGAATTATATGGATTGTGTAATCTGTAAAATGCATACGAATTAACAAATTCGTATGCATTATATGGATTGTGTAATCTGTATAATACATATAGATTAACCAATCCGTATGATGTAATCCGTAAGAATCATACAAATTGATTAATCCATAACTTAAAAAAAAACCTTACCTCAACTCCACCACCATAGTCGCTCCGACGAACCTAGCAACGATAACACTTTCGAAGACCACCCAAAACTACCCCATACCACAACAATAACACCAAAGCTTGCAAACCACTACCAAAAACAAAATAGAAAATCAAAAACAAGCGAATGAACATACACTGCACCACCACTAGCTGTTATAAACAATGAAGGATATTTTTGTCATTTTATTTTTTAAATGATATATTAGTCTTTTGAATGGTGTATAAAGCTCAAGTCTACCTGTAAAGATACTGACACTCAAGTCAGTTATCGTCAAATGAGAATAATTAGTTACCTACTTCTACATTGAGAATCATAGGGTCCATGGGACTTACCTTGTGATTACTAGGCTTATTAATTTAAATTTACCTAGTAATTAAGATAATCAGTTTTTATCTTAATACCTTATTCTCAATTAGATGATCTGATAATACTCTCGTGGGTCAAGATGTTCTCGATATCCTATGGGTGGAGACATCACCGAAATGGGTTTAGATTAGAGAAAAAATGTCCCTAGCAAGATCATGACAATACCACAATATTCAACAACAGAATTTATAATAGAATTTAAATATAGTCTTTCAACGGAAAAATTTGATAATCAAACGTAAATCACAGCTATAGATATACCAACTCGAGTTGGCAGAGACATATATGTTTGATTAATACTATTTTTTATTTTCAAAATAAGGTAAAATATCATTATGATTTTTTATGTTTTTGTATTTTTTATTTTAGTTCTTTATGATTTAAAAGTCTTATTTTGATTTTTTATATTTTTGAAAAGTTCAATTTTAATTCTTCTGTCAGTCTAACTGCCTTGACATGGTTAGTAATTTAAATTTTAAAATAATTAATTTTAATAGTATTGGTTAAAAATTGTTATTATTTACAAATTATTATTATAATTAATTTAATCAACACAATCTTGAAAGAGAAATTGAATTTTTTGACACAAATCTTCCTTGAACACATCCAATCTCCCACCCTTAAGGTGTTAAGGTTAAACTGATAGAATGAATAAAATAGTTTATTTTAAAAACATAAAGAATCAAAACAAAAATTATAAAGAGAAAAGGATTGTACATCAATAGTGTAAATTTTTTTACACAATTATCCAATTACAATCCTTCATGTATGACAAATTTATTAACTTTTAAAATAATTATCTTAAAGTAATTCAAAAGGTAATTTGTGATTGAATAACAGTGTAAAAAATTGTTTTACACTATGAGTACATAAACATTAAACTCATAAAAAACAAAAATAAAAAGGCAAATGCTATATCCGCTCCCCCTTTTTCAAAGTACACTCTCCTTTTTTTATATTTAAAAAATTTACTATCATATATATTCTTTATACCCAAAATACCCTTATATTATTCTTTCGAAAAGTAGTTTCTGGAAAATTATTTTACATCTTGTGTTTCAAAAAGTTTTTTCCAAAATACAAAATGTAAAACATTGTTTTGTAAAATACTTTTCAGAATTTTAAAATAAACGCTAAAAAATCGTTGTATCGAATTTAATTTTTAGTTTTCTTTCCTTCACAGCTTTATTTCTTTTAATTATACATCATAAATTACAAAAAAGAAGTGCAAACATCCCATGCTTGAGAGCTTGATGAAAAAACATTGATGTTAGATAGAGAGACCAAGCAAGGAAGACTAGAGCAAGATATATAGTGAATTGTAGGTCATAAAAGGAGTGAAAGAAAGAAACGATTCTAATGAAAGAGAGGAAGAGTGTTTGTTGTCTTGGAAGAAGTGTATTATCGTAGAGAAGGGAGTGTGTGGCAGTGTAAGGGAAATAATAAGGTTTGAAAAAAAAGTCATTTAAGTCATAACCAAATTAAAATAGGAAAAGGAAGTATAGTTGGAAAAAACTAGAATAAAATATAACATTTGTCTAAAAAATACAAAACCAACGAAACCAAAATGATATTTTAGCCTTACAAATAGGGGTTGGAATTCTATCCGGCTATTGGAATTTTCCAATTGGAGATATATAAACAAAATGGCCTTGTGGGGCCATAAGACCATTGTATCCATATCTCTCCTACTGAAAAATTCCAGTAAATAGAAGTAGTTTTTTTTTATTTTTTCTCGAAATGCGTTATTTCACAAAAACTAATTATCAAAGTGGATGTTTTACAAAACTATTGACCTATCATGGATTATTTTTGTCACGTAGGATGCAGGAGGCATCACCTTGAGTGACACCTTGTGTTTATCGTTTGGCCTGTAGCAAGAGACACCACTTTGATTGACACCTTCTTTTCAGGTGTTTTGTTAGTACAAGAAGCATTACCTTGGGTGCAGCCAATAGGAGGCGTCACCCTAATACGCCTCATCCTTGTCAGGTATTTAATATTTGCAAAGCTGACTCGTAAAAAGAAAAGTCGACGCTAAACATGTTTTATGAGATACAACATTTTAAATCCTTAGACAATAATGTGACATTTTTTACACAAAAACTGAAACTGAAAACAAAAAATAAACCAAAAACTACTTAGAACTTGTTTCATTTAAGAAAATATTTTTTTGCTCTCTCTAAAAACTATAAAAAATCTCACTATTTTTATTTAAAAAAGAAAAAAATAGTGAAACTAACACTAAAAAGTAAGAACAATAAAATCAAACACCGGTGTTTTGAATGAAAATTGTAACATGTAGGGGCGTTTGTGGCCGGTTCAAGCCAATTTTGGTCAAATTCAGGATCCAACCCAATCAAATTGGATTGATTTGGTTCGATTCGATTTTCACAATTATTTTTGAAATCCAAACCAATCATAAACAGTTTGGTTTGGTTCGGGTCATTATTTTTGATAATTTTTTCCTTAGAACTACTATTTTGTATCATGATTTATCCACATATCCAATACAAATAACACAATATTATCAAATGTCTAAAAGTAGTAAAATTGATTCATTTAATACCATTGACATAATATTCTAAAATAGACTAATACAAATTAAAATAAAATATTCTTCAACGAGATTTACTATAATAATCTGAATCACAACTATTTCCTACAAACTAATTTCTTGTAATAAGCTTGTTGTGACCAGATTTGCTGAAACAAATGAACAAAATATGATCCATTAATATTATAAACATAGCAAAAAAAATAAATATGAAAAAAAGGTCAAACAAATAACAATGTACCTAAAAGTAATACCTTAAAAAGTTCCAACACTAGTAGTCCAACACTTGTAGTTTCAACACTTGAAGTTACAATATTAATAATATTTAAAGTCAAACCAAATAATTCTAAAAATTTGAACACAACACCATTAGCACAAAAATTAATTTATATTTTATACAAATATAAAAGATGAAATAAGAGATGACACGCCTGATTCAATTTTTCTCACTTCATTTATTTCAACTTGCAAGTCATTAACATTTTATTTGGCATATCTAAGCCAATATTTGGCACAAATATATGAAAGCTTCAACACTAGTGAGACTCAAGGAACTACGAAATGAATATAGAATTTTGTACTAAATACAGACTCAAATGATACAATAGATATAGGAATGACCAATGTATCTCTAGCCATACAGGAAATAATATAATATTTGATTGCTTTCAATTTCCACCAATTCAAAATGTCAAACTCAGGGTGGTCATTCATTTTTTTGCACCTCATCCTATTTTTCCTTCGTCTTCATTCTAAATTCATCATCTCAATCATCATCCTTATAATATATATATATATATATATATAATATTTATATTTTAATTATGTGTCAAGTCAACGGGTTAACGGATCTATAAATTTAAACCTGTGACCCAACCCGTATATGAATAATGTTGATTGGTTCGATTCGATTTTGACCTTAATATATAAATGATTTAACTTAAACTATTTGGATCGATTTTGGTCAATTCGGTTCGCGGGTGATATATACCCGTGAACACCCCTAATAACATGTGATCTAGTCATTAAACAAGTATTTAGGCCAACATTAAATTGAGTGAAAAAGGTGATAGGAAAACATGTAGTTTACGTAAGTTTAATCAATGCTAAATTAAGTAAAAATGGTAATAAAAGATCTAATCATTAAACATGTATTTAATATTTTCTTTTCTTTTTTAGAATCGACTTAGTAGTAGACGATAAATACATGTTTTACATACAAGAATAGTGTGTACAAAGATGACGCCTTCTGGAATGATAAAATGTCTGAAAAGAAGAGTCAATCAAAGTGGTGTTTTTTCTACAAGACAAACGAAAAATACTAACACGTCAGAGTGACACCTCTTAAATCTTAATTGACAAAAATCATCCCTTTATAGATAAATATAGTTTTCTAAAACACTCGTATCAATAAATAATTTTATGAAATTATCCATTGGCGGAAAAATAAGTCAGAGTTTGTTTTTCCTACAAATAGTACACAAAAAATGCAATCAAACAGAATTTTTTTGTGTGGAAATCTAATTAATTTTGCGGAAACTTAGTTCCAACGAACATGCAGTGATGCAGATTGGATTATTCTAGGATTGTTAGGGAACAGAGCACCCACTACAGTACTGTTCACTTTCCTTTTTTAAAGCCCTTTTCTTTTTGTTACATGTTTTCCGTAAAAAAACACAATGATGATGGCAACTCCAAACTCCCATGTCCTTAGCTTAGCTTCCTTGGCATGTAAGAATTTAACAATACGTCAAATCACAGTTTCAAAAGACCCACTTTTTTCTCACTAAAGAACAAACCAAACAAAAAACAAATAATAAAATTGCAATCCGATGTGTCAAGTGTCAACTTTTATCTCTGTTCCTTTGTTTATCTATCATCAAAAGAAGAAAACACTCCGCAAAAGAAAGAAGTAGCAGCTGCATCATCCTCTTTTCCCTTCTTTTTCTTTATTTTAAATGTATTTTATTTAATTTTTCCCTCCTTTTCCCTTGCTATCAGAGCAATTCCAAAACCTCTCTCTCAATCGAAGTATCAATCTTTTTGGTTCCTTCTTGTACCCCAGTACAAAAAGATGGCAACTTTACCTTCCCTCATTCTTCACTCAAACCCCAACACCTGTGATGCTTTCTGGGTGCTGAAGAAGAAGAAGAAGAAGAAGAAGAAGAAGAAGAAGAAGAAGAAGAAGAAGAAGAAGAAGAAGAAAATTGAGGAAGAAACCTTAATAAACCTTGTTGTTGTTGCATTTGTGGTGGCAGGACCATGGCCAGCACCAGTGGCACAAAGGGTGGTCCTTTTGAGATGGGTAGGCAGCCATCAAAGAGGATGGTGAGGGCTCCTACCAGGAATGTGGACTTGGGAAATGAAGAGGGTGTTGTGGACAGTGAGATTGTGCCTTCTTCACTTGCTGTGCTTGTGCCTATTCTCAGAGCAGCCCTTGAGATTGAAGAGGAGAATCCCAGAGTTGCCTATCTTTGTGAGTATTTTTCATTGGGTTGTTTTGATGTTTTTATATTTTTATTTGGTTAAATTAGTTTATTTGTCCTCTAATTTATTTTTTAGATTTAATTTGATTTTTCATTTATTTTTGGATTCGATTTGATCTTCTAATTTTTAAATTGATTCGATTTGATCCGGCCGTCTAAATTGGACTGACACCGTTAAGAAATCACACTTCGTGGCAGCTTAAAACCACTTCATGATGATTTTCAACCGTCACAAAACACTCATTTAGACAAGAAAACCAAATTTAGATGGCAAGACCATTCAAATTAATTCAAACATGTGAAACCAAATTAAACTGATTTTAAAATTTAGAGGACTAAATTGAACCCAAAAAAAATTATAGGACTAAATCTAACTAATTTTGAAAATTCAAGGAGCAAATTGAATCCAAAAAAAATAGAGGACCAAATTGAATGTAAAACATAATAAAGGACCAAATTAAACGTAAAAAAAAAATAGAGGAAAAAAAGCTAATTTAACCTTTTTATTTTTGCTTCATCATTGCAAATAGTGTGAGGTGTTGTGCTGTAAGTAGTTGTTAAATGGTTGGGTATGTTCATCAGGAATGGATTGTGGTGTTATATGTATGGAAGTATTAAAGGGTACGCCTATATGGGTTTCCTTGGATGTTTTGTCCAATATGGCTTTTTTCAATTTGATATTTTTTTTTAAGAATGAAAAAATATTTTTTTTATTATTATGGAAGAGAAGACTGCAGAAGTTAAGGCTGGGGGTCCTAATTAGAAGTTGCAAATTGCCAAATTAACAACCAATGAGAAACATTTCAAATATAAGATTTGTATCTCATGTTATAGCATGATTGCCAATTTTATTATGAGGGGGAAGAAACAAAGAATAGAAAATGAGGTAAATAAGATCTCCTGCTTAGTAAAGCAAAGGTTCCTGTGTTATCTCTTCCAATGCCCCTAAAGTTGATTAAAAAGTATCTGATTGAAATTAAGGGGCCACATCCAGCACTCACCTCACCATTAAAAAATAATCATCATAAGGAATTGGCTGTAGGGAAACATGAAAATAAGCGGGAGACTACATCAGAGTTAAACCACATCTGTGAATTTCCAACAGAGGTTCAGTGTTTGTTGAGTACCACTGTCTAAATGAAATACAAAATTTTGCTGTGAGCTTTGGATGACTATTGGACTTTGAACAGAGTTCTGCAACAAGAAAGGAATACTTTATAAAAAGCCTATATTAAGTTAATATGATCATCTGTAAAGAGAAAAGAAAAGCACCCTTCCAAACATCCAAGTGGTTGGACATCTTTTGAAATTGAGATATTACCACTGATCGAAACACGTAAGAATCCCTTGCAAAATATTTAAGCCAGTTAATGATGACCAGGTACCACTACTTAAGTTTTCTCAAATTTAAAATTTTCTGTCCCTCTACACTACATTCTTCTCTCAACTCTATCATAAAGGTTTTGCAAGTGTGGTGGTCGAAAGTCCACATGTTTTAAAAATTAAAGGATGTGTAGCCTGAATTTATGGTGCATGGCTAACCCCAAAAGAATATAGTAGTAATCATGATGGGATGTTATAAAGTCTCTTACAGGAGATCTGTAAAAGAATCCCCTCAAGTAGTCAAGTTACAGGGAAAAAGAAATGAAGAAACAATCAAAATGGCCAAATAATCATTCAACAAAAAGCATGTAGTAGGCAAAAGAAACCAAGCTGTTGGTGCTTCATATACTAATGCATTCTCAAAAGTCAAAAGTCCAACACATGGTTTCTCATAGATAGACTTCAAAGTCTGGCAGAAACTAACCCATTTCTATCTGGTCTCCATGAGGGAGATGAACCTCCAACTATACTCACTTAACAATCCTTTTTTCTAAGGGCAGTTTCAGTGAAACTAAGTTTGCTTTGTTTAACATAATCCAAACAGTAATCAGAAGAAAAATGATATAGCAAAATGAATATTAGTTAAACAAAGCCTTATTGCAAAATATCACATTGAACCCAGATTCTGCTTGCAAAATTGTTACTCTGATAGAAAAATCAAATTCAAAATCAACATCTAAAAGGGAAATGAAACAACAAAATGGAACGGAAGCATTCCTTCAGCATGTCAAAGGTGTTTTTACCTTGTATATTTGCGGAAGAGTATATAATACTGATGTTTCTTTGTTTTTCTAATTAGGCCGCTTCCATGCGTTTGAGAAGGCCCATATAATGGATCCAACATCAAGTGGGCGTGGTGTTCGTCAGTTCAAGACTTACCTATTGCACAAACTGGAAAAGGTACACTGACTTTTATTTTCTTACAGTTCTTATAGTTTTTAAATGTTCTGTTTTGTTATCTCCGGTGTCTATGTGCTGGTAATGATGGGTGTCCTGTTGATTAATCAGTTCTTAAAAATTAATCTCAGCCATATAGGTATTCGCTTTTTCTTTTTAATAAAAATGTTCTTTTTATCAGGAAAATATTAACATTAGACAATGATTATGTTATGGCTATATAGATTGATCATTTATGAATAGGAACAATTTCTTAATTCCTACCCAAAAAATGAGAAACAAGTAGTTGATGTATTAAACATTTTTTAAATTTCATGGTTGCAGGAAGGTGAGCTTACAGAAAACCTTATTCAAAGAAGTGATGCTAGGGAGCTGCAGACCTACTACCAACATTTCTATGTAAAGAAAATCCGGGATGGAGAATTTAATCAAAGACCGTGAGGCTTAATCTTAAACTTGGGTTTTCAAGTTTTGTGAATTGTGTTATGATGTCTGATTCTTCTGATGTTGCTCTTGAAGGGAAGAGATGGCTAAGAATGTTCAGATTGCCACTGTATTGTATGAAGTGCTAAAGACTATGGTACCTCCACAAAATATTGAGGAGAAGGTTTGTTTTGCTTGATTAGGCTACCATGACTAAAATTTGTACAATACTTGTAAACATAGTTCGGACATGGACTAAGGATGTTGTTTTATTGCCAGACAAGAAGGTACGCTAAGGATGTTGAGCATAAGAGGGGACAATATGAACACTATAACATCCTTCCATTATATGTTGTTGGTGTTAAACCAGCAATCATGGAACTTCCCGAGGTTTTTATGTCTGGGATATATACATTGTTTGTCTTGCTTCTGCTAATGATATAACATCCCTGAAATTTTAAATTTTTAATCTGCTTTTTTTTTTTACTTCTTGAAAATTAAAGATCAAAGCAGCAATTGCTGCATTATGTAGAGTGGATAATCTTCCAATGCCAATAATTCGTGCAAGACCTGATGCTTCTCATGATGATTCTACAATGCCTACGGATAGGCTTAAAAAAGTGAATGATATACTTGATTGGATTGCGTCAGTTTTTGGGTTTCAGGTAATGAATATTCTCTCCCTCCCCCTTCTATTTCCTAATTTCACTTTGATTGGAAATTGTCCTGGTTACAAATGTTAAATTTGTCATGAAAAATATAGCTATGTACATTTTTCATGCACATTTCTGGTTAATAATCTGATTTAATGTTTCCTTCTATTTTGGGATATGAAGAAAGGAAATGTGGCAAATCAAAGGGAGCACCTTATATTATTACTTGCCAACATAAATATAAGGAACAGGCCTGAACCATCTTATCAGGTGAACTATTATTTCCCACAAAAAGCTTTAGTTTTTCTAGTTCTTTTTTCCATATTTAAGGGCTGGTAATGCTAATTAAATTTCAATGTTTTAATTACACTTCGACTTATTATATTAAAAGCTAACACGAAACTTGTTGCAGCTCCATGTAGAAACTGTAGAGAACCTGATGGCTAAAGTTTTCAAAAATTATGAGTCATGGTGCCATTATGTGCGCTGTGAATCCAATCTTAGGTAATTGAATGTTTTATATAAAACCCTAGGATTTGCGTCCTAAGAGTATGTTTGGATTGAGGAGTTGGGAAAAAAGAAATGAGGGTTAAGTTTTGGATTTGAATTAGCATTTTATTTTTGAACATTTTTTAAATGAACGGAGAAAAAAATGAATACCATGTAACCTTCGAATCATTGCTTATTTGTATGCATAAATGTTTTATAGTTCTCAATTTAAAACCATAAAATTAACCCTTCCCTTTCTCGCAAACTCTTGCATCTAAGCATACTCTAAATTGTTCTTGATATAATGTTTACACACTTACTAGAGCTCTTTTGTTCATTTTGGTATATGAATATTTTTAAAACTTTATAGGTTTCTAGAAGATTATGACTTGCAACAGATAGAAATGATATATATTGCACTTTATCTTCTAATTTGGGGAGAAGCTTCAAATATTCGCTTTATGCCTGAATGTCTTTGCTATATTTTCCATCATGTAAGTTTTCTATTGCTGTCTGTCAAACATTATTAATGACCTAGCATTCATTCTTCTGCTATGCCTGCACTGTGAGTTCATCATCTTAATCTTATGCTCTAATACTTATAACAAACGTATGTTTCATTATGTTAAACAGAATGTTTCTTGTGATACCTCTTTTAAATTATCATTATGCCATCATTCTCACCTCCATCAGCAACATTACATGTGTTATAGCTTCCATCTGTAACTATTTTCTCATCAATGTCTTTAATCTTTTGTATCATTCTTCCTAGAGAGAATGAAATCATTGAAATTAAGCAGAAGATATTTCATGAATAGAAAGAACAGATTGTGCGTTTGGATTGGTGGTGGGTTGAATTCACCATGATTTTTTGAAGCAACAAATAGTTGCTTTTGTGGTGAACTCACCATGATTATGCACTCGCCATGGTTTTCTACCACCAAACCAAACACACTAAGAGTTGATTCTATTTTCAAATTAAACAAATAATATCATTCTAATTATTTACCAAAAATCATTCTAATTAGGCAAAACCTTCTGCTACATCATCACTTAACCGATGATGTGACACTCTGTTAGCTTGTCACATCATCACTTAATGGACCCTGACTGACAACGACAGGTACCAAAATCAAACAAAAATATTTTAGGTAGTAAAATAAAAAAAGTAAAGTTGAAGTAGTAAAATCAAAATGGGTTATATTACTAGTATGAAAAACATATTTAAGCCATAATTAAAAATATATCTATAATTTAGTATTCAACATTCAAACAACATACAAATCACTCTCTGCCATAAGGCAGAGGAAACTGCTTCACATCTCTTTTTCTGCTGTCCTAGTACCCTACCTCTATGGTGGGAGTCATGGGCTTGGGTAAAACTCATTGGGGTATATTCTTGCACTCCTATGGAACATTTCAGACAATCATCTTTTTGTCATCTAAGTGGGAAAGCCTTATCTAGGTGGTTAACTTGGTGGGCAGCTTTAACTTGGAGCACGTGGAATCATAGAAATCAGATTCTTTTTCACAACGAACCCTTTAATGGTCACAAACTTTTGGAAGATGCCATTTTTTTCAGTTGGTCGTGGTTGAGGAACCTTGAGAAGGGTTTTGACACTCCTTTCCACCATTGGTCTAGTAACTTGACAGAGTGTTTTACACATTTGGGGAGGGGTTCCTGACATGTATTTTGTTTTGTAGATTTTTTGTGCAATCTGTCAGAACTTCGTTGGCTTTGATAGAAAGCCATCAAAGTTCTGAGTAGATTTTGATACTTTGTACCCTTATCAGTACTCCTTGTACTGTTTTATATATAATATATATTATCTTTGCTGATCAAAAAAAAAAAAACAAATCAATATAAGATCTATTCTGAACATGCCTATTGTTTCCATCCAATGAAAGACCTATTTATCATTTTTTCTAATTTTATCATTGATCCTGACCCAATAGTTACACACATTTTCAATTTCAGTTTCATGTTTTAACAGAGCAACATAGCAAGCATGGGTTAGAATGCTAGATAGTTAGATACCAAGTTAATAACTCTCTCCTTTTCTTCTCCCAAAGATGTGCCATGAAGTCCATAAGATTTTAGATAAGAATCCCGCTCGTGTGACTGGAAGCAAAGACTTAGTAGAAGGACGAGATGATGAATATTTTCTGAGGGAAGTTATAACTCCTATATATCAAGTTTTAATGAAGGTCAGTTTGATGCAGCAATAATTGGATTAGTTTTGCTGCTTGTTTTCAAATGTTTGCCTGAAACTTGTTTCTGTGTTTGGCGAGAAAGGAAGCAAAGAGGAACAACAAAGGCAAGGCAAGTCATTCCAATTGGAGAAATTATGATGATCTTAATGAATACTTTTGGTAAATGTTTCAGTAAACTTATCAAATAATGAAAACTCTTGTAACAGTTCTAAAAGCTAGTTTTGTACATTTGGATAACAAGAAGATCAAATCTTTCCTTTTCCAGGTCTAAGAAATGTTTTGATGATCTAAGTTGGCCATTGAATTCCAAAGCTGAGTTTTTTAGGCATTCAGATGAGACACAGACAAGACGTCGGGTCTGTATCTATTTTCGCTTTCTCTTTTCCTTTACATTCTCTGTATGTGTTATTTTTTAACTGTTGAATTCTTCTCTCACAACATAGGTATCGAATGTAATTAGCATACACGAATATTTGGTTTGTTTTTATGCGAGCATGCCATTTACTTTATATTCTATGTGGTTTTAAAATTAATAATTTCTCATCACATGTTAAATGACATATATTCATACTCGATGCGAATATGCCAAGTAATATCCTATTTTCCCCCATATCGAAGAATGATTTATTGGCTAATACTAATTTAGTAATTTATCCCTAAGATAACAACAACAACAGCAACAATTAAGCCTACTCACACTTGCTAGAGCTGGTTGCATAAATCAAACAATGCCATAATGTTTTGAAAGATATAGTGAAACAAAAAGCTATAACAAGAATAATCCTGTAACTACAAATATGAAGTGCCAATTCTCATGGAATGGAACCCACATGAATGCTTCCTGATCCAGAAATTTGGATTAGGATACAATTTTTGGGTAAATAATAATTTTAATTTTTATTAGACATTTCAAGGATCATCTGTCCTAAAAGCTAAGTTGCTAGGTGGAGGCATTTGAATGCTTTTATGTTTCCTACAGTACTATGTGCAGAAAGTCCAAATAGAAGAATAGCTTTATCATTGAAGTGGTGAGGGTAATTAGCGTACCCCAATGCTCAGAGGCTACTAGCTATGCGAAGATATGGGGGAGGGATATTGTACGCAGCCTTACCCTTACATATGCAAAAATGCTCTTTCCGGATTCAAACCCATGACCAACAAGTCACCAAGTGGTGAGAATATTTTTAAAAAAATAAAGGATTTGTATAACAACCGGTTATATCCAAATTGACCACAATAAGATTTAAATTTAAATGAACCCAATTCAGGACAATTTGTTTTTATCAAAATAAAAAAAGAAAATCATGAAAGTGCATTAGAAATGGAAAGGGCTTGTCCTTACCTCTGAATTTGTGAAGGGATAGAATCATTCTCATGGTTTCACTTTGGTGTTCAGCACATGAACTTTTTATGGGTATTAGTGTTTGATTTTGATATGCAAAGGGACTGGCTGCTCTTTTACACTAATTAGTTATGAGAATTTCCTTTTTTTTTCTTCTGTTCTTCTCCTTTTGTATTGTCATTGTTGAGGATTTCTTATCCTCCAAATTTTTGTAATTTTGTCTCTCTTTCTCTAATAAATTGTCCTTTATCCGAACAAATAAATAAAAGAAAGAAGAAGAAAAATTGCCAGGACCTGTGGGATCTCACTTCCAGTTCCAGTATTGGTAAAAGTATGAGAATAATGGAGTCTGTACTGTAGAATGATCCATACTTTAATATGGTTTATTTGGTTGGATAGGGCGTGGATGGCCTTTATTGAATTAAAGGCATATGCCATGTATGTATGTAGCAGAACTTTAGTTCTATTGCTCAGGCTGAAATGGTCCTTAATGTATATATTTATTTTGTGTACTAACTTTTGTTGTTCTTGTTCTTCTCTTTCCTTGCTCTTAGAGGTCCAATAGACATATATATACAGACTACTTGTATTTTTGTTCCACGCTGATAAAATTCTTTCATTGATTATAAACAATTGTATATAAATACTAACCTGGTCAGATGAACTTGCATTACTTTGAAAGAGACCTTTATTGAAGTACAAATGTCAATGACAGGGCCGTAGCCATGCCAACACTGCAGTTGGTAAGAGGAAGCCCAAAACAAATTTTGTTGAAGTCCGTACGTTTTTGCATCTGTATAGGAGTTTTGATCGAATGTGGATATTCTTTATATTGGCTTTACAGGTAATTGTAGTAGTTGAACCAGTGGAATATTCTTTATGTTGATTTTCACTGAATGTCTAGAGCTATTGTTAAGTCTTGAAACTTTACCATGCAAATTTTATTTCAAATATGAAAGTATTTGTTTCAGGCAATGATCATTATAGCATGGAGCTCCTTGGGACCTGTTGGAGTGTTTTTTGATGGAGATGTCTTCAGAAATGTTATGACTATATTCATTACATATGCATTTCTCAATTTTATTCAAGGTACTTGATTTGTATATGTCTTGGCATTTTGCTCTACCTACTTTTTTCAAAAGATTTATTTAAAGGAGAGAAAAGAAGGCAGGAGGATAAAATATCCTCCATCTTACTAAAAAAAATTGACTGATACTTTCTGACCTCTGGAAGAGCATCACTTAAATTAATGTCAGGATATATTGCTGAAGGTAGCCATGCACTAGCAGATTATTTCCTACACCTTCCAAACAGAGTCTATGAAAACCAAGTCTTGATTAAGGCCCTGTTTGAATAAATTTCTCAATAAACACTTATAGGAGAGAAAAATAAGAAGATAAAATGAATTAAACTTCTCCCATAAGTTAAAATCAGCTTTTGGAGAAGTTAAATGAGAGAGTTTCAATAAAAGATTAAAAGTTGAAGTTCATAAGTTGATTTTAACTTATGGGAGGATCTTAATTCATTTCACATTCTTATGTTTTTCTTCTAGAAGTGTTTATTGAGAACTTGATCCAAACAAGGCCTAAGAGGAGTTGTGGATCAAATAATAAGTGTAATGATGGAACAATTTCAAAATGTTGGACAAATATGTCCACCTCCATTATTGTTTAATATTGTAGCTGAAGGTCTTATGGGGCTGATGAGAGAAGCATTGCAAAAGGACTTGTTTGAGGGTTATAAGGTGGGGAAGAACTTGGTTGATATCAGCATCTTGCAATATGCTGATGATACTATATTTTTTGGGAAGGCATCAGCAAAAAATGTTAGAAATTTGAAGGTTATGCTGAGGGGTTTTGAAATGGTGTCTGGGCTAAAAATTAACTTTGCTAAGACTAGATTCAGGGTGTTTGGGGAGAACGAACAGTGGTCTACCCATGCTGCTACATACCTTAATTGCAGACAGCTGGCTCTACCTTTCCTATACCTGGGCGTCCCTATCGGGGCGAACCCAAGAAGTTATGAGATGTGGGATCCCTTAGTTAAGAAGTGTGAGAGAAAGTTAGCTACGTGGAAACAGAAATACCTTTCTTTTGGGGGGCGAGTCACTTTAAATAAGTCAGTCCTTAATTCGATTCCTATTTTCTTATTCTCCTTTTTCAGGGCTCCCAAGAAGGTGCTAAATAGACTGGTCAGAATCCAAAGAACATTCCTGTGGGGTGGCAGTGCAGATCAAAGAAAAATTGCATGGGTTAGATGGGACTTGGTTTGCCAACCCAAAGAGTGTGGTGGTTTGGGCATTAAGGATCTATCTGCTTTTAACCATGCCTTACTTGGGAGATGGCTCTGGAATTTGTATCATCAGCCGGAAGAGTTATGGGTAAAAGTGTTGGTTTCAAAATATGGTGGCTGGAGAAATATGGAAGCTCTTACTAGGTGTGGTGGAGAATCAATATGTTGGAGGGATCTATGTTTAACATGTTTTCCTTATGAGGGTGGGTGTGGTTTTAAAAGAGGGATAAGATGGAAGGTGGGATGTGGGTCAAAAACTTTGTTTTGGGATGACGATTGGAAGAATGAGGGGATGGCCTTGGAGGACAAATATCCACGCATGTTCCAGCTTTCCAACCAACAACACCACTACATCCAGCAGATGGGAATACAAACAGATTTGGGCTGGGAATGGCAGCTTCAGTGGAGGAGATTTTTTATGGAAGGGGAAGTAGAATCTGCTGTGAAATTTCTAGAAGATATACACAACCTGGGCATAAATCCACAGCAGCCTGATGCCTGGACGTGGGTGGCTGATTCGAGCGGTTTGTATACAGTAGGGAGTGCCTATTCATTCCTCTATTTGGAAAGAACACCGTGGAATCAAAACGAAGTGTACAAGGATCTATGGAATATTAAAGCCCCTCTTAAAGCTTTATGCTTTGCATGGAGATTAATTGGGGATAGATTGCCTACTAAAAGGAATTTAAGTAGGAGAAATGTGGTTCTTAATTATACATACTGCCCATTTTGTAGGAATGTTGAAGAGGACGCGGCACATCTTTTTTATAGCTGTGAAAAAATTAGGCCGCTTTGGTGGGAGTCTATGTCTTGGGTATCTATTCTCAGTGTCTGTTCGGTAACTCCTAGAGAACACTTTAGTCAACATTCATTTTATTACTACATTGGGATTTGTTCGCAGAGGTGGCAAACTTGGTGGATAGTTTTGACCTGGACGATATGGCGTTATAGAAATAGTATCATCTTCCATAATGACAGCTTCAATAGCTGTAAGCTTATGGAAGAAGCCATATTTACCTGTTGGATGTGGATTAAAATTTTAGAAAAAGGATTCAATATTCCTTTTCATGTTTGGTCTTGTAATCTGGGTGACATTTTTTGTAATCAGGGGAGGACTTAATGTAGTAGTCTTCTCCTCCTGTTTTGGGGGTTTTCTTTCGATCTAACCAAACTTCTTGCAGTTTAATTCATGCCTTTCTCATGAATTAGGTTGCCATAGGTCCTGTTTGCTCAGATCCTTTTTGTCTATTTTCTATCTCTACTTGTACTGTTTCTTTCTTCTCTTTATATATATATATATATATATATATATATATATATTATTTTGCTAATAAAAAAAAATGTCCACCTTGGCCTGTATTGAGAATGTTGAGTGGAAAAGAAAATGTGAAAAAATGACGGAAAAAGGAAATTGAAAATTGCTTTGTAAAAGTCAAGCACTCACGTAGTTATTCAACCAGTAGTGACAGTTGGTGACTATCAGTTACAACCAACTCTAACAGGCTCTTACAACAAACTGAGTAACTGAATACTAATTGTGTAATTCCTCAACTAGCTATATGAGAAAGTATATATATATACTCTAAAGGCCTGCAACTTGGATTGGGTAGATGTGGCTTGGAAAGCACAGAGACCTATCCCAGGGGGCATTTTATAGCTTATTTGGAAAGAGTAGGAAATATATGTAGGATATGGGGTTAGTAGTTTCTTGCTTCCCAAGAAACTGTAGCATGATATCTGTAATAGCTCTGCTCGCCGCCTATCAACCTTAGTCTTTCTGTCTCCATTGCCGTATTTGTAAACCTCCATTGACTTACCTATTTTTCCTTACAAATTGATAAACTTCAGCGAAAGAGGAGAGAGAAAACATAATTGAATTGTAACTGTATTATTATTACACTAACTATTACACAAAGAAGTCTATATATATAGACAGACCATAAGGAATTGTGAGCCCAAGGACCAGGCCTCACACATAAGATATTTAGACATAAGGAAAATCTTATACATCAATACATACAAATCCAAAGTCCAAAATGGAAAGATCTACCAAAAGAACTACTCCTTTCTGTTGGAAGTTGTTCAGTTCTTCCGTAAACATAATAGAAAATATATATATATATATGTGTGTGTGTGTGTGTGTGTGTGTGTGTGTGTGTGTGTGTGTGTGTGTGTGTGTGTGTGTGTGTGTTATTAAAATGAAGGTCACTGTATTCTCTATGTAGTTTCAATAACAATAACTGTTGTCATATAGTAACTTTTTTCTCATATCTCCAATTGCAGCCACTCTTGATATTATTCTCACATGGAATGCATTGAAGAATATGAAATTTACTCAGTTGCTTCGCTATTTTCTGAAATTTGTGGTAGCAGCTGTCTGGGTTGTTGTCTTGCCAGTGTGTTATTCCAGTTCTCTAGTGAATCCATCAGGGCTTATAAGATTTGTCACCAGTTGGGCTGGGGATTGGGGGAACCAGTCACTTTACACCTATGTTGTTGTATTATATATGTTACCAAACATAGTGGCTGCAATACTATTTTTCCTTCCTCCACTGCGGAGAAAATTGGAACGCTCAAATATGAGAATCCTTACTTTTTTGATGTGGTGGGCTCAGGTCAGCAACAGATACATTTATTGGTTTATTTTGAGGAAATACCTAACAGATGCTTTGTGTATTAATCTTTGCATCTCTTTCTAATTGAAATATGTTTCGGTGTACTCTATCTAACATTGACTATACTGCAGCCAAAATTGTATGTAGGAAGAGGCATGCATGAAAATATGTTTTCACTGTTGAAGTAAGTGAGAAATTCTTATCAATTTCCTTTTTGCATCCAGTTCTTTTTGTGGTATATGTGGGGGGAATTTCAAGGTGGAAGCCTTCGTTTCACTCTAACCATGTTTTTCTTTTTAGTTGACTTTTTTTAATATTAAACATGATTTGATTTATTATACGCTTTGTAGGATAGTCATACTTAGTGTTTTGGAAACCCTTTTTCTCAGAAAATAATCTTATCTTTTTTCTCTAAAAGCTCTTTCAAGAAGCTGCCAAGAACAAAGATTTTTTTACCCAAAAAATAAGTTAATTTAAACATGCACTTACTCTGCTAGTAAAAGACATGCTGAAGAATATATCTATCAACTGCCTTTTAATGTTTTCATCATATTTTTACGAAACTATTTTGGCCCATATATTCTAGAGACAACAGGTCAAGTTTTGGATTTTTTGTTTTCCAATTGTATCAGACTAATGATGGGGTATTGTATTGAATCATAGGCAACATACGTGTTGCTTCTATCATTAAGTTTCTTTTAATATATTTTGACTTTAAACTATATTTTATGGCAGGTACACCCTCTTCTGGATCTTGCTGCTGATTAGCAAGTTAGCATTCAGCTACTATGTGGAGGTATAATTTATCTAATTGGTTTTGATTTTATTGTTCTTTCAAGTTAAGTAGCTTGAGGACACTAAAACACATGTAAGTGATAATGCAGCTATGCCCATAAATACACGCAGTCAGTTATAGAATTGAACTTATTGAATTGAATATCAAAATCCCCACTTAAGGTATTCTATAATGTGTAACATGATGAAGTTATCTTAATCTGCTCATGAACATGGTCTTATATGGGATGAATTATAGGTATAATCATATCCGTCTCCCAATTAAGTTAGCTAATACATATCCCTCATGTGTATTCAAACCAACAAAAATGATAAGGGGCATCTTTACTTTTTACAATGGATGTCAATGCTAACTAACATATGAGTATGTTTGTCAATCAAGTAATAAACATGCCTTGATTGCCAAAAGAGAGATTAAAATCTTGAATGACAAACTTACTTTCTCTGTCAAAATTTCATTCAAATAATTTAGAGTGTATTAGAATATCTACAAAATATATAGAGCAAAAGTATTTTGATTGAATAATATTAGGAGGAATAGGGTTAGGGGTTTGGAACTTGATTCCTACTATAAATAGGTCTGTTAGTGTTTTGTCTTTTGTATCACTTCAAAATATACCATATCAATTTAATGTTCTGTGTCTTTATTCTGTCATTTTCTTCTTCCTTACCTAAACCATATCAATTTCAACAACTATAATGGGTGGAACAAATTCATATTTTGTTATTAATAAATGATTGCTTTTTAAAATTATATATCAGCGTTTAAATTCTATTTTTATAAAATCCAACACAGATACTACCATAGATACTTCAATTATATAAGCTTAATGCTAACAATTTGGAGCTTTAATGTTATGTGTTAACTGCATTATTATGTAAATATTGTCTAGATTCATTGTCTGGTCTAACCAAATCATGTAATTATGGTAATCCAGAAACTTTCTTATTGCATTGATTATAATAATCCTAATACAGCCTCTGTTGTGCATTTGAAAATACGGTTTCAACATGTCTAGGCCTCTCACTTTTCTCTCTTTCTTTCAATTGTATGTTCATGCAAAATTTAGAAAGATCAAAGAATCAATGACCAATAAATGAATTATTGAATTCTTGCAATCATGTTTCATGTATTTTCTTTATTCTTGTGTCATTAATTATTTTATGAAACTAATCAAATATTTTTAAAATTTTACTTCATTAGTTTGTTTCTCTTTTGTACTAAATTAATCTTTCAATAGATATCGCCCCTTGTTGGACCCACAAAATTAATCATGGGGATGTCTATAGATAACTACCAGTGGCATGAGTTCTTTCCAGAAAATGGTAACATTTTATGTTGTTTACACTATCTCTACGACATATTCTATCAATATAATATAACTAGATTCAACTCACATTCTGTAACTGCTACAGAGACTCACAATATATGTATTGTCATTGCAATATGGGCTCCAATTATCCTGGTAAGTTTAGTAGAAAAGAAATTTTGGAGTGACAAACTTTATCTTGTTCCATTACTCTTATATGTTTTATTAATATATAGGTTTATTTTATGGATGCTCAAATTTGGTATGCTATTTATGCCACTCTATTTGGTGGCATTATTGGAGCCTTCAGCCATTTGGGAGAGGTTAGTGACATGTTTATTGCAATATTTTATATCGAGCCTTTGTAATTCCCCCCTTTTGTTATGATTTATTCTTTAGCCCAACATGAAAAAATTCCATTATTCGATACTAAGTTACCTCAATAAAACCATCTTTCCATGATTTTTTTTCCTCAAAAGATTTGAATTTTTGCTTGAGATAATGATAGTACTAAATTCATATTAGTATATAATACTTTTCTGGCTACGATGCACGGATACTTCAAAATTGGTGACGTATACATGTCAGATAACGATGTGTGTTATACAGCTGCCCCTGTATCAAAGCATGATTGCCTTGTCTTCAAATGACATACATTTTTTCTTTGGACAGTGAAGGGATCATTATCTTAACTTGAATAGTTGAATATAATATTTTTATACAAATTTTATTACAATTATGCTTTGTTAGTAATTGTTTCAAGAGATTAAAGTCAAACAATAAAGAGATGATGATGGCAAACCAAAATAAGTATCAGCTATAATAAGAAAAGTATAGAAATCAAGAAAAAAAAAAATAATGACACATATGCAATTT
Source organism: Glycine tomentella (assembly GCA_007407185.1). Classification (NCBI taxonomy): domain Eukaryota; kingdom Viridiplantae; phylum Streptophyta; class Magnoliopsida; order Fabales; family Fabaceae; genus Glycine; species Glycine tomentella. The sequence continues at coordinate 125,688 of PYAF01000812.1, forward strand.
ATAAATATAATTGTATTTTAATTAATATATATTGTACTTGCATCCTAATTCCTTAGAAACTTGTCATATTTACGTATTGTATCTTCTTGTACCCATACTCATGCAACATTGTTTTTTGGTGATTTTCTCCTAATGTTTGGATCACTTAGATAAGGACACTTGGAATGCTCCGCTCCAGATTTCAATCTGTACCGGTAGCTTTCAGTCAGCGCTTTTGGACTGGAAGAGACAGAAAGACTAAACAGGAGGAATCGGTACTGCATTTCACGTTACAAAATTTATTATATGTGTGCACTGAAATTATATGACTACATAAAAACTAAATATCTATCTGGAGTCTCATGAACAGAGTTTCTGTGGCAGGATGAGACATATGAACGGCAAAATATTGCATACTTTTCTCAGGTTTGGAATGAATTTATAAATTCTATGAGAGAGGAGGACCTCATCAGTGACAGGTCCAAACTCCAAACTACTGCTTGCCTGACACATCTTACGTTAGATGACTGAGTTTCAAGCATCTGATTATATATCTTGACTACTAATTTTCCAGGGATAGAGATTTGCTTCTTGTCCCATACAGTTCAGGTTATGTTTCTGTCATTCAGTGGCCTCCATTCTTGCTTGCTAGTAAGGTGTGTCATATTCCCTACGGCCAAAAGTTTATTATGAATTTATGATTGAGTGGACATGCCTTTTGCTTCCTTTTTAAATTGTTTCAATATGTGATAGATTCCTATAGCTGTTGACATGGCAAAAGATTATAAGAAGGAGACTGATGATGATTTAGTTAAAAAGATTAAGAGCGATGGGTATATGTATTCAGCAGTTGTTGAATGCTATGAGACTCTCAAGAACATCATAATGAACCTTCTGCTTGATGAATATGATAGAAGGTAAGGGAGACATACATGTACAGTCACTGTTCACCCATTTAATTTTCTTATTGGAATCCTCATGAATATTGGGTTTCTTCCATGTACGAGACAGGGATGTGATGCGGATATGCGGTAAAGTAGAAGAGTGCATACATGAAGAAAAATTTGTCAAGGAATTCAATATGAGTGGCTTACCTTCACTTAGTGAGAAGTTAGAGAAATTCCTAACTCTACTAGTAGGTTTTTCCCATCAAGTTTCCTTTTTTTTCTCAGTATATTTCAGTTCTTTATTACAAATCTTATTCAGGTCTTATATATATAACTTTTTTCCCATTTGGCAGCGATCTGAAGATGGCAAACTAGAATCCCAGATAGTCAATGTCCTGCAAGATATTGTAGAAATTATCATACAGGATGTTATGTTTGATGGCCATTTGTATGTCTGAAACAGTGACTGGAACTTTGGTTTATGATTTCTTAAACCCTATAGTAAGTACTGCCTTACAGTATTGGCTTGGTTCTGCTTTCTCCAGGTTGCTGCAAACACCTCAGCAAACACCTTACCAATATCATGTAGAGAGAGGGCAGAAGTTTGTCAACATCGACACTTCTTTTACACGTAATAGATCAGTGATGGAGAAGGTAGTCTTGACAATTATTCTTAAGTGAACTTATTACATTATTCTTTGTGAATGTGCTGTTGCTTACAGGTTTCTGTTTCTTCTCTGTAGGTTATTAGGCTTCATTTGCTTTTAACAGTCAAGGAATCAGCCATAAATGTGCCCCAAAACATAGAAGCCCGCCGCCGTATTACATTCTTTGCAAACTCCTTATTTATGAATATGCCAAAGGCTCCCAAAGTTCGGGACATGTTGTCCTTCAGGTTAGTCATTGTGATAGACTAATATATTGAAAGTAAAGGAAAAATAGAATGTGTGTTGAACAATGTGAAGGAAAAACTCATAAATGCACCCACCACCTCATGCAAGAGTCCTTTGAGTTTGAAGCATGGACAAACACATTGATCTACTCTATCTTGTGTTGAAATTCAACTTTATATAGGAAGAAAGAAGGCAACAAGAATCAAACTCTTGTTCACTTGGTCATACAGACTCTAATACCATGTCTAGGACCACCTTCCATAAAAACTTAAGCTGTTGGGCTGAGGCTTATGAATAATCTTATATCTAACAACTAACAAATTTTGAAATGGATGGGTGATTGTACACTGTACTCAAGGTCTACTTCCACTAAACCATTTTTTCTGACTAACTCGGGAGAAGAATGGTTAAGATACTAATCAGATGTATTTTTTCATTTCTATTGCTCTTTGTTGTTGGTAACAATTGCCACCTCATTTATTGTGGCTGCATTCATGTATCTACAAATTATTGACTTTCCCAAATATATGGGTGATTGTTTACTTTTGTTGGGAGAGAATTATTAGAAGTTAGTGTGCAATGCTAAGCACATGTTCTGTTCTGTTCTTTATTGATTGCATTACTATTAATTTAACCATACTAAGGTGACAAAATAACTAATATCTAGTCTAACTGTAAGCAATTGACCATTCTAATGTAATCAACATAAATACACGTCACTATATATTCTAATAATGCTAATTTTCTAGCATAAAAGTTAATAACCTAACAATTTTCCTTCATGCTACTTTGATTGTAACTTATCTGAGTGTTGCTTCAGTGTTCTGACACCATATTTCAAAGAACATGTTCTATATTCTAATGATGAACTCAATGAGGAAAATGAAGATGGAATATCAATTTTATTCTACCTAACCAAGATATATCCTGGTGAGTATTTTATATGCTTACTTACATTTCTAACCATCTTTAGTGCATGTGCACTCATTTACTGCATGCCATTAATGTACTGTAGATGAATGGGCCAATTTCCATGAACGACTAAAAAGTGAAGATCTTGAAAAAGATAAGGAAGAGTTAACTCGTCGGTGGGCATCTTACAGAGGACAGACACTCTATCGAACAGGTCTTGATTGCAATGAACAGTAATTCTGTTGCTAGATTTGAATATATATTCCAATTTAAATGTATTTTTTAACTTTTTTGTTTTTGCTAGTGAGAGGAATGATGTACTATTGGCAAGCTTTGATCCTTCAGCACTTCATAGAATCTGCGGAAGACAATGGTTATTTCTCTATTTACATACTATGTTCAAGTTCAAATTCTAAGATATGGCATAAGCCTTTCATATATGAATGAACTATACATCGTTTCACTTGCAGCTCTCTCTGAAGGCTTCCGGACAATGGATTCCTATGACAAAAATAAGAAGCTTCTCGAAGAAGCACAAGCTATGGCTGATTTAAAGTTCACCTATGTTGTTTCTTGTCAAGTGTACGGTTCTCAGAAGAAGTCCAAAAATACTAGAGACAGAAGCTGCTATACTAACATTCTCAATCTGATGTTAACGTCAGTCAATACAACCATTTGCTGAACTTTATAAGTTCCTTATATTTGTAAAATAACAATGGGATTGACAATGGTAAAACGGAACATTCCATGCAGGCATTCAGCCCTTCGTGTTGCTTACATAGATGAAACAGAAGAAACAAAGGATGGAAAATCTCAGAAAGTTTATTACTCTGTTCTTGTCAAGGGAGGGGACAAGTATGATGAGGTATGATCAAAAGATTCTGGTTTGATGTTTTCTTGTAAGTTGTGCTATTTCCATATTTATTGAAGAGTTTAATTTCTCTGTTCTGTTAGTGTAAACTTTTTTACATTCTCAATCAATAATAAGAAATCAAGTTAGGTATGTGATAGATACTGAAATTATGATAGGTAGAAATTCAGAGAACAAGCTCTGATTACAATGAAAATTGCAGAAAAATATCAAAAATAAAAACCAAAAAGAAATATTAAAGAAACAGTGCTATTATATGTCCTTTCTATGATTTCTGAACCCTTCTCTCAAGTATCCTGCTTCCAGGTGTACCCTCTGTCAAAGACAATCATAACAGAAATCTCTATTCCATTCCCTAAACTACCCTTATTCCTTCTTTCTCTTCTATGGGAGACTTTTCTTGGAGGTCCATTAGTATGATTTTTAAGGTAGTGATGTTAAAATTAAACAAATTTACTATACGTGACACTTTGTGATTGGATTGTAGTGTAAAAACCTTTTAAACTGTCAATGCATACACTATTTACTCTTTATTAAAATGTTATAAAAAGTTTAGTTTTGTACACTTGTTCTTTGAAAACCGACCGGTCACTCACTGACTAGGAAAGAGACTACTATGAAATTTGATGACTATTTAGTTTGTCATTGCAAAAGAGGGAATGTAATGAATCAAAAATTTCTCTAGAATCTCTTCTTTCACTCTAGCATATTGTGTGCTTTTTGTGGTTGTATTCTACGGATGTTTATTGATTGAAAAATCTTGCATTAACTTAGACAATTGATGCATCTGGCATGTGACAACCACATGGTGGTGAGGTTTTTCAGTTTGATTAGTAAATCAGAGAATCCTGAGTTGGTTGGAGGCTTCTATTAAATGAATCAAATTGTATAGAATGTGATTAGTCACTGCTGGAAAATGGCAAAGCTGGTGTAACTCTCTTGGGTTTGTCAAATCCAAGCTTTGGATCTGGATTCCATAATAGAGAGAGACAAAGAGATATGTTAGAATTATATGAAAATATCTTATTATATCTTAGGTTGTCTTCTAAGATTAATTTTACTGGTTCCTCATTATATCTTACAATTGGTTCCTATATTTCCTCATCTTATGATCATTTGTTTATCTAATTAGTTAAGATCAAAAGGCTGAAATATGTTTTCGATCCCTAATAAATATCCAAATTTTGTGTTTGCTTCCTGATAAATTTTCTCTTTGCATTGAATCCCTAATAAAACAACAATTTTGTTTTTGGTCCTTGGCACTTTTTTAGTCTCTTTGAAAAAGACTAATAACAACTGAATTTTTTTATTAGGGGCACACACAAATTTGCTGATGTATCAAGCACTAAAAAACAAGTATCAAGGACCAAAAACAAATTTTTTATTTTATTAGTGAACAAAAACGAAGAAAAATTTATTAGGAAGCAAACACAAAATTCGGGTATTTCTTAGGAATCACAAACATATTTTAGCCTAATTAGTATTTTTTTTTTATCAGCAAAGATAATAATATTATATAAAGTATAGAAAAGCAGTACCAGTAGTACTACTGTAATTACATCCTAAACAGAAATAACTCAGAACAAAGGTGGCTTAAAGCATTGGCAAAGACACCAGCGTTCTGAACAACTGCTAGGAACAAAACCACCCCAAAAAGCAAAAACAGAAGTATGAAATTATACAGATATGACCCTCCCCTGAGTGACAAAACAATCCCTCAAATTGCTAGACCAATGATAAAAAGGAATGGCAAAACCAGGCTCTAGATTTTTGAGCCACGACCAACAAAAGAAAATGGAGTCTTCCATCAGCTTTGGACCGTTAAACACTTCATTATGGTGGATAATCCTGTTCCTATGATACCAGATACACCAGGTGAAGGCTACCCACCAGATCTGCCACCTCTGTGATATAAAATGACAGAAGGAGTGTTGCTGGAAGTGTTCCTTTGGGACAACAGAAAAAGGCCCATTTAGGTTTACCCAAGATCTTGATTCCCACCACAACGGCATAATTTTCTCACAACTGAAGAATAAATGAGAGGCATCTTCTGCATAATTTCTACAAAAAGGGCACATCATGTCCGTAACTTCCACATGTCTTCTGCTAAGATTAGATTTGGTAGGCAATCTGTCCCTGAATAATCTCCAAGCGAAACATGCCGCTTTACTAGGGATTTTTAGCTTCCAAAGCTCCTTAAACACTTCTTCCTTTTAGCCTAATTAGTATAAATGAAGGTTAGTCACTTCTGTTTTTTTTTTTATCTATTTCTATAATTGAAAAGAAAAGATTGTCAGTAAGCAGAAATCTAAGTAAAAGGAGCAATTTACCTCTTATTTATCCAACAGTAAATAACCACTTCTTTAACAATGGAGAAATCAATACGGAGCAGATGCTTACGAGGTGAAACAAATAGAAAGATACGAAAGAGCAGATTGAATACTGCTATGATAATTCTGGAGTAAAAGTTTATTACAGTGACAAACGAAAGGATGTTATGTGCAACTATTTGCATGATATAAAGTATAAACTGAAGGGGTTTTCTATTCTGTGTTACCGACTTATGTTGTGCCTAACTATATAATGAAATAGTTTGATATTGTGCCAGGGTTACCCAATTCATGTTGAGTTGGTTTGGAATTTTGAACAGCCTTAAATTTAATTCAAATGATTCTATATTGCATTACTAGGAAATATATCGTATCAAGCTACCTGGTCCTCCAACAGAAATTGGTGAAGGGAAACCTGAAAACCAAAATCATGCTATTGTATTTACTCGTGGAGAAGCCTTGCAGACCATAGACATGAATCAGGTAATTTTTCCTTGGACTTCAATTTAATATGAATTAAGTAGCATTTTCTGTAGAACTCAATTCTCCTAATTTATTGTTTCTTTTGTCAAGGATAACTATTATGAAGAAGCTTTCAAAATGAGAAATGTATTGGAAGAATTCCGGAGAGGACATAGTGGACAACGGAAACCCAGCATATTGGGTATAAGGGAGCATATATTTACTGGAAGGTCTGCCTTGTGACAATATCTAGTATTAAATTTCATTTGAATAAATTAATTCATGATCAAGAAAATATATACTTCTATCAACAAGCTTGAATTAGCACAAGTTATCTATGCTTATGTGTTTCTTATTCTGCAGTGTTTCTTCACTTGCTTGGTTTATGTCAAACCAGGAGAACAGTTTCGTGACCATTGGGCAACGAATTTTGGCAAATCCTTTAAGGTTAGTCCCAATTTGTGTGTCATGTGATACAGCATGCAAGTATTATTATAAATACCTTGGGATTTTCATCTTGTTTTCACACCTTTTTCACATTTTACCTTATTTTCTATTTTGTTTCATCCGTTTGGTCGTTCAAATAAAATGGGAACTTTGTAGTTACAAGTACATGTTAGTAAATAAGCAAGAAAGGCTTCAAAGATTAAACCATCACCCTTGATGTGGGATTAAACCATCACCCTTGAGGCTGTAATTAAGGCATCCCCCAAAAGAGGCTGCAACTAAGGCGGGCTAAGGGTGACTGCAGTTAAAGCGGCTTATCTACAATATCTACTTGCTTCCTACCCGAAATCCCTTTAGGATGTCTTGTTTTATTCTCCATGCACTAAAACTTCAGTTAAGTAATCCATTTTCCTGAATTTGCAGGGTTCGATTTCATTATGGCCATCCTGATATATTTGACAGACTCTTCCACATAACAAGAGGTGGCATAAGCAAAGCATCAAAAGTTATAAACTTAAGTGAGGACATATTTGCAGGTACATATAGTTTAATAGAAATGCTATCTGATGGATCTAAGTTTTCCACTAATTCTGCTTGACACCCATAGGGTTCAATTCAAATCTATATTGCGGATTTATATGGGTGGGAGTATTTTTCTAACTGTACTTAACTTCCATAGGGTTCAATTCAACTCTACGTCAAGGATATATCACACATCATGAATACATACAAGTAGGTAAGGGGCGTGACGTGGGCATGAATCAAATATCACTCTTTGAGGCTAAGGTTGCAAATGGAAATGGAGAACAAACACTTAGCCGTGATGTTTATCGACTTGGACGACGATTTGACTTCTACAGAATGTTGTCATTCTACTTCACAACAGTTGGGTCCTACTTCAGTAGCATGGTAACAAATCAAATATCATTTTGGGGATCTTATCTTGATAGTTTAAGGCTATTATGAATAGAACATTATTGGAATGTACTTTGTCTAATTGGAGTATTTGATGTTTTCTTCCAATATAGAACCAACTTGTTACATACACTTTCAGTATAGCATAAAATAAAATTAACAGAAATCATCTTAACATATGTCTGTGAATGGATTCTATTGTCATCTGACCTTTCTTAATCTTAAATTAATGTTGAAGATAGGTCTACTACTCAAAATGGTTTAAATGAAACAGGATATGGCCAAGATATGTGAATAGAAATCTATCTGCAATTTTGCATAAAATTGTTTACTTTCTTAAGACTTGATTTTAGCACTTCTCTTTTCTGTCTAGACACCAGTATTGCATAAAACAAGGATGGTAGGCAATGTTAAATAAGTATTTAATATGTATGATTCATTTAGTTTAGAGAAAACCCTCAATGTGGTCCTTCAAAGTTATGTATGTCACCACATTAGCCCTTAAAAATTTTGGTGACTAAATTAGTCCTTCAAAAATTCTTTTTGTCACCGCTTTAGTCTTTCACAAGGACTTAAATAGTGACATTTTAGATCTTTTGAGGAACTAATTTGGTGACATAATCTTTGGACAACTAATATGGTGACAGTTTAAATCTTTGAAAGATTAATTTGGTGCCCAAATTTTTTTAAGGACTAAAATGGTTATACATGCAACTTTGAAGGACCAAATTCAGGGTTTCTCTTCAGTTTAATTCAGGTTCTTTTGAGATTGTGTTGACTTTTTGAAAGTGGAGCATAGACAAAATGTATATCTTATATCAAATCACATTTCTTGATAATCTGGTTTTAGATATGAAACAAGTTCCTAAATTTTAAAGATACCTATAACAATCAACTTAATTTTTGAGTTAGGAATTGGCTTAGCTGACACCTGTATTTGGACGTTATGAATTTTTCAGATAACTGTGTTGACTGTGTATGTGTTCTTATATGGACGTTTATATATGGTTTTGAGTGGAGTTGAGAGAGAAATTCTTCAAAGTCCAAACATACATCAGAGCAAAGCCCTTGAAGAGGCCTTGGCAACTCAGTCTGTTGTTCAGTTGGGCTTACTGCTTGTGCTGCCCATGGTTATGGAAATCGGCTTGGAGAAGGGATTTCGCAGTGCCTTGGGTGATTTAATCATCATGCAACTTCAGCTAGCCTCTGTGTTCTTTACTTTCCAGCTTGGAACAAAAGCTCATTATTATGGAAGAACACTCTTACATGGGGGTTCTAAATATAGATCAACTGGTCGTGGATTTGTTGTCTTCCATGCGAAGTTTGCTGATAACTACAGGATGTACTCACGAAGTCATTTTGTGAAGGGCCTAGAGATACTCATACTATTGATTGTTTATGAAGTCTATGGGAGCTCATATCGCAGCTCACATCTTTATTTATTCGTCACAATCTCAATGTGGTTTTTGGCCACTTCCTGGTTGTTTGCTCCTTTCTTGTTTAATCCTTCTGGCTTTGATTGGCAAAAAACAGTGGATGATTGGACAGATTGGAAGCGGTGGATGGGAAATCGTGGTGGTATTGGTATTTCATCTGATAAAAGCTGGGAATCTTGGTGGGATGAAGAAAATGAACACCTGAAATACTCAAATCTCAGGGGGAAAATAATTGAGATAATTCTTGCATTTCGCTTCTTTATGTACCAATATGGAATTGTCTACCACATGGATATTACTCATCATAACAAAGATTTGCTGGTAGAGTAACTCGTCTTCTATATTCTCCAATCCTATTAATGGTTGCAAGTTTATTTGGCTCCATCTTACTACCATCATTGTTTTTTCCTTGCAGGTATTTGGGCTTTCTTGGGCAGTTTTAGTAATAATACTAATTGTATTGAAGGTATGTAAATGCTAGCTTGAGGATCAAGAGTGACTTCGTATAAACCATTACCAATTTGATTTAAGCCTAATTAATTGTTTGATGCAAAACTATTGTTAACTTAAGATTAAGTGAATTTTTGCTTCTAGTTTAAATTTTAGACAAAAACATTTATTTTCTATCAAAAAGGGGAGATTTTATTTAGACCATTGTATAGCCATTGTATTGTGCAGTTAAAATTAGTTCACATTTCTGCAATATTAATGCATTTGTCTTCTGCTGTTTGTGTGAATTCCATATGGGCATATCAGATGGTATCCATGGGAAGGAGAAGATTTGGCACCGACTTTCAGCTCATGTTTCGTGTTCTCAAGGCACTTCTTTTTCTTGGCTTCTTGTCAGTCATGACTGTATTATTTGTGGTATGTGGACTTACCATAGCAGATTTGTTTGCTGCCATTATCGCCTTCATGCCATCTGGATGGGCAATTATTCTGGTAAATTAAACTTCTGTATCTTAGAGAAACACTAATTAAGAACACTTTTTACTCTCTTTGTCAACTTTGTCCTGTTTGAATAAACTCTTGCATAAACACTTACTTGAGAAGAAAGTAAGAGAAGGTAAAATTGTAAAAGTCTGAAAAAGTAATATTTCTTAATCTGAAAAGTAAACTTTACAAGATACATTATATAATAATAACCTGAACTAATGGGCTTGTGAACCCAGTACTGAAAGATATTCTAACAATAAGCCAAAATCAACTTACGTAATTAAATTTTATGGAAGTTCTTTCATTTAACCTCTCCAAAAGTTGAGGTGCATTAGTTGATTTTAGCTTATGGGAGAAACTCAATTTTCTCTTATAAGTTCTTATAGAGAAGTTTATCCAAACATAACCTTTGTCTGACATGTCTTAGGCAAATTGAAGAAATATTTCTATATATTCCACTTGCACACCATCCTAGACAATTTTCTAATTAAGTACTTCATTCAAGCAAAAAAACTGATATTCCCTTCTTTATTTTGCACTCAAGATTGCACAAGCATGCAAGGTATGCTTGAAAGGAGCTAAACTATGGGACTCAGTGAAAGAACTATCCAGAGCTTATGAATATGTAATGGGATTAATAATCTTCTTGCCAACAGCCATTTTGTCATGGTTCCCATTTGTGTCAGAGTTCCAAACCCGGTTGCTATTCAATCAAGCATTTAGTAGAGGTCTCCAAATTTCAATGATTCTTGCTGGAAAGAAGGACACTTATAAATCTGATTGACATATTACTGAATTGCTAAGGTAATCTTGCATGTACTATGGTTGATTTTGTACCATGCATTAAAGAAAGTAATGCTTGTTTACTTTGCTCACTGATTCCATATCTTTCCAGATATTGGCAGGAATTTGAAGTTTTCAGATTGGAGAGAAATTGATCTCCCACATACTACAATTTTTTGGGGAGTTCCTATGATTCCCTTTTTCATAGTGCAAAGTGATTATGACAATGTGATTATTACTCAATATGAAGGGGATTGATATATAGTACAATGTGATTCATACTGATATTACCTTCTTTATTTTGCACAATTTTCTAATTAAGTACTTCATTCAACCAATTTTAAAAGGGATAAACATGTCGTAATTAAAATAAAGTTAGCTTTTCCTTACATATGCATCTTGTGTATATGTTTCAGTATTTGGACTAAGAAATACTCAGGCATTACAAGAAGATATCAAACTTTAGCTTAAAAATTAATGAACACTAACCAAATTATTTTACATTTTTTCATGGATGTATAAAATCTTAGTCATTAATAAAAAAAATCTAGCAGATTGGTTATGCTGGTGAAAATTAGATAGTTGCAGTTAATCTCACAAGTCACAAGTTGGTTTAGTGTCTCTTATGCTGTGTTTGTTCCTACGGACAGAAACAACTTACAAGCAGATAGAAATTAGTGTTGGTATTGGTATAAGTGATTAAGGAGGAAAATAAAATTTTAAAATTCGTGGGACTCATTTCACTCACCTATCTATTTTTCTCTATTTCTCTTCAATCAAATAACTTTACTCATCACTTTATCCTCACTTATTTTTATTTTCTATTTTTTATTTTCATCTACTCGATCTATTTCTTTTCTCTTTACCAAACACGGTCTTAGAAACAAGTCATGTAGAATAGTAAGTGACAATGCTATCTTCATAGTTTGTGTGTGTATAAAACCCCTAAATATGGGAAACTCTTATTCCCATAAAAAATTTAACAAAGATTTTTATAAATTATTTTTAATTTGTTTTAATACTTAGTGAAACATATAGAAACAAGTTAATTTTAAACTTATTTTAATATATTTTGCGGTCAAATTTATAATTAATTCTTGTGTGATTAGAACTCATTAAATAAGTATTTAGTTAAACTAATTTTTCTAACACATCCTAAGGATAAAATCGTGACAAACCACTAAACACTGAAGCACAACAATATTTTGAATGCGATAACCTTGGAAACATTTGTTTCACAAAATCTTGATGGATTTTCGATGAAAAAGAGAATATTTTTGCAAGTTTTTTAAAAAAAAAATCAAGCATTACTGATTATATGAAAATGTTATAATCTCCTATTTTATCATGCTTTCTTGCATCTATATTTCCATGAGGAGGGGTGGGAAAGTGATATTCCTGTGAGAATGTAAAATTTTATTGTCCAATATACATATAATTTCTTTTGTATTTAAATTATTTTGAATTTTAAAAACTATTTCCAAGAACATTAAAATGTAAGCAAACAAATTTCTTTAAAAAAATACATGAAATGATATTCTCACATTATGTTTCCCCTTAATGTAAAAATACTAATTTTTGTACTTGTGTCATGCACAAGATATTCTTTTGGTATTTATTATTATGTATATGATTCAATCAAATATAAATAATGTTCAATTTTTGAATATATATACAAAATTAAAATATTTGTCATATTAGAAATTTCGAAGCAATAGATAGATTATGATTATTAATCCATATTATGTTTATTATTATGTTTGTTCTAATTTATGTTTGTTTTCTTATTTTTTTTAAGTGTTTATTGTAATGTTATGCTTGCAACAATTAAAAAATGATGGAAGATGAAGATTAAATTATATTTTAGATAAATAGTCATTTTCGTTCCTGAAAGTGTAGAGCGTTGACAAATTCGTCTCTGAATGTGTCATGTATACTCTTTCATTCATTAACGGTAATGGACGAAAATTAACAAATTGATGAATTAGTCGCACTTCTTTCGCTTTTGAGAACAAATTTATCAGCGCTCTACACATTTAAGAACGAAAATGACTATTTAGCCTAATGATTATTAAAAGCAACCATATATGTTCAAATTTTGTGTTGCAACAACTATATTCCGTTCCACCTAAAGCTTTATTTCCTAATTGATATTATTAGCAGAGACTTTATATGCCACATTGTAGTATTGCTACGTCTTTGGCTATATTATCATTTTTATTTTTTAATTTCGGTGTGTGATATACATATTAGCCAATTTTATGATTGATTATTGGTTTTTTATTTATGTTCCTTGTATTTCTTTTTATTATAGGGCATCTTATTTTTTAATCATAATTTAAAAGATAATAATATATATCGTTGAAAATTAAATTGTGTAATTAGATTATCTCTATATGTAATTATTATTTTGTTACATTTTCCCTAGAATCTGAATGAGTAAATTCTCATTAGATATGTTTATTAGATATGTTTATTATGATTGTTAATTTATATTGATTTGATATGTTAATATGTATATTCTGAAATTAATTTCTTGTCTTTTGTGGTTGAGCAAAATAATGAACTTTTGATGAAATATTATGACGATCGGTTATGCTTCATTCTCATAAGCGAATGCAATAATATCTAATTGTTATACTTATGGACAATCTCATGGTTGAGGTCATGATCACGATCATGGTGGTGAAAAAAGTTTTAAGAAATTTTTTTCCACCAAAAGTGGAAAAGTAATATAAAAAAATTGCCTCGTTGGTGATGAGAGTGTCAAGAAATAAATTCTCTCAAACTATACTCTTCAATTTATTTGTAGAATGTTTGTGTAACTTATGTTTTGATGTTATTAGATCTTATGTAAGTTTTTCTAAGACAAAATATTTTAATTAAAAGATTGATACCCTTTAAATATATTTTTCTAAATAATTGTCACATTAATTATTTATACTCCTCATTTCTTTGAAGAGAATAAAAATTTCTCTTGTTTACTAATGCAATAAGTCAATGTTAGTATTTGTTTGGTACTACAAATATAATTGAAGGCTTCAATCGAAAGAGCTAATTATGCAATGTACCTAGAGGAAATTAATTTATGGATGTGTTGCATATTCCATTTGTTTCACCAAAACACACTAAGATGAGTCTTGAACAAAGTTTAGGAGTTTATCTTAAGAAGGAATATTCATCTATATGACTTAGTTTATCAATTGTTATTTTGAATCAGTTATCCCAACATTAGGGAAAGAGAATAAGCAGTTGGAAATGCATATTAGTTAAATAAATTATCATCTTAATCCTCGAACAAAACAATATGAACCAAAAGTTCAAAAAGATAATTCATTTATAAAGTTTACTCAAGAGAGTGGCTAAGTCATAGGTATCAACGTTGATGTCTCTGTTAGACATAATATTGCAAAACGAGTCTTAGACATGCATAAAGCATGATAGACCTATTAGTTCCAAAGATAAAATTCTCAATTAAGTAAAAAATCTAAAAGTTAAATGGTCAAATTGAGGTTATGAAAATCTAAAAAGATTCCTTTGACATAATTAATGATTTATCTCCAAAAGAACTCAGGTACTTGAAATCGTTGAAAATGAAGAAATCTCAATAAATTATGTCATGAATGGAATACAATGGAACCAAAATGAAGTCAATGTTGACGATGTGTTTGCATGTAATATAGCACTAAATGTTATCAATTATGTTGAGGATTAAGAACCAAAGTTCATTAGTAATTGTCAACAAAGAAATGATTGGCCAAAATGGAAAGATGTTATTTAAGCAGAATTAGCCTCACTTGTTAAGCGAAGTTTTTTGGACTTGTAGTTCATACGCCTGAAGGTGTAAAATCAGTTAAATACAAATGGGTTTTTGTGCTAAAGCAAATGAAAATGGTGAAATTGTGAGATACAAAGTATGACTAGCTGCTCAAGGATTTTCATAAAGATCGACCCAATATTATATTGATTTTAAAGAGACGTGTTCACCAGTAGTGGATGCAAGTATTTTTTGATATTTAGTTTGCATGGTTGTTCATGAAGGACTCAAATTACATGTAATGGATGTTTTTACAGCCAATTTGTATGACTTTATGGAAATTTACATTTATATGAAAACTCCATGAAGGATTTAATTTTCCCAACAATGCAAGTTTTAGAGAAAATTAATCAATCAAATTAAATAAGTCTCTTTATTGATTTAAACAATCAGGATGCATGCAGCATAATAATTTCAATGTGTATTTCTTAAAAGAATGGTATAGAAATGATGCCACTTGTCCTTGAAAAATTCCAAAAATGGATTTTTCATAATTATTGTTTATGTAAATAACATAAATATCATTGAAACTCATGAAGCACTTCCAAAAACTGTAGATTGCTTAAAGAAAAAGTGTGAGATGAAATATCTATGAAGGACAAAATTTTGTTAGGGATTACAAATTTGCTTAAAAGGTTCTATATGGATAATTTGCATCAGTTACCCACTCCAATGGTTGTAAGGTATTTAGAAGTGGGCAAAGATCCTTTTAGGCCTCAAGAAAAAAGGATGGAGAGCTACTTGATCTTGAAATACCATATCTTAGTGTTGTAAGAGCAATAATAGTTGTACACTACCTAATATAACATTTGTTGTCAATTTATTAGCAAGATATAGTTCTTTACTTGCACAAATATATTAAAATGGAGCGAATCATATACTTTGTTATCTTAGAAGAACAATGGATTTTGACTTAACTTATTAAAAAAATTAAAGTCTAATTAAATTGGCTATCTAGATGTAGGTTATTTGTGAAGATAATTATATGGAGGTTATTTCATTATGTACAAGAAACTTGTGATTTATCTTCAGGAAAAAATGGCGTACATCAATAATTATATGTGAAGATAATGTTGCTCAGTTAAAATAATAATAATTATATTTTTCACTCATGATTTATGAAAGAATGATAATATAAATGTTCAAGAAGTTTGTTCATAAGAGAATTTAGTCGATCTCTTTACAAAGTTATTGTCAAGGAAGACTTTTGAGAAACTAGTTAACAAGATTGGACTTTGTCATTTTAAATATAATTGTCTAAATGAGCGGGAGAAATAATATGTTATGTACTCTTTTACCCTTAGCCATGGTTTTGTCCCACTGAGTTTTCTTAGCAAGGTTTTTAATGAGGTAGGTGATAACGTATTGAAAAATGATGTACTCTCTTTTTTCACTAGATTTTTATCTCACAAGCCTTTTCCTAGTAAGGTTCTAACAAGACACATTCTCATATAATGGACATCCAAGGGAAGTGTTATGAATAATCTTTTGTGGATGTCAATATCTTAGCTTTGGTGTAACTAGTTCCAATTCTTAAGCTTTGGTGTGATGCACGTTAAGGTTGGCTAATCAGACATCCAAACACATTGTTAAACAAAAAAGATGAAAAAGAAAAGAAGAATAACAAATTTGTATCATGAGAAAGAAAGGACAAAAAAGAGAGAAAGTAAGGGGGAAAAACAATATAAACAATACGGATTGAAGCACAAAATAATAGATACTTATGTGCATGTTAATGCTCTCCCTCCAATTAATCATTCATGACTCAAATGAAATACTGAGAAAAAATCCAGAAAAAAGTATCACATCATCACACTTGATCAAGCAAAACATAAGCATAATAAAACAAAATTCATCGATAAAGCTAATATTGAATGCAATTTGAATTAAAAATAGAAAATATGTGAAATAAAAAATGAACAAACACGGATGATATGAGATCTAAGAATAAAGTAGGAAAAAAGAAATCATAACAATGAGTAGTGGAAGATGATGAGCCTACCCACCATGGGAGAAGAAAAGATTCAAGAGTGCGAGACTCCAAAATCATGAGAGTGAGTTTGCGGTCATTGACATTATGAGTGGACAATTACAAATGAAATCAAGTTTTTAAAAAATAAAAAGATGAGTCAGTTACGATTTAAAAGTGTAGTTATCTTTTGAGTCAGTTATGATTTAAAAAAAAAATAAAATGGAATGAATTGTATCAAAAGAAGCCTCATGTCAAAAGGAGAATAAGACAAATGATAACTTTCGAAAAGACTAACTCTCCCAAATATATAGTATATTGATTTCGTGAAACAAACACCCGTTAATTTAAGGCTAGTATCATTAATATTGTGTGTTTTTTAACTGAGATATTGGGGCGACAAGCAATGATAATAGTTTTTGGTTTGTTTGGGGAGTTGATGATATGCAAGGATTTAATTTGGGTGAAAATGGTCTCACATGTCTTTGGTATAAGTGAAGAGTTTATATATATATATATATATATATATATATATATATGTTATTCTGTTGTTGTTTTTTACCAATAAATCTAATCCACATTAAATAAAAGGTCCACATATTGATAAGGGTATATTAATATTTTTTCTTAATAATATTATTTTCACTTTATTACTAATATATTTTTCTTCAATCAAACAACTCAACATTCAATTTTATTTGTATTCTATTTTTTCTTTTTTCAAATTATCTCTTTTCTATTTCCATTCATTCTATCTCTCTTCACGCATCCAAACACACTGTAAATTTGGCCGTGCTTATATTAAGTACCAATTTTTATTATTAAATATTTTATTTGATTTTTTAGAAGCATTAAAGATTCATTTGCATGTGACTTAAACATTAAAGAGATAGTATGCATTTTCTCCTAGTTAAGCCTAAACAGAATTGCATTCTTACACTGCACTTGAGAAAATTAACTTGCAAAATGACTTTAGAAGAGAAATTAATTTTTTATTTAGTTTTTATTTTATTTTTATTAATATATATCTATTAATGATTATAAAAAAGACTTTAATTTTATTTATTTTTCATTTATTTTTTGTCAAAAAAGTAGTTTTTGTCATATTAAAAATTTAAAAATATAACATAATGTTTTATTAATATCAGCTTTAGGTTATTACTATAATGTAATATTAAAAAATAGCACAATTGTTAGGCATGACAACAGGACGGGACGGGGGCGGATATTGCATTCCCCGTCCCCATCCCTGCCCCCAAACCCGCTCCCCGCCCCCGCCCCTGTTCCTCGTCGGATTTTAAAACCCATCCCCATCCTCGCCCCCGTTGGAGGTCGGGTTTTCCCCGCCCCGCCCCACCCCCGCTATTTGATTAAAATTTAAAAAATAAAAAATAATATAATTTTTATTGAAAAATCGGAAAAAAAAAAGTTAATTATGTAACAAAAAATAATAATAACAAATTCACATTTAAAATATGAGGTCATAATTTTAAAATTACAAAACAAAATCAATCAATTTAATTAAAAAAATTAGAAAATAATATTTTTTTATTTTTTAATATTATTTACTACGGGGCGGGGGCGGGGGCGGGGCGGGTATTAGTAACCCCATACCCACCCCCGTCCCCACTTTTGGATATCTGGGAAAACCCGAATTCGAACCCGAAAAATTCGGTTTTTCCCCATTAAAATTGGGCGGATTTGGACAGATATCCACGGATTCAGATCCCGTTGCCATGCCTAACATTTGTGATATCTAGATGACCAATTCATGTTATTGAAACTTAGATGGTCAAAATAGTACAATTAAAAGGCAATTAAGTCGATTTAATATATATGTTAAACAACACATTAGTTATCAATAGAGTTGAGCATACAGGTAAATCTGCCCGTATAATCCACATACTGTGAATCCCGTCCTATGAAGTCCTCAAGAGTGTTGCTTTATACACTATATAAAATTTCTTATACACTACATAATTTTTTAAAATGTCAAAACTGCCCTTCGGGATATAGTGTATATAATACGGATCAATGGATCCGGTAGTTGATCATGTTACGGATCAATGAATCCGTGTATATCCGACGGATTGAATAATCCGTAGTTAGATTATAATCTGTAAATCCCACGGATTGAATAATCCGTAATTAGATTAGTAATAAGAAAGGCCTTGGGTATCTCACGGATTGAAGGATCCGCATTGTATGTAATCCGTGTACGAAGTATGTGAAGCCGGATTGAGTAATCCGCCTCTAGGTAGTTAGTAAGAGTGGCCAAGGTATGCTCACGGATCCATTGATCCGTACCCGGCAAGGGAATAGGCTCTCGGATCCATTGATCCGTAATTGTCCAAGAATTGCGTGATCCGTAAATGGCCTAGGAATATCTCTTATAATT
>PYAF01000812.1:144822-165894 GCA_007407185.1 Glycine tomentella
ATTAGTGCATCCGTGTGTGTATAATGGCCTGGTATTAAGGGAAGCTTCTTCACGGATGAAAGGATCCGCATAGCATACACCATGGTATTAGCGGATTAGATGATCCGTTAAGCAAAATAATTAGAAAGGGTAATTTTGGATTTTCACTGTACGGATATAGTGTATAAGAAATGGGATATAGTGTATAAAGCAACACTCAGTCCTCAATTCTAATGGGCTCTATTTTAGAGAGTCTGCAATCACACTGCTTAGCCCATGGACTAAACGAACCAGCGCACATATGGCAAAAAAAACAATAGAAAATTAAAATTTATAAATAAAATCTAAAAAAAAAAAAAAAAAGTTGTGCGGTAGAATCTTAATTGCTATCTTTTATTAATTTTTTTGTACTCATCCTCTACAAGAAAAAGTTAATTTACGCACAGGCCATTTTGTCTTTTAATTTGATTTGATATAGAACTTATTTAACAAAAATTAAATTATTAATATAACAATTATGAATACTAATAGTATAAGATATCATACTAACAATATAATCCTATTAGTGTAGAAAATTAATATATATGATCACATCATATATTGTTAGCATATGATGTTAGCATTGTAAGGGAAATGCACACTAGAGTAGTTGTTAATTTTTAGTTTGTTACCAAATTATATTCCTATTATTTTTTTGAAGTAAGTTGTAAAAAACTTTAGGGAGCTCACGGACAAGCCCATTAAACCTACGAGTTAAACAGGCTGAACTAAAAAGCTTGAGAGGGAGAATGAGTTGGAGAGGGAGAGTGGGAGTGAGAGAAGAAGAGGGAAAGGGAAGGGGTGGGGGGTTTGGGTGTAGGGGAAGAGAAGAGTGAAATGACGGAAGAGAGTGACAAGAATAGGAAAAGGGTAGGGGTAGGGAAATGTATGGGGAATGGGGAATGGGGATGGGGAGAAGGATAGTTTTAATTATTTTCTATCATTTTTGAAAATGGTAGTGGGAATAGCAAATTAGGGTAGTTGTGTCCTAATTTAAATGCTCTCTAAAACTAAAGTCTGTGTGTCGTGCGGGTTGCGAGTTATGTGGGTGATTCGCGGACCAAAACCCAAATGTATGGCTCTAGCTATCATGTCATCATCCAATATATTTTTAGCAAAATATCTCAAAAAGAAATGTGAATGACACTTTCTTTTCAATACTCTCTCTCTGATTAATTGAAAATCACTCATTTTTGTAGTTTCACTTATCATTAATGATTCTTTCTCCAAATTTATATATGAGATTTAACAAAATGAGTGATTTTCAACAAATCACATAGTGAATATTGAAAAGAGTGTCATTGACATTCCTCATATGTCAAATATTTAACAAAATTGCAAAAAATATCAAAATTACACAATTGTCATACTTGAGAGATAACAGTGCAGTTAAGCCTTTATTTTTTATACATCGACGAAAATATTCATTAAAGCATTTATATGAAAGTCTTCCTATATAAAATATTTATTTATATTTATTAAAAAACATCAATTTAAAGTCTTCCAATATTATGATAACCAAAAAATAATAATAACCCTCAAGGTTGATATCGTGAATTCCTTTATAGTCAATAGGACACACATCTCTACTTGAATTGTTCAGTCCAGTTTCAAACACCAAAACGCATTTGTTGAAAGTTGAAAGTTGAAACTGAAAGTGTCTGAAACTGCCCTCCTTCGACCGTTGATATCTATAAAGCACTCAATTGTCTCAGGTAATCCGCAAAAACCTCCGATTCGCTTCAAAATGCTAATTTTTTAGCTCATAACACAAAATCCTTAGTTTTCTGCTTCTGGGTGTTACTTTGGAATTCTTTTTCTTTCTACCCAGATTTTAGTTACCTATTTTTTCCCTTTACATTTTGTAATTTATAATTTTTTTAACAGCCAAAAGAACCCCTAAAGCAGCCAAAAGGGGGGATGTGAATTGAGGCAAGATCTTGCTTGGCATTAGCAATAGAAAAGCTGGGAAGAGAATCTATGAATCAAAAGGTGAAACTTTGTAAATTTTATAAATTTTATGCGATAAAAATGAAATTTGTGTGAATATATTTCTTTGATAGGGAAGGGAGTGGTGAAATTTTGAAATAAGTATGGGTTATTTTACCTTAGAAACATTTCAGATAATTGGTAAAAAAAAATAAGGAAGAAAAAGAAAAATATGCGTTGCTATATTTATTTATTTTTATTTCTTTCTGGCCAAAGGCAACAGTTTTTGTAGTGAAGAGACTTATGTTGCAGGTTGTTTTCTTATCTTCGTCACTTCTGAACAGATGATGTTCATCACACCATCTATGTTCATTTTTTTTCTCTCCTCACTCCTGATTATGGTGTCAGTGTTACTTTTGTTTACCACAATAGCTTATGAAGTGCATTTACTTAAGTATTGGTCATATACTCATACATTGGCATTTGATAGTTGATATTTTGTTATGTCACTGTGCACCAACAAGCTTTTGAAAACTAGCACATGCTATAGTTTTGAAAGTTTGATTTTAGTGTTTTATGAGTATCATTTAAAATTTATGGTTTATCAAACTTTATGCTGCAGGTGGAGTTTTAAGTGTTGTGTTAATAACAGAACTCCGTGACAATGGTTTTGATAAGTGGCAACAACCAAAGGTATTCATTTGACATGCCTATTTCCTAACTATTATGTTCTATCATTTGTTTTCATATTTCAACCCTCTTAGTCTTATGTGCACCTAAACATTTTCAGGTTAAAGTAATTCTATTTTGTTTAAAATTCTGTGGAAAAAATAATATATGGTCATGATATATCATACATTCATTTCTCTCTCTCTCCAATTATTTATGTCATGTGTTTCTTTGATTCTTAAAACCAACAGTCATTGTTTTTACACTTACTAATACTATTTATTTGAAGAGTAGACTTTTCTGGTGCTTTTGTTAAACGGTGGATTTGTCCACAGAATGTGGAGCACTATTCCTTATGTTGTCTAAGAAGCTGTGTAAAATAAAGAAGCCAAGTTTTTTTTTTTTTTGCTAATGCGTGATATATGCTGTTATCTAGTGTCTATTGTAGAATAACCTTAGAATTTGAAAGGCCGTTTCTTGTGGTTGCCTCTTTGATGGGCTAAAGTGGTCTTATAGGCTTCTTTCTGGTTCTAAGTTCAGATAATGTTAATTATGGAGAGCTTTCTTGGTTGAATAATATAGCTGAGCTTGGAAAGCTTTGCTAACCGAATTCTGATGTGCTTTCTTGCCTGCCCTTTTTCTTTTCATTTTTTTGGGTTATCTTATCATCTATTCTTATACTTCCCTCATTACTAACAATTTCATAGTTTTTATCTGAAGGAAATATGTATCTCTAATTATTCATATATTATGCTATTGTTATCTTGATTGTTCCTGTTTGATTGTATGATTGTGAAGTTTTCAAATCTTTAAAAAAAATTACAATATGAAATTATTCAACTACTCATTGTAGCTTGGGTTGTGTCGACTATATGGAGAGGTTACCTAGTTCAAATTCCCTCAGAAGCATTGTTCTATATTGAACTTTGAAATCAAATTTATTGTTGAGATTTCTCTTGAAGTTTCTCTAGGTTTTGCCAATATTGTGAAGAAAAAATCAAACTTTTATCTGAATGAAATGGATATTAGAACTTCAATGCTTTTGGTAATAGGTGTAAACTTTCTAACCTTTTTTTACTATCCTTTATAATTGGTCTATGTTAACCTGATGTTTGCTTGCAGTATTTTACAGCAAACAAATGATGAGAGGGCCAAAGCAAAAGGTGTTACAGTGCTTCAGAATTCACATCCGCAAGGAAAGAAGAATGTTGAAAGCGGACGTACACAGAATGCAGTCAACACTGGGTTGACCAAAGCAATAACAGCAATGGATGAATTCAAGTGTGGATTTCCATCAGAAGGCTTATCAACCACATCAAATAAATGGTGGGGAAATAGTGATTGTGATGATTGTGCAGGTGCCAACGCAAATGGAGCCAAGAGTCAACTTGAAGAGAAATCAGGGGAAGAAACAGACAAGATGGCACATGAAACAGGAAAAGCTGAAAACAGTGAAATTCCTCGTGGTTCATCTTTATTGAAAGCTGTGAGGAAAAGAGCGGTGGAAGAAGGAAGACAAGCATTGAAATTAGAAGTTTTTCGAGGCTATGGCATAAACAAGCTAAGCAAAAGGGAGAAAACATTGCTCCACCAAATATTCGGAACTTCATTGCCGAGGTCGTGGATGGATACATGATTAGTAGTTTTGAGCCAGTGTAATTCTGCATAGCTCAATAAAATTTCTGATTTGCTGCATTGAATACTTAACAACTCAATGAGAGAGTTCCCTTTTTTCCTGGTTTGTATGGTTTTATCACTGGTAGTTCAATGGGATGGTGTTTGGAGCTAATGACATGTGACACTAATTATTAGAAGGTTGCTGATATAGTTCAATGAGAGAAGAGGACCAATTAGATAAGACTTTATTAGAATCAGGTACAGGATTAGTTTTCTAGTGACTATGAGACTTTTATTGAAAAAAATGGTTTGTTTAATATTGTGCCTGGTAAGTTATTAAAGCTGAACCTTGAGGACTCTTCTTCATGTTCTGTAAGCATGGACAGATCTAGAAAACCATTATGAGTAAGGCTGCAAGTGAAACGAATTAAATTAATTGATCTCGTAAAAGAATTGAATTAACTGATGGCTGTTAAAATTAAAAATTAAGATTATTTTTTATAATATAAAATCAAATTGATTTATGATATTCATATCATAGATTATTGTTTTATTTGTAACTTTTGACATACACAATTATCTTAATGATTGATATTATACATCAAATTTTATGAGAAAAAAATTGAAAAGGGAAGGGTTGGGCCTCGTATGCTCCTCCTTCCAGTCTGTTTCAAAAATACTTTTTTTTTTAAAAAAAAAAAAAAACTAATCTTCGAAATTTATAAACAATGAAATAACTTCAACAATTAGTAGATGTTCCAGTGTATTAAATATATTCTGAAAATTAATTTCCAGAATATTTATCCATTACAAAAATACATTCCAAAACTTAGTTTTAAGAAAGGAGTATTTTCCCGCGGGCGGGCGGCGGGGGGGGGGGGGGGGGGGGGAGGTGCATAAAGAAAAACCCTTACATTATCTACCATTGTTTAATTTCCAATTATATCCTCTTTATGATAAAAGAATAAACAATTTTAAGGATCTTGCTATTTACACCCCATTTCCTAAGTACATTTCCATATTCTCTTTCTGCCTCTCAATTATCCATTATACATTTTTTCTTAAAGAAGTACATCCTTTTGCTTTCCAAAAATGTATTTCCAGAATTACATATATTTATTCTAGAAATGTATCTCTGGAACTATGATTCAAAGTTTTTGAGATATATTTCTGTAATAGGTATATATTTTTCAATAAAATATCACTTAAGAATAAAGATTGTTGATGAAAAATTAAAAAATAAAGATGATAAACATTTATCTTATATCATGTTTGTTAGTCTTACTTTCATCTTATCATTATTGTTCTCTAAATCCTATCTAAATTCTTATTTTTTTATCTTTTCTTTATTTTTCTTTAAACCCTAATATTAAATTATCTTCACCATATATTCATTATATAATACTATATTTTCATCATTATTATACAATATTTTGTGTTTTTCTTCATGTGACATTGCCTTTCAAGATATGTTCATCACTAACTTCATATATTATACACGTTTGTTACAAAACAAAGTTTTTGATGATGATTTCTTTCCTTTAATCCAAGTTTACATCAATGATTCAATGTCACATGAAGCTAGTGATGAACGTACCTTGAAACGTATTGTCACATGAAGAAAAACGTAAAATATTGTATAATAATGATGATAACACAATATTATATAATGAATATATGTGAAGATAGTTTAAAATTAGGATTTAAATAATAATAAAGATAAGATGAAATAAGATTTTAGATAAGATTTAAAGAACACTAATGGTAAGATGAAAATAATGGGTAACTAAAGGTAAAGGGGGGGGGGGGGGAATTGAACTTCATACACCATAAGCATTTCCAATACACCATTAGTGTAATAGTGTATTTCCACAATTACCCTCCACTTTTAGGTTTTTATTTTAAAATTCATTTTGCCATTTTGTCCCACCGCTCCTGCACCGTTCCTGCTCCCATCCTGCGTCGCGTTTTGCTTGTTACCACCTTCATCAGAATCGTTCTCCGACACACCGTGGACGTCCGTCATGACATTGCCTTCTCCGTTTGGTGGCTACGACATTGTGAGGTGAGTCCTTTTTCGTTATGGTATGTTAAACGGAACAGGGGTTAGGAAACAGATTCGATAATCCGTATGAGGCTTGCGAATTGTGTGATCTGTACGACTCATATGAATTGACCAATTCGTATGAGTATTTTTAAGTTTTAAAAATAACAAAATTAAAAATAATTAAAAAGTATTATGTACAAGTCAAGGATTAGAAAGTGAAAATATAATTGATCATGTATTGTCTTACAATTGTTAAGTCCATATTTGAAGTTAGGAATGTTTATTGACATGAATTGTTGGACAATTTGGATTTTAAGCATTTTGGTTGGCTTTTATAAAGAGTTTGTATTGTATGATGTGTTGTATTACATGAATCGAATACCCGTTATAGATAGTTTTGGCTAGAATTGTATTTGTAAGGTGAGTATGTGTGTGAATCAAAGTTGTTGAACCCGTTATAGGTTGGTTTTGTTAGAATTGTATTTGTAATGTGAGTATGCATGTGAGTCA
This sequence comes from Glycine tomentella, assembly GCA_007407185.1. NCBI lineage: Eukaryota > Viridiplantae > Streptophyta > Magnoliopsida > Fabales > Fabaceae > Glycine > Glycine tomentella. The sequence continues at coordinate 151,613 of PYAF01000812.1, forward strand.
AAGTTGTTGAACCCGTTATGTGTTGGTTTGGTTAGAATTGTATTTGTAACGTTAGTATGCATGTGAATTAAAGTTGTTGAACTCGTTATGTGTTGGTTTGGTTAGAATTATATTTGTAATGTCAGTATGCATATGAATCAAAGTTGTTGAACCTGTTCATAATAAGGAAGTTGTGTATGATTTGAAACGGTTTGGAGTATTGTTGGTGTGGTTTGGTTTGAAGTGATAGAGTAACATGTAAACAAATGTTCTACAGATTATGGCTAAGACGAGAGGATTGTGTCGGGCTCTTGGAAGAGTGTCGACCGAGCATTGTGTAGAAATCCCTCTAGAGGTAATGATGATGAAGTCCCTGAGTTGTTAGACTTTTGGCAAGCGTACCAATTGTCGTTGTAAGTTACAAAATTTATAAAGTTCGTCTCCACAGGGACTTGTGCTACTCAGTTTATCCAAATAGAATTCAACAATTGAATAGTTATGTACAACGAGTATGGTCGAAGTTTTGATGGTTTTACGAAAATAAAGAAAAATTACGAAAGATTACGGAAGCTAATAAAACGATTTTAATTAAGTTAAGAACGTAGGATTGGATTCATCATTCATACCTCGGTATCCAATTAATATTACCATGTATAAATCATTTTCTATTATTACTGATGCACACATTAATTAACCTCGAATCGATTCCTCGCATCCAAGTTCTAAGGATAGTTTACCGAATATCGATCCCTCGTCTATTTAAGTAAATTACCCCAGCGTTAAGAACTATAATCGCGTGCTTTTATGCAATCGAAATATTATGCCCTATTCCTAGCAACGTAACGTAACGAGTAATTTTATTCAGTTCAAATCCTAAGAGTACTTTCCAGTTAAACTTAGAATCCAATTTCATGAAACTAGTGATCAAGTAGAATCAAGCATTAAGAACGGAATAAAATTACCAATAATAAATAGAAAAGACTTATACATAAATAAATATTAAAAGAGATACTTAAAAGTAGAAGATTACATCCAATCCACAAGAGAAACTAACCAAGCATGGAGAGAACCTCCTTAAGAGAAGAATTGATGAAGGGCCTCATCACCGCTTCTTTCCGGCAGAGTCTCCACACTAAATCTCACTTCTCTCACTTTCCTAACCTACCTAATACTAATATTTAAGAACCTAAACTAAAGAAAAAGCTTAGAAAAAGCAAAGGAATGAAGAAAAATGGAATGGAAAGGATTTGAAAGAAGTGATTTTGGCCTTGGGGGTGCTTGGGTATTTATAGGGGGTGGCCTGGTCGAGTTTGGTCGCCCAAGCGACCCATTTTGCCTTTGTTTGGTTGCTTGGGCTAGTTAGGCCCACTTGATGAAGCAAGTTGCACGTCCACTTGGCCACTTGAAGGCCCATTTGCAGCTTTAACTCGCCCAGGCGACCAAAATACATTATATTAACTCGCTTGGGCGAGTTAAGTACCTCCAGAAGCTTTTTCTTGCCTGATTTGCTTTCTGCACCCCCAGGTTTGCTGCTATGAGTCATTTTTGGGTCTGATTTGCTTTCTGCACCCCCAGGTTTGCTGTGTAAGCCCTCCTTGCTTGCTTTGCTTATTCGGAAATCCACGGAATCTATCAAAATACAAAGCACAATTGGATTAATCTTCCAAAATATAAAAACTACATTCATACAAGTAATAAATATAATTTAACTAGGTTTAGGGCAAGTTCATAGATAAAGCTAATGAAATCAAAAGATAAGTGCCATCATTGAAACATGATTTTAACTGAAATATGGCGCTTATCAGCGGCGTAGGCCTACGACATCTGTTCGTCGACAAAGGGCACGTGTTGATGTTCCTGAGGATCCTCCTGCTCAGGAACCATATGTGGAGACTGTTGTACCTGTGACAGAGGATATGGATACTGAGTGTGAATCTTTTCTAGGAGGGCCGAAAGACTCTTCGGTGTTGACTGAGTTCGCCGATCATGTGGCTCTTAGAGTCTGGGCAGGAGAGTTATTAATATGATCAATTACATAGTACAAGGTGTATTATTTTTGCTTATCCATCAATGTAAACTAATTGATGTCTTCAATGTAGGAACATCCAGAATTAAAGCTTGCTTTCCAGGGATGTAAAGTTGTTAAACGGGAAGCCTGTAGCTGAGATTGAAGGTTTAGTGGCTACCACAGGCCTAACTCCATTGATTGCTTGCTTAGTGGAAACTGGGGATAGGGGCTTATTATCTGCATTTGTTGAGAGATGTTACCCTGAAACATGCAGTTTTCATCTGCCCATGGGGGAAATGACACTAAAATTGGATGATGTATTATCCCTGCTGCATATCCCTGTCATGGGAGCGTTCCACACGTATGATCCGATTGACGTCAGCGAGGCCATTACCTTGTTGGTGGATTTGCTGGATATCACTGTAGAAGAAGCTGAAGCTGAAACGTCACAGTGCCACGGGGCATATGTTAGACTATCATGGCTCCGGGAGTTGTATTATGTAAAGTGTCAGTCCAGGCAGTGGATATTAGCAGCCAGGACATACTTACTACATCTTGTTGGCTGCACTTTGTTTGCTACAAGAGTGCCACACATATAGGTGTGGTATTCTTAGAAGCTTTCAGCGACTTGGACCAATCTGCGGGATTTTCGTGGGGTGCAGCTGCTCTTGTGCACATGTATGATAATTTGAGCTACGCATGTAAGCACCACGGAAAACATCTTGTTGGATATATTACTTTGTTATAGGTAATCATATATTTTCAATTGTGTAATGGATAAACCGTCGTGTATGTGTGTTTTGTTTTTATGTATTGCTGACTTTAACGGTATTCAATTCATAGTGCTGGATATATGAGCATTTTCCTAATGTAGGATGTAACGCCTTGTATGCATCCGATTCATTAACATTTATTTATGGTTGTTAAGCACAGCAATTAATTTAAAACTAATCAATTCGGAAACGATAAACAAAATGACATCATCAAACGTCATCACAAAATATCTTTACATTATGTATAGTAAATACACGTTTCATACAACCCGAGGACCAAAATAAGCCATATAAATATATCAAAATAATGACGGTACAAAATACGATATCATATACCCTATCCTCTCACAATACATCAATATCTCTCAGATGTATACCACATATACAAAAAAAAAAAAAAACACACTAACTGCGCATCATCCCTTTCGGGGTACAAATACAGGCATAACCAAAAGAAAAGAGCCAACATGCTCTCAAAATATAAGCCTAAGGTTCCCACAGAACCATATCAGAACTCGGGCCTCTTGCCCTGAGATCCATCATCTGCTCGCTGAGCATCACCTGTAAAACACAAGCCCCACACACGGGGTTAGATACAAATCTCAGTAAACTCAGGGTTCTTGGAGGTCTTTCCTCCCCCTGGTTCACTTCCATGGCATATAGTATTAAAATTGGCATCACACACAATCAGCCATCACGACTCTCATAAAGCATATCACATGTATATCACAACACAGGTGTAACAATATATATATACACATATAACATTGTCTGAGAAAGATCATCCACTGAAGGGTACATTCTCTAAGGACTTTCCACTTCATTGCTTGAGAAAGATCATCCACTTAAGGACACATTCTCTCAAGACTCTGTGCACATTGCCTGAGGAAGATCATCCACTAAAGGGCACATTCTCTCAAGACTTCATGCCAATGCCTGAGAAAGATCATCCACTTAAGGGCACATTCTCTTAGGACTTACTTGGACATCTATGACACTTCCGAGGGAAGATCATCCACTTAAGGGCACATTTCCAACGGGAGTCCATAGTAATCTATTCTACTGGCCAGAGAACAACATCAATCATACAACATATCATCACAGTGTACATCATATACATGTTCTCAATAAAAGCAGTAACACACAATTTCAATACGTATGCATCATGACATACAATGACCATCACTCTCTTGGAGTATGGTGGAACACAGTCAATGGAAAACACTCCCAAGAACAAAGAGCTTACCTGGCAAAGCCGTGCTCTGCTGTTCAATCTATGAACTGTGGCCTCCACCACTGACACCCTCGGTGTCACGCCCTATACAAAGGCACAAAAATGAATCTACAATCATCCTATCCGTTTAAGCATTTAATTATACCTAAACATACAGAAAACAGAATTTTCTGCATAAAAATTATGCAGATTTTGTACCAACTTTGAAAATTCATAAATCCCTGTAGGAAGCTCCTAAAATCAAGGGAATTTAGAGGCATCTAGATCTATCTCTCATCTTTCAAACGCAACTGGTTTCATCCAATTCGATAAACCACAGCCTCTGTAGCAATCAAAATACCAGAATTGTCAGGCACTAAAACAGTGCTGACAGCAACATACCAGCCCAAACAACCATTTTTAAACGACAGCCAACACCAGATTACTCATCCAAATGACCTGCATTTTTACAGGTATAAAATACACATACCCATCTTTCTATTTCCACTGAAATCACTCAATTTGGATCATCCTAGACTGATTTATGATTTCTACAAGATTGACTTCTGCAGCAGAAAAATCTGCTAAAAACAGAGTGTAACAGCCTATTATAACTCTGAACCATAATTTCTAATGACCTCCAAAAATAGCACGAAAATTTCAGAATATACCTACTCTCTTGGCTTTCAAATGACACTGGTTTTAGATCATTTGGACACCGATAGCTCCTGCTATGCACAAAACACCAGAGCTGACCAGATTAGTGTTCTTGGCTGTCATGAACATGCATGTATGATACATGCATGGAACACCATTTCAACTTAAAATCAACTTCTACACACTCCAAATCAGACTTCAAAAGTGTCTCACCCTCCCAATCCTCAACATTTATCAATCTCACTCCAACCCTAATCCTAACCTCAAGAATCAAGGAGAAATAAGAGGAGATTACAAACCTTAGAGTTCAAATGACCAAATTGGAGGATGGACTAGCACTCTATGGCTTCCAATCGTGGTCCAACGGCTCCGAACGGTGGTGGGCAGATTTAAGATTCACTCTTTTCCTCAAATCACTCACCACCAAAGCTCAATAACAACAAAGAACAAAGAAAAGAGTTTTCTTCCTTACTTGCTTAGTGATTTCAGCCACTAATCAAGTGTAAGTGGCTAGAAAAGAACTTGGAAGTGGAGGAGAAAACTAGAGAAGAAGAAAGAAGAAGAAGAAAATGGGATAAACTTGGCCGACTTGTTTTTAACATGAAGCAGGGGGTGCACCCAACAATTACTTATTGCACCCTTACCTCTGATAAAGACCAAAATGTCCTCCCTTCGTTAATCCGTTTAATTAAGCAAATATCACCCAAATTATCTTAATTAAATTTAGAGATATTACATAGGAAATGTGGTTGCAGACGATCACTATGATGAGAGGCAACCTCGTTGTAACGTCCCGTATGCATCCGGTTCATTAACATTCATTTATTGTCGTTAAGCGCAGCAATTAATTCGGAAGCAATAAACAAAATGATGTCATCAAACATCATCAACAATAACATCTTTACATTATGTATGGTAAGTACTCGCCTCATACAACCAGAGGACCAAAAAGCCATATGCATATATCTCAATAATGGTTGTACAAAATAAGGTATCGAATACCTTGTCCTCTCAACATACATTAATATCTCTCAAGATATACAACATATGCATAATGTACATTAACTGTGCATCTTCCCCTCAGGGGTACAAAATATAGGCATAACAAAACAATGGGTCAACATGCTCTCAAAATAATATGCATAAGGTTCACACAAAACCATATCCCTACTCGGGCCTCTTGCCCTAGGATCTATCATCCGCTCGCTGAGCATCACCTGCAAAAATATAATTCCCACACACGGAGTGAGATACAATCTCAGTAAACTCAGGGTTCTTGGAGGTTTCTCCTCCCCCTGGTTCACTTTCATGACATATAGCATCAAAATTGGCATCACACCATCTAGTCATCATGGCTCTCATAAAAAACATCACATGTATATTACAATACATGTGTCATTCCGTTGGGCACAACCAACATCGGGAATGCAACACATATATAAGAGAAGATCATCCACTTAAGGCCAAATTCTTCATATCACATTGTCTGAGGAAGATCATCCACTTAAGAGCACATTCTCTCAAGACTTTACACATACATATATTGCACTTCCAAGAGAAGATCATCCACTTAAGGGCACATTCTCTTAGACATACAACATATATAACATTGTCTGAGGAAGATCATCCACTGAAGGACACATTCTCTCAGGACTTTATTCAGACGTATATGGCTTTTCCAAGAGAAGATCATTCACTTAAGGGCACATTCTCTCAGGTTTTCTACTCATATAATTGACCACGAAGAGTTGCTCCACATTACTTTGGCTCTTTGGGAAGTCCATATTTAGTCTATTCTACAAGCCAGAGAATCTCATCAATCATACAACATATCATCACAGTGTACATCATATACATGTTCTCAATAAAAAGCAGTAACACACAATTTCAATACCGCATGCATCATGACATACAACAACCACCACTCCCTCGGAGTATGGTGGAACACAGTCAATGGGAAACACTCCCAAGAACAAAGAGCTTACCTGCTCTAAGGGCTACATCGGTTCTCCCGGTCTCGTGGTCACAGCTACCAATAACTTTTGTATCACGTTCTACATAAAGGCATACAAACAATTAATAACGGTTCTCAACTATTAGAATGAAAAGAAATGTTATTATTTTCCATTATAACCCCTTTTACTCTATTTTCAAGTTATAAGGACTAGTCACCTAATTAGTGACTTACAGACCCCCAATAGGATGTATCTTGGCTTAACCAAGGCATTAGAGTCTCCTTAAGACTCTGCATAAATCAATTCAAAGAGTTCAATACTCTATTCATGCCACATTTCAATGATTATCAAAGTGGCTAAAAATGGTTACTTCAACACATTTTCACCGATTATATAGTCTCCTAAACACATCTTGTGAAGGCACCAAGGCCCAAACATACCATAATATCATCAATTAACCAAGAATCTTCCCACACAAACATTCCTCACAACCCAATTTCCAAAATCCATAAAAATTATATTTAAAGGTTAAACCTTCATCACAACAACCTCCTAAGCATACTTTTCCAAAGAACCCAAGCCTAATTTCAGCTCTAACTCAAATGGGTAACTATTCATCTCAAGAAAAAATTCTTAAATAATCGGTAAAACTTGTGTTTCTTACCTCTAGAACGATAAGGAAGGCTAGAGGATGACTTCTCCAAGCTTGAACGTCTTTAAAACGCCTCCTTTCCCCTCGAAATTGAAACTTTGTGAAGTTCCCTAAAGAAAACGATCTACCCATTTGATGATTTTTAAGGAAAATGGAGGTTGGAATTTAGCTCATAGGGTGATTTCCTTCAACTTTCATGTTGGATGCGAAGGGTTTTGGTCAATGGTTGAGTGGTTATGGAGCTTTCCACACGTGTCGATGGCAAAAAATGAGGGAAGGAAGAAGAGATATATTTTTGGGCCATACAAACGTGAAAATTGGATCTTTATAGTGACCCTGCCCGCGTCCCCATTTTAATGCCGTCATTCTGGCACTATTAGCGCCACAAACCAGAGGTCTAGGCGTGCTTCTAGCGCTAATTGTGCCACTCTGGGGCTAACCGTGCTAGATTCCAGTGAAAATTGGTCATCTGGTGCACTCTGGCGCTAATGGCACCAGTCTGGCGCTGCGGCTGGCGCTATTCGTACTGGGAACTAGAGGCCTCCACAATTTTTATTTATTTTTTATTTTTTTTAGCCTCGATCATTATACTCGTGCCTACCGTTGGAAGAGTGCAAAGGCCTTACCAGTGACTACCTATCGTAAACGTATAGATAGGTTGACACCGTTTGATATATGTTGGACACCTTACGTGGAGCATCGTGCCCACAGGGAGTTTGAGTTGATTAGTTTATTTTCTGGTTTCCTTAGATGGGGTCCTCACGTTACCAGGCATTTACCTGAGAGGGTACTTAGGCAATTTGGTTATGTTCAACAAATTCCACCTCTGTCTGTGTATAAAGTTTCCTTTATTGAAGATGCTGAGGACAGGTGGGTCCACTTCTTCGAATACCTAGTAGCAACCAGAGACTTGGTCGATTCTCCAAGGTAATGTGTTGCTGGATATATGGAGTGGTTCTACCGAATTTGCCACTCATTCATGACTTCGTCTCTGTATAAGGAGGCCCGTTCACATATTCCACCAGTGCCTCAGACTGCACCAGTCCCGACCCATTTGCATGATGATGCTACAAAACCACGGACACAGTTAGCGTTAGACACATCTATGGATGAGCAGAGGCCAGCTCATGCAGTGGTAATAAGGATGCAATTTAATAATTTAAGCTTTATTAAACATTTTATTTTTCGTAATGCATTGGTTAACAATAAATATTGCGTTTGTTTCAGAATGTGTCCAAACAGGTGGCTGAGAACTTGCAACATATGCTCGACTTGAGGATGGTCACAAAGGGCATAGATGCATACGCTATGACAGAACAACTATTGCATCTAGTCTGCGGTGTCACTGACTGCGACATTGTCTACACTCGAGCTAGACAGCCTAGACAAATGCAGAGGAGGCCTTACGGTGGTCGCGGTTGAAGACAATGTGTCTGACATTTATGTATTGGAAACCTTATTTTGCGTAATTGTAGTTTAATTTTTTAGAACACCAACAGACAGAACCTATTTTTAAAATTATACATGATTGCATATATGACATTAAAAACAGATGCATTGTTAAACAAAGGTCTACACATATCCTAAATCAATATGTTGTGTGCACAACTTCATCGATTTAATATACATTTGCATTAGATCAATGTAATGATTGGGTCACTATTGAACTTCACTGGTAAAGTGAGTAGCCGACAAGCATACCGTCGACGGCAAAGGACAATTGTCTCTCAAAATAACCTGTTTAAACAAATGGCCACAGAAATCATGAATTTGGCACAATCAATTGAATTCATATAATTAAACACTTTTTCCCTTACCTGAACAAAATGGTTTTCAAACACATGACCAATACACAAAATGCGACGACTTTGGGGATTCCAGGAGGTTGGCTTCTTAGAGGGAAAATGGTCATACTTTGCTGGAGTGAAAGAGAGACTAAATGATGTTATATCTTGATGCAATTATATGACCCATATCGGTAATATCCATCCACTTATCCATCGTTACCTGTAAGTTAACAGTTAATGAAATATATTGAATGCATATTGGTTTCCTAGTATTGTCAAATGAGTAAAGACAACGATGTTTTACCTTGGACAATCCATCAACTAGTAGGGACCGCTTTAAGGTTTCAAACCTATGTATCCCACCAAACAACATTATATATTGATCAGTCCATTGTGCAAGTTCTTTGAGCAAATGATTGCGTACCAAAGACCAAGCCTCTGCCCCATAACCTAATAAGGCAGCAATTACACGATATTCATAATTACCATCAGCTTTTACATCAGTTATGTTTAAAATAAATTTATGCATAAATGGATGAAATCGATCGAGCATAGGAACCATCTGATTTTTCATTAGAACATCAAATGAGGAACTACATTGTTTTGGAGTAAAGCAACTATTTTGCACATAATGTAACAAATCCACATACTCGAAGTAAGACAGGTCCCTTCTCGTAGACCTTTGGTGCTTTGTGATGTTCTTCTTTTGAGCACCTTTAGTTTTAACCTTATCGGGGGGGCACATGGAATTCAAATCAGGGTATGCAATTTCTTTAAGCTTAGACTTTAGTGTCATTTTCGCACACAAATCAAGCTTTTCAAAACGGTTGGATATGGCTTCCATCTCATCTGTTATGCTGACTTCGTATTCATGCATACCTTCGTCTGAAAAGTTTAATCTCCACCAAAACATATGAACGGTGTTAATTGGAATGCTCCCAATAACATACTTAGCTAGCTCACATGCACAAGGCAAACCATGGGTTGTTCTCAGCACACATCCACAATGAGAAGGGTTTTTGCCCGCATAATGCACTCACTCATACTCAGCAACAATTTGGTTTAACGCATACCTGGACATCATGCCAATAAGTCTCTTGTATAATGTAACTTTAAAAACATGCCCTACCACATGTGTACTTCTTTTCAAAGATGTCTTGATTTCAGTATGTTGCAAGATGATCATATTGTTCATGGCATCCCAAACAGTGCACAAATCACCAAGACTGTTTTGTAGTAGTCGCTTTAAAGTCCAATGGGCAGACTCAACCCTGCAGTTTATGATATGATCAATTCATTTCAAAGACATTAAACGTAGGCAATGGATGAAATTTAAGCAATGTCAAACGCGAAAGTTACTTTTTGTTGTATTTCCAAAATGCATGACTTTGTTTGTCCATGTTGTCACAAATTTTTCTTTGTGGGGATTCAACCAAGTGTCATTCACGTAATCAACAAACGTTGGCCACAATGCACATGCAACATCAAACTTCATAACACAATCATCAAATTGCTTCTCAGTAGCACAGTCAACAACACTTCCCCATGCTTCCATGACATAATCCCATGTGTTCTTCTGTCGAATATAAATTTTACATTTTGCCTTGACATTCTTGTCAATGTGAAACCGACATAATAAATTGGTTGACTCTGGAAAAACAGTTTTGACAACATTCATCAATGTTGAATCTCTATTCGTAACAATGACCTTAGGAAAAAATTCGCTTTTAAGAAAAATCCCTCTAAACCATTCAAGGGTCCACATAATATTGTTTATACGTTTGGCCTCTAAATAGGCAAATGCAACTGAGAATATCATCCCAGTAGGTGTCACACCAACAATGTCAAGTAAAGGAAGTGTATATCTGTTTGTTTTGTATGTACTGTCTATCAAGAACACCATATGATATGCATTGCTCAATTGTACTGCATCCGGATGTGCCCAAAACAAGTCACTTACAACATTTTCATCCTTAAATCTATGCCAATGAATATACATTTCGCATTCAAGAAGTTTCATTAGTTGTTGCATTTCAGTATTATTGCCTCTTGTACGCGTCCGATATGCATATCTTGCATTGTATACTTGCTTCAAAGTTGTATAATTATTGTCATTGTGCTCCTTCAAAGTTAGAAGAATATTATTTGGTTTCACCATCGACCTTGTCATATCAGCAACAATGATCATCTCCTCCTCAGTTAGTCGACCAGCATATGAGTGTCTATAGAATGACTTAGCCAAAGCATGATTATGATTGCCACATATTAGCTTCACCATCCACCTTTGACCTCCCGGGACTGGTTTGTCTAACAACTTAAAAGGACACTCACATTTTCTACTGCTAGTCGTTGAAGGTGTGAAACCTTTTTTCCATAGTCTATACTTTCCACTCCTTTCATAACCAATTAAGACAAATGATGTCCTTCCTATTTTTCCAGTCGATATGTCACTCCTCATTATGACAGCTACAAAACCATTCTCATTTGCAACAGTATGAGCCCATTTCAATACCGCATCACGTGATTCAAACACCTACACAAATGAATAAATCACCTTTAATCTTCTTAATTCAATCATTTAACAACTTTAACTACATTCAAAATCACATAAATACCTCAATCGTTTTGAATGTTGCAGAACAATCAATTAAACAATTATTGTTTTCAAATGCATCTGGATCTACTCCAATGTCTTCATTCATTTTTTTTCTTCAGACATAATACTGTCATAAATTCACTCATCACTGTTCATCTTAACAAATAAAAATTTAATTTAATCATTAATAAAAACACACGCACGCATAATAATAACTTTTACTAACATTAAATTCATAACATAAAAAAATTATATTCACTAAAGTGTTCATTAAATAAATAATAACATATTTTAACAAATGATGAAAGTCTCAAGATCACCATTTACATAAACAATCAACAAATTAACTTATTGAATTTACTCAATCAAATAATTTCTCAAATTAAACTCAATTTTAATTAAATACATATTTTTAACAATTTTTTTAATTTTTTAATAAAAAAATTGTGATTTGAAGCCATACAGATTACCCAATCCGTATGATTCTTATGGATTGGATAATCCGTAACATCCATATGGATTAGGCAATCCGTACGGTTCATACGGATTACCCAATCCGTAAGAACCATACGAATTGGGTAATATGTAACATCCATGCGGATTACCAAATCCGTACGAAACAAAAAACAACACCACTAACCTCTGCATCCACTACCACGCCACTAGACGACTCCGATGGCCACCACGACGACACCACTCCGATGAAATCAATACAATGGCACCCAACTACCACCAATGCACAGGCCGATACACCACGTTAATGTTCCCAACAACTCAACTCACCCAAAATGAAGAACAACAAGCATAATCGTACTCCATGTGCTGCAACCAACTAAAATAAGGAAGGAAACCATCAGGGGTATTTTTGGATTTTCAAAAAACCAAATGGTGTATAAGAAATCCAAATGATGTATGAAGCAATGCCAAAAGGGGGCATGGGGTGTACTTAAAAGGGAGTGTAAATAGCAAGAGTTAAGGATAATCTACCATTAGATTTTCTTTCTGTACCAAACACTAAGAAGAAAAATTGAAAATACCCTTACATGTAGCCTATACGGATTGGAAATCCATATGGCCTATACAAATTGTCAATCTATATTGTAGATCTCGAACATGCGACCTTCTCATTATTAGCATGACGTTCTAACCAACTGAGTTAATAGGCAAATTATGTTAAAAATAATTAATGTCGGTATATAAATCACTAAAATTTATAATGTATATTTAACACGCATATAAGTTTACATAATAAATTTTGTAACAATTAATTTTGATCTAATAATGTATTTTTCTTACATATATAATTTTTTAAAAAAAATTATTGGTTTAAATAAAAATCATAGGTTTAATAAAAAAAATTATATATAAAAAAACTAAAATTATGTACCCTATTGTCCAGAGATTCCTCGCCATGCGAAGGTAAGGGGGAGGGATATTGTACACAGCCTTATCCTTGCATATGCAAAGAGATTGTTTCTGAATTCGAACTCATGATCAACAAGTCACCAAAGTACAATTAATTATTTTTTAATATATAAATTTTAAATAAGAATCATAGGTTTAATAAAAATTTATATATGTAAAAATATATATTATTATATCAAAATTAATTGTTACACAAATTATTATGTAAGCTTATATGTACATTAGAAATTCTAGTGTTATATATAACAACATTAATTATTTTTAAATATAATAGGTCCATTAGCTTAGTTGATTAGAGCGTCGTATTTATAACGTGAAGGTCGTTTTTTAGTCCAAGTAGCAACAAGATTTGTACTGATTGACAGTCCGTATGGACTTTAAAGATTGTCAATTCCTATGAATCTTATGAATTATCAATTTGTATTGGCTATACGTAAAAGTATTTTTTTATTTTTTCCCTCTCACTGCTGATGTATAAAGAAATATGTTGAGTGAGTGCAGGTAGAAAATCTCTCATTTCCTTTGTAAGTTGGGGAATCACGAATTGGGCTTTAGTCTAAAGAAATTTATAGTTATACACTATTTTATATATTTGAATTAATAATTAATTGTACTCTAGTGTATGAATGTGTTGGAAATGTATTTCCTTCTTTAAGCATATAGCTCCGGGAACCAGGATACCTTTCAAGGTACATAAGACAAGCTGGTGAATTTTATAGCATAGTATGACTAAATGAGCAATATTGTATTAATCTTAAACCACCTTAAGGAGGTAAGCTCAAGTAACCTCGGGCAGGCGAGGGGCTTAGTTGCAAGGATCATTATATTGAAGATTAATCAAAAGTTGTTAGTAAAAGTAGTTTGTTACTTGAGGTTTTTAGTTAAAGTTTGAGGTTTGTTTTCCAATTTGAATATGGAAACGTAAATAAAGTTATTACTTTATCTTAAAATTGATCATTTTAATAAATTAATTAAGTGATAAATAAGAAGTCTCAAATACTTTCTATTTAAGCAAAAAATAATTACATTAAAAATTACAATAATACATATACTATACTGGTTGAAAATAAGAATATGATAAAAAAACATGACACACTTTTGTAAATATATATAACCAGTAGTATATATTCTTGTAATTTTTAATATAATTTTTCTAATGTAATATAAGATTTATTATTTGATATCTAACTAATATATTTTGATATAAATGTACATCTAGACTTTTTATTTAATGTAA
>PYAF01000812.1:173126-192311 GCA_007407185.1 Glycine tomentella
ATACTAGGAACTCTTGTACACAAAATTATCATAGTGGAGTTGTCCATTGGATTGATTATCCAATTTGGACGTCGTGGTTTTTTACCCAATTGGGTTTTCCACGTTAAAATTGATTGTGTTCTCTTTATCTCTTATCTCCATATTATTGCTTTGAGTTTGATTTTAAATTGTGAATTATTTTATAAAACTCAATTCACCCTCCCCTCTTGAGTTCATCTGGGACCAAACATGTTCTTTGTCCTTGGATGTAGGTAACAAGGAGTTACTCCTATTTACTGAACCAAGTATAATACTCTTGTGTTTTTCTTTCTCTTTTAATTTCTGCTTCCACTTAATTTCAGTTTATGATTGTGTACTTAAAACTCTAGCAAATGGTATCAAGAGCTTTGGTTGGTTCTTGTTTTCCTGTCTTCCTTGTTTGTTTCGGGTTTTGGTGATTAGGTCTACCTCAGACCCTCAGACACTCAAGAATGGGATCAACCAGAGTAGAGGTTGAGAGGTTTGACGGGAAAGGAGACTTTAACATGTGGGGTAAGAAGATGAGGGTTGTTCTGGTATATCAAAAGTGCTCTAAAGCACTTGGTGGTGAGAAATACTTACCTTCATCTTTATCTGAAATTGATAAAAATGATATTCTTGAAACTGCCTTTAGTCTGTTAATTCTGCATTTGAGTGATAATGTTCTTAGACAAGTTAATGATGAAACTACTGCTGCTGGTATTTGGTTAAAATTGAAATCTATGTACATGACTAAATCTCTCTCAAACAAAATATATTTAAAAGAAAAACTATTTGGTTTCAGAATGGAATCTAGTAAATCTTTAGATGATAATTTGGATAAGTTTAAGAGGATAACTATTAGTCTTGCTAACATTGATGAAAAAATTATTGATGAAAACCAAGCTATTATACTTTTAAATGCTTTGCCTGATTTCTACAAGGATGTAAAATCTGCAATTAAGTATGGAAGAGAGTCTTTATCATTAGAAGATGTAATAGGAGCCTTAAAGTCTAAAGAACTAGAAATGGTGATAAATAAGAAGGTCACTACAGAGGGATTGATTGTTAAAAAGAAGTTTAGCAAAAAAAGAGTCAATTTCAAGGAAAAGAAAGAATAATACTTAGAATAAGAATAAGCCATCTTTTACGAGTGAGGTGACTTGTTGGTTGTGTCATAAGGAAGGACACATTAGGAAGAACTATCCAAAAAAAGGAAAAGATCAAAATAATGAGAATAGGACAGATTATGCTAATATGACTAGTGGTTTTGAGGATAGTGAGGTCCTAGTTGTGTCTAATGCTTCCTGTGAGAGGGAGTGGGTAATGGATTCAGGTAGTACATATCATATGACACCAGAAAAGGATTGGTTAATTTGTTTTAGGTCTATCAAAGGTGGAAAGGTGATGATGGGAAATAACCAAACCTGTCAAGCAGAAGGAATTGGAGTTGTTAGGTTTAGGATGGGAGATGGGACTATTAAAGTACTCAAGAATGTGAGATGGGTCCCTAACCTTAGGAGAAACTTAATATCTCTAGGAATGTTAGACAAGAGTGGATACAATTTTAGGAGTGTTCAAGGAACACTAGAATTGGTTAAAGGATCCATAGTTCTTATGAAAGGGATGTTAGATAATGGTCTCTATTTTTTAGATGGAGAAGCTTTAGGACCTGAGTCTTGTAGTGTCAGTAGAAAGCCTAGTGAGTCTTCTCTTTGGCATAAAAGACTAGGCCGCATTAGTAATCAAGGATTACAAGAATTATATAAATAATGTATTTTAAGTTTTAAAACATTTGCTCCTATTGATTTCTATGAAACTTATGTTTTGGAAAAATCTCACAGATTAAAGTTTCAAATAGGAAAGAATGAAATAAAAATATCTTGGATTATATACACTTTGATTTGTGGCGGTCACCCAACATTCCTAGTTCTCTTTCTGGCTGTCATTACTTTCTTTTTTGTGATAGATTCTCATTGATCAAGCATTTTATTGTTTTAAAAATTAGAAAGTCCAAGTGGAAACTGAGATAGGAAAGAAGGTTAAAGCATTAAGAACTGATAATGGATTGGAATTCTGTAATAACCAATTTAATGATTTCTGTAAACAGTTTGGTATTTTAAGGCATAGAACTTGTGTTGAGACACCTCAGCAAAATGGCATTGCTGAAAGAATGAATAGAACTATTTTAAATAAAGTAAGATGCATGCTAGCTGATTCGATTCTCGTCTTAGAAAATCCTTTTAGGCAGAAGTTGTTTCTACTTCTTGTCATGTTATAAACAGATCTCCTTCATTTGCCATTAATTTCAAAATTCTTATGGAAATGTGGTATGGTAAGCCTCCTAACCTGAGTTATCTGAAACACTTTGGTTGTTTAGCTTATGTTCACACTAAACAGGATAAGTTAGCCCTTAGGGCTCTTAAATTTGTCTTTGTAGGTTATCCTGCAAGGACAAAAGGGTATAAGCTTCGGTTAATATCTTAAAACAAGTGTGTTGTTAGTAGAAATGTTGTTTTCAATGAACTAACATTTTACAAAGATATTATGCAGGATATTAGACAGACTCAAGAACCTAGAAATGTCCAATTGGAGGTGGAGAACACTACTAGTATTAATGATTCTGAACTTGTTCAGAATCATGATGAAACTGAAGATCAAGGAAACACTCTTGATTAACTTGCAAATGATCAACAAACTAGTGAATAAAATCAAGAGGACTCCAACCTCAATGATTATCTTCTGACTAGAGATAGAGTTAGGAGGAATATTAGGCCTCCTAGCAGATTTGCTCATGCTGATATTGTTGTTTTTGCATTGCAGGTTACAAAGATTATAACAGCCTCTCTCTCTCTCCTCTCTGTCTTTTTTTTTCCTTTTCTCTGCTTCTGCCATTGATGAACTAGAGAAGCTTCTTAAACACTCAACCGTTGACCAAAACCCTTCACACCCAACATGAAAGTTGAAAGGAACTACTCAATGAGCTAGATTCCATCATCACTTTTCTCTGAAAACCATCAAACAAAGAGATCCAGTTCTCTAGGGAAATTCACAAAGTTTGATTCTGAGGAGAAAAGAAGGCGTTTTAAGGACATTCAAGCTTGGAAAAGCTGTTCTCTAGCCTTTCCTGTCGATTTAGAGGTAAGAAACTCGAGTTTTACCGTTTGATTTGTGAAATTGTTCTTGGGATGAATAGTGACCACTTTGTGATAGGGCTGGAATTAGGCTTGGGTACTTTAGAAAAGTATGCTCAGGAGGTTGTTCTGATGAATATTAAACTTTGAAACATGATTTTTGATGAAGATTGATTTTGACTATGAGTTTGGTATGGGTAGGAAAAATGTTGAGTAAATGGAAGATATTATGATAGTTATGAGCCTAAGTGCCTTTACAAAAGTTGTTCAGAAGGCCAAATAAACGGTGAAAATGTGTTGATATAACTGTTTTAGCCAAGTTGGAAAATTGTTGTTATATGGTCTGGTTAGAGCATTGAATTGAGCTTATGCAGAGTCTAAGGGGACTCTAAGATCTTGGTTGGGCCAAGATAGATCTTGTTATAAGGTGGTTAGCTCTGTTAAACCTGAGATAGAGAACAGAGAGGTTTTAATGGAAGGGAATGGCGTTTCCTTTCATTCTAACGGCTAAGGACTGTTATTGATTGATTGTTTTATGCTTTGTGTAGGGCGTGATAGTGATCTTGTTGGTGGTTGTGACCACGAAGTCGGGAGAGCCGGTATAGCGCTGAGAGCAGGTAAGCTCTTTGTTCTTGGGAGTGTTTCCCACTGTTGTGTTCCACCATACTCCGAGAGAGTTATGGTTATTGTATATCTTGATGCATGTATATTGAAATTGTGTGTTACTGTTTGTGGAAACATGTATATGATGAGCTGAACACTGTGATAGTGTTGTTATGTGCTTGATTAGATTCTCTGGCCAGTAGAATTGAATTTAATAACATTTTATATATAAGCCCTGATGTGGGATGTGCCCATATTAATGGATGAAGCCTCCTCAGGCAAAGAAAAAAAGCCCTGATGTGGGATGTGCCCATATTAATGGATGAAGCCTCCTCAGGCATGAGTAGTAGGTCCTGATGTGAGATGTGCCCATATAAATGGATGAAGCCTCCTCAGGCATTGATAGATGTGTATGTATGTTATGTACATGTGATATGACTTGATAGCTGTGACGGCTAGTTTGGTAATACCAATTTTGATATTATGTGCATGGAAGTGAACCAGGGGGAGGAAAGACCTCCAAGGACCTTGAGTTTACTGAGATTGTTATCTCACCCCTGTTGGGGATTATGTTTTGCAGGTAATGCTCAGGGAGCGGCTGATAGATCCCAGGGCAAGAGGTCCGAGCAGGGATAGGTTCTGTGAGAACCTTAGGCATAGCGTTTAAGAGCATGTTGGCTCTATCTTTTGATTTATGCCTGTTGTTTTGTATCCTGATAGGGATTTTGTATAGTTTTGAAATATACGTGGTATATTATGAGAATTCACCATATATGATGTACAGTGGGTGTTGTTAATGACAATTGTTGATGTCATTTTGCTTTTTGCTTTCGAATTAATTATCTGTGATAATTGCTATGCTTAATGACCATAAAATAATGTTAATGAACCGGATGTATATGGGGCGTTAAAAGATGGTTGGACAAGAAGAACCAACAACTTACAAAGTGGCAATGAACATGAAATCTCAAGAGAGATGGTTGAGATCAATGGAGGAAGAGATCTCCTCATTAAAGAAGAAACTAACTTGGGTTCTAGTGGAGAGACCCAAGGACAAAATGATCATTAGATGTAAGTGGGTCTTCAAGCTGAAGCCTGAAGTCCCAGGTTTGGAGAAGGTCAAGTATAAGGCTAGGTTGGTGGCCAAAGGCTACTCATAGGTAGAAGGAGTATATTACAATGAAATTTTCTCTCCTGTAGTAAAACATCTATTAGGCTTATTTTATCTGTTGTTGTTATTCTTGATTTAGAATTAGAACAACTTGATGTTACAACTACCTTTTTGCATGAAAGCTTAGATGAACAGATATATATGGAGCAGCAAGAAAGCTTCATACATAAAGATTCTGAGGACAAATTTGTCTGCTGAGAAGGTCCCTGTATGGATTAAAATAGGCACCGAGGCAGTGGTACAAAAGGTTTGATGACTTTGTTCTGTCACATGGGTTTATGAGGTGTAAGTATGATCATTGTGTCTATTATAAGAAAGATAATTAAAATAAATATTCCTATTTGTTGATCTATGTGGATGATATGCTAATTGCTTCTCATGATATTGAATGCATTAGCAAATTGAAAGAGATGTTACTGAAGGAATTTGATATGAAAATCCTTGGTCCTGCTACGAGAATATTAGGCTTGGATATAGTGAGAAATAGAAAAGAAATAACCTTACCATTATCTCAATCTGTGTATGTAAAAAAGGTTGTTAAACTCTTTTCTATGTATCTCTGTAAATCTGTTAGTTTGTCATTAGCTGCTCATTTTCGTTTAAAATTTGTATGTGGTGTTTTAAATGAAGATGAATCTGCCTATATGAAAAATGTGTCATATTGTAATGCAATTGGAAACCTAATGTATGCAATGATTAGAACTAGACCTGATATTGCTTATGCTATTAGTGTTGTAAGTAGATTCATGAGTAAACCTTCAAAAGATCACTAGAATGCTGTGAAATGGATACTAAGATATCTTAATGAGACTTTTGATTTCTGTTTGAATTTTACTGGAAATGAATCTAATGATTTTTCTGTGAAAGGCTATTGTGATTCTGATTATGCTACAGATTTAGACAAAAAGAGATCCTTAACAGGTATTGTTTTCACTGTTGGTAGAAATTTTTTTAGCTAGAAGTCAAATCTTCAGCATATAGTAGCTCTGTCTACTACTGAAGCTAAGTATATAGCCTTGACTGAAACCGTAAAAGAGGCACTATGGTTGAAAGGAATACTTTCTGAACTTGGTTTAGGAGATGGAATTCATGTGTGATTCTCAAAGTGTCACTCATTTATTCAAGAATGGTGCTTATCATGAAAAAACTAAACATATTGATGTTAGACAACATTTTATTAGAGACATTATTGCAGGTGGTAAGGTGAAAGTGAAGAAAATATCCATTGTGTGCAATCCAACAGATATTTTGACTAAACCTATTAACAAATTCAAGGATGCCCTGAAATTGTTAAAAGTCCAACAGTAGTGTTTTCTTTCTCTTATCTTTGATATTTCTATTTTAATTGTTTACTTAGAAATACTAATGCAATTTCTTGTTTTGTAGGTTCTGTTCTATTTTTTCTTGTATATGTCTGTTATGTTCTTTCTGTGTCCTAGTGTCCTCTATTCCGGCATTGAATATGTAGCCCCTAGTTTCTTCTGTTTGTGCTATGTCCTTCTTACGCTTCAAGGTGGAGTTTGTTGGACTTATGAAGCCCAAGAAGCTTTTATTTTTTTTAGCTTTAGTGAAACAATATGTTTTGCTTCTTTTATTTGGCATATATATAGCATTTTACTAAAGGCACAAAGTGTAAGCGTGTAGTGCCTTTTTTCTTTTTCAGCCTATTCTTTTTTATTAGCGTTTTGTCTCTCTCTCTCTCTTTCTCTCTCTCTCAGCAGTGACACTTTCTTTTCTTCTTGTTTTTCTCTGTTCTTGTGACCTAGCTCTAGTAGGATTTCTTGTGTCTTCAAGATACCGTGAGTTATGGCCTTTAATAGAGATGGTTGACGGCTATACGTAGCTATCTGTTATTACTCTGATGTATATTGCAGGTGGAGGCTCTTTTATTGTCACAGGTTTGGTCTGGTTCGTGTTCTTGAGGTTTATTCTTCTGAAAGGAACCAAAAGAGAAGAATATTGGAGGTTGGTACTATTTTATGGGTAAAATGGTTCTTTCTTGTACTCTGTAATCTTCCCGTTCTTGTTTACCTGTGATACCGAGGTCTAGATCCTGATTGAGAGTTTGGTCATGCAATTTTGAGGAATGTTGTTGTAAATACTTTCTTTGGTACTATAGTGTTAATAAAGGGGCTGCAGGTTATTTGCCCTTGGATGTAGGCAACAATGAGTTACTCCTAGTTACTAAATCAAGTAAAATACTCTTGTGTTTTTCTTTCTCTTTTAATTTATGCTTCCGCTTAATTTCAGTATATGATTGTGTGCTTAAAACTCTAACAATAATTGATTTGGTTTTTAACTCAATTTCAAAACATTTTTACATTCAATTTCAAAATCAAATAAAAAGATTTGTGAACTTAGTTTTTAGTTTTTAATAGAACACACTCTTACTATCTTTGACAATGACTCTTTGTCATTGTTACAACCATAGCAACCACTACCATCACTAACACTTCTGTCATCACCACCTCCACTATTATTATTATTATTATTATTATTATTATTATTATTATATTATTATTATTATTATTATTATTACCTAATACAACTATTGCTACTTTCGCCACCTCCTTCACCTCCATTGCTATCATCATTATTACTAATAACTACCAATACCATCATCACCACTACCTCCACCTATATTATCACTACCACTATCATCACTGCTACTATCTCCATGAACATCACCACCATTACCATTACTACCACTGTCGCCACAACCACCATCACTTTTCACCATCACTATAGCTATCATCATCCTTGTCGTCGTTATTACTACCATCAT
Source organism: Glycine tomentella (assembly GCA_007407185.1). NCBI lineage: Eukaryota > Viridiplantae > Streptophyta > Magnoliopsida > Fabales > Fabaceae > Glycine > Glycine tomentella. The sequence continues at coordinate 180,817 of PYAF01000812.1, forward strand.
TATCGTCACAATTATGAGCACTGATGTTATTACTACCATTATAGTCACCACTACTACTAATATTGTCACCACCACCACCATACAAACATATCTTTAAATTAATTTTAAGAGGATAGAAATTTTTTAAAATAATTTATTTTAAAACTAAAAATTTGAAAGAAAAAAAACTAGAACTATAAATCACCCTAACTTAAAAACAAAATTAACTAAAATCTGGTTGCATTTTTAAAACTTATTACTAAAAATCACCTCAAATGGGACCTAATCTTATAATAAATAAATTAAATGTAATTTGATGGTATCATTTCCTATAGGTGATTTTATGTATTTAATTATATTATTTAAATACATTTTGTGATAATTTTAAAATCCCAAATCCACTAAAGCAAACAAACAAAAAAAATCAAAACAAAAGAAACCAGTATGATCTCTCCTTTAAACACTATGTTTGGACATTCTAACCACAAATCACGATACCTCAATCTTTAAATAATTAAAACACAAGCAAACATTTGAAAAAAAAATAAAAGCAAAACCCTTTCCATGGCAACATTACCAGGAAAGGAGGAGGAAAAGAAAGAGATGATTAACAAGAGGGATGCAAAAAGAGTGAGCAACAGAGGAAATGAGTGAGAGAAAGAAAGACAAGTGTGGACAGGATGAGATGAGGCCATACCATTGTGGCAATGGCAGCTTTCACCCAAGTTATGTAAAGAAACAGAGACTATTGAAGTAGGAATGACTAAGAAACTGAAAACAAAGAGTGAAGGGATTTCAAAATTTTAGAAATTGAATTGGACATTGGAAGAGGAAGTTGAGTTGTGATTTTTTATTTTGTTTTACTAGGTTTTGTGGGGTTTAAACCTCCATAAAAATGTATTTTTAAATATAATTCATTAATATAAATTTTGTGAGTTTAAAATCACCATAAATTTTAAAAGCATAAAAAATACATTTTTAGTCATGTTAGTTAATTTGTTAACAATGTTAACTTTGAATACCAAAATGAGTTATTCCAAATTAGGTATTAAAAAATCACTTTTAATTTTGGAGATTAAAAACTTACTTTTAAATTTGAGGACTTAAAATCACTTTTAATTGAGAGACCAAAAGAAAACTTACCCAAATTTAAGGAAAAAAAATATTGAAGCAAAAAATTTAATATTTGCATGTAGCATATAATGACTTTGTGTGGAATATGAAGATGTAAGACTTCGTTAGCCATGTAAGCCATAAGTGTAATTCCGTTTATGACGAGAGATTAAAAGAAGTTATTTATAAATTTTGAGATGGGAAAAATCATATTTTAATTTGAAGAACAAAAAAATAAACTTATCTTCAAAATATCAAAGGCAAAAATATTTAAGTTATAAAGTTAGACTTAATTATCAATTTAATGCTCATATTATTTTAAATAGTTCAATTTAATCTTCAAATTTTAAAAGCTTCAATTTATTTCTCAAATTCTTAAAAATGAATAAATTTGATCTTCAAATTTTTAAAAAGTTCAATTTAATCCTCCAATTTTGAAAAATAAATCAATTTAGTCTCCAAATTATTTTAAATAGTTCAATTTGATTATGTAGTTTTTAAAAATTTGAGGATTAAATTGATTAATTTTTAAGAATTTAAGGAATAAATTGAATTTTAAAATTTTTTGGAACCAAATTAAATTATTTACAATAATTTGGGAAACAAAATGATAATTAAGTCATAAAATTATTAATATCTCATTTTTATTTTAATAATTATATTTTTTTTATTCTCTCTTCTTTTCACTTTTTTTTTTTTTCATAAACAAAATAAAGTGCACGTGAGGTCACAAAGGAATTGGATATGACATGCAACCTGTAAGCGGTACATTTTTTTGGATTGTGGTACTTTGTTTGTCAAAGATATTATTACCCGTAGGGTTGTCAAACAGGTCAAACGGATTTATTTTTAACACTAAATCTGAATTCAATTTAAGAATTTTATGAATTAAAATAAAAGTAAATAACCATTGGTCACTGAATGTGTAAAATAAGTGAGAAATGAGGATTTAATTTTTGAGAGAACAACAATTCCAGTTTAATTAACGATTAAAAAGTGTTACACATAACATTAAATCTTTATTATTAAATTGTAATAGTCAAATATTAATTTATTGTTAAATTATATTTTAAGATCAATTTACTATTAAATTATAAAATTTGAAAAACCAATTTGTAGTTAAGACCTAATTGTCATACTCTTTAAATATTTAAAGACAAAATTAAAAACTTTATTTTTTAAGAACTAAATTACCATCTATTTACGCATTAGTAACTAAAATAATCATTTACTCTTAAAATAAAAATCTTGTCACTAGATCTCAATGAACATTTGAGAAAGTAATTAAGTGTATCTTCATTTGTTGATGTTCAACATATGTTTTAGGAAGTAATTCCATTTCTTTATTTTTTACAAGAAGGAAGTAATTCCTTTATTATAACCTTTAAATTGAACGCACTTATAAGTTAGAAGACTAGAAGAATGGGTTCTCATATATAAATTTACAAATATTTTGGTTTTGCAATTTAGAAGATAAATATTTACATTTTACATATAAAATTTATAATAAATAAATACTTTTTTAACTTATAAAATATAATTAAAATTTGTAATAAATAAATATGTTGAATATATAAATTATATTTTAAATTTATGATAAATAATTTATACTATACTATAACATTATTTTTAATTATTGATGTTTTTAAAATACATAAAAATTTAATTTTAAAAAAATTATAGATTGAAAGAGATATTCAAGCTTAGATTATACTTTTTAGCAAGTTCAACAAGTTGACTCATTAGACTTTACTTTTTTACATTCCTAATTACAAATCTAAAAATTAAATCAATGTCAATCACCAAATTTCACCATTTTTGTTTTATTATAAGAGGAAATAGTTAAACCTAACCTTGCTACACTTACATTGGTTTAGAGTTTTATTTTTATTTGCACCTTGTGAAATATAGCGAGGTAAAAGACTTATCAAATTAAAGGGACAACAAGAAAATCTCTATTAAATTTTCGAACTAATTACTCATTTTTTTAAAAGAATTGTATCAATTAAATTAGCAAATATTTTATCAATGAATGCAATCAAGATTCTATTTGGATAAATTTTCAAGTAAATATTTATATTATAAAAGATAAAAAAATAAAATAAACTTATCTCATAAGCAAAAATTAGTTATAAATAAATTTAAATCAACATTTTAAGAAAGCTAAATAATTTTATTTTTTCTAATTTTTTTATTGACAAATGTTATTTGGTTAAAAATATGAGTTTGAAATTTCAACCTGTAACCTCTCTCTTTTCTCTTCTTCATTCACCCTTTTCTAACCCTTGAACCAATTTTATAAGAAATATTTATTTTTTAAAAGATTTATCTTATAAATATTCATATAAAAAAATTATAAAAACAGATAAAAAAAATAATACTCAATTCAATAGTTTGAGTGGTTAGGGACAAAAGATCTCTTGCAAAATTTGGGTCTAAACAAAGTTTTGATTCGTCTGACCAATAAATTAAGATATTAATCTAAATATTTTCTAATTAATTTTAGGAAAGAGAAGGAAAGTTGCAATGGTTTTGTCTGGGTCATACTTTAATCAAAAGTTATGCTTCAAATCAAAGTCTGTGTTTCTTCCTCTATTGGTGGCTTTTTCTGACTCCAAAGCCATGATTATACTCAGAAAAGGTGCAATTGTTTAATCGAAGTTCGCAATTATTTCTGAAGAATGAAGAGATTAGGTTTAGTCAAATCGTATTGACAAAATTACCCCTCTGAAATCAGGATTTAAAAACCCTGATTTCTCAGTCAAACATTCTGGCATCGTACTATCTACAATCTATAATAAAAAAATAGCAGCCTAATCCCCCCCTCTGGTCTGCAGCCTAAATTTTACTACTTATTGTATTTAATAACTTTTTAAAATGTAAATTTAATAAATATGTAACATTATTTTATCAATAATGTATATTAATTAGTTGATAAAATACTAAATATTTATACTATTATATAAGATTCTATAAACTTGATTTACTTAATGAGAATGCTTAATTTAATAGTTAGATTAATAAAAAAATTATTAAACAAAAAAAGTTAAATAAAACTTGCAAAATAAATAAATCATTTGCTGAGTTATATTATTTATATAACTCTTTTTCTACAATATTTTTTAAAATATTTTTTTATGACATTAATCATTTGATTCCACACTTCTCTTATCTGTTTGTATAACAAATTATACTAATTAATTATATAAATAAAAATTCTCTTTCAAATTTTAGCTGAGGCTGAAAAAAATGGCTTTGTTCTTGTATGTTGAATTGTAAAAAAACCATATAAGAAAAAAGGTATATAAAGAAGAAAAAAAGGAATTGAAATAATATAATAATAACAAAATTAATTTCAAAACAACAAAAATAATATTAAAGTGTGTATTTAAATAATGTTTAACAAGACATTATATATATTGTAAACACGAATTAATGTTTGTTAAAAAATGACTTTGTAGCACAAATTCAACATGTGAAGAGAGAGAGAGAGAGAGAGAGAGAGAGAGAGAGAGAGAGAGAGAGAGATATGATCCATTGATATTGAATGCGAGTCTAATTGACTTATATCAAATTTAGACCATTAATATAAAATAATTCAAGTTTATAATATCTCAAACAAAAAAATTAATTTTTTTTATAACTAGTATTCATGTGATTAAATTTTCAAATCCCTATAATTTCTCCTCTTCTCAATCATTTTAACTAAAGATAAAATAAAGACAGAAACCAAATAGATTTTATTTAAGATTGGCATTGAAGGAAGAAAAAGCCTAGGAACCATTCAAGCGTAAGAGTAAAACTGTTCACATAAGTAATTATTCATCAAGTTGATTCACGTAATAACATTGCGGTTAAGAAAAAGCACAGATGAAGAGCTATTAGTACCAATTTATGAGAGTAGCAAAAATTTCTCCATTCACTTTTTCGCAATTGCCTAAATTGAATTAGCATAGTTGAATTACCTCAACAATTCAAATCCAAAATATTTCATTTTGATGAAGATAAGATTGGTAAATAATTGATATATACCAAACTGATAGGACAAAGTTTTGTTTTTGTAGGAAAATAAACGTTCAAAGATTTTTTTTATGGAATTCAAAATCTCATTTTGATGAAAATAAGATTGACAAATATAATGAGAAATATTATCTAGTGCTATCATTAATTAATTATGATCAATTAGTTTAATTATAAATAATAAATCATCTCACATAACTTTTTAATTAGTATTTTTTATGTAAATTAATTTTAGTCTTTAAAATATTTAAATTAAGTGATTGAAATTTGGTATAGATATATTGTTTTACACTAGGGATAAACAGATACCGACCCATATATATATATATATATATATATATATTGATTTCTTACTAAATTTACAGCCTTACCATTTCCCTCTTAAAATTGAGTGAAAATTTATTCTATTGTCTAGTCAACGTAACAATTACTAGTATCACTATATTGAAGATTTTGTTTTAAAGCTGGATTTTGGATAATAATTAGATACATATTCACAAGATAACGCCTATTCCTTAATTAACATCAATTAAACAATTAATGATGTACATAAATGAACTCAATTACAATTAAAGCTCATGATGTTTTGAAATATTTATATACTACATAAATGACCGAAACATTATCTTAATGAAAAGTGTTAGTTTAGTAGCTAGTGATAATCTTTTGATTGGTAACAAATTATATTTACAAAAAAATATATTTCAATTAATGTATATAATTATACAATAAATTCCAATTTTGGAACCTAAAAACCACAAGTTATTTATCAATAAAAATTTCATTAGCACAATGAAATCTGTGGGTACCAACTAAATTATACCTATCAACAGCCTCAATTCGGCTTGTCTTTTTGTTTAAATAAACTTTAAATTTGGGTTCCCATTGATTTATCATTTCATTATCACAACTTCACAAGTACAGTTATTCATATTTGGTTTATGCAACCTTAATGAGTCGAATTTATGTATGTGTATTTTTTTTAATATAAATCCATGTGCACAGTGCCATCACACTCAATAGAAGGAAACAATCTAAAAATGTTGCCACTACTAGAATTTGCGATCTGCAAGCAACCAAAACAAAAGGTCAGAATATAAATGTTATGCCAGCTACAATTCAAAAAATGTCAATTATTTCTGTGACCCTTCAGGCTTATGGGGTGTCCAAAACCCTAATTCCACAGTCAATTGCATCAGCACTATTGTCCAGCGACAGACACCATGTGATGCAATGCTTTTAACTTTTAAGGTAGGAAAATATTTATCATTTATCCAATTTCTCTCTAATGATATTTCATTCATTTTTTTCCCTTATTCTATTATATTATTTATTATATTTATAGTTTCTCTCTCTCTCTCTCTCTCTCTATATATATATATATATATATTATTTCTCTATTATTTCTATTTGAATCCATTTTATTTTGAAGTACAAATTATTATTACTCTTTAAAATAATCCTAAAAGATTGACCGGGTAAGTAAAATAGAGTCATATATAAACATACTGTAAATTTAATTTTTATTCACTTTTTTATATAAAATAAAATATAATTTCTTTTTTATATATACTCTATATCTTACCTCAGACATTAACATGGTTGACATAATCTAATTAGATGTATTTATAAAAATATTTGTTAGAAAATGTTAACTTTTTAACTAAAGTTTAATATTTCAAATAATTAATCTTTGCATGTTTTACTTTTCTTTAGTTGCACCTTTAACGGATGTTTGTGAAGAAATTTTGGATCTCTTTTGGATTCCACGCACCTTGAAGGGTTTATTACAATTTTTCCAAAATATAGGCTAACTCTAGTTAAAGAAAGTCCTAACTTTTTTTAGTTACCAAAAAAGAAAAATCCTAATTTTAGACTCTAGTGATTTTACCTCTCCTAAATTTTTCAAAACTGATTTTTAAACACCTAAAATGTAATTCAAACCATAGATCAAAAGAAGCATGTATAATAAGTATGGCATATGATATAATATGTAAAAAGAGACGAAGAAAAATGAAAAGTATTAAATTAATGTTGTAAAAAATATGAGATCTCTAAAAATCAAAACTCGAAATTTTTTATAAAAAAAAAAAAGTAAAATGCTTTCAAGATTTGCAATATAAGCATTTATTTTTATTTTTATTTTCTTTTCCTTTCATACAAATAGGACAGTTTGGTAAGATACTTCAGAACAAGCTAGATTTGGTTCGGAGTTCAACCCTGTTGGATTGAGGTTGACTCTCTTTCTCTCTCCTCAACCCACTTACTTCATCTTCCTCTCTCCTCTCTTCCTCTCTTCCTCTCTTCACTTTACTTTTGTTAGCTTATTCAATACACTTTTTGCTTCAGCTATAAATGCTTCACCTGTTTATTACATTTTTGCTCTCTCTCTCTCTCTCGGTTTCATCCATTGCAAACCATGCTTCCTTTCCAGCTAGTTAGGCCCCTCCCTCATCCTTAAGCACAGTACCCACCAACCGTTTTTCCCCACCATTGCTTGTTTCTTCTCCAAAATCTACCCATTTTCACTTACTCTATGAATTTTTTTTTCTCTTCATAAAAATAGTATTTTTGTCTGGTACTCCAATAAATCTTTCTTTATTTCTTGGTATCTTAGTCTTTTTGCCTTGAGTTTATTTGTGACCCACTTGAGGTCACAATCCTCTATAGTTTAACTACATATAAAAAACTGCATCTTTTTGCAGCATCTTGGTTTTATAGGGCTTGTTCTGGTATTGTTCTGTCATTCCTGCACCTATCTATGCTCATTGGGTCTTTGGAGGTTCAGAGAGAAGACCCTTTGTTGCTTCTGTGGGTGCTGGAGATAGAGGATCAAGGAGGGTGATTTAGATCAACACAAAGGTGAGTGCTTTGTCTTTTAGAGTCACTTTTTTTTGTGTTTTTGGAGAATTGGCATTTCGGTTTGCCTTTTGTTTGCTTGGATCATAAGTGATGCTTTACAAGATTACTTTTTAGTGTTGGATTTTTGCTTGAGATAGTGAAGGAATCCTTACTTTCCATATAAATTGTGAATTTAATGTGCCTTTTGTAATTGGAGTGGCATGAACGCAAATGGGTTTCTGATTTCTTAAGTTTTTATGTGTTGCATTACTTTTTGATTCAGAATGCCTGAATAGTAAATTCCCTCAATTTGATTTTAATGTTGCTGCCGGATTATGTTGGATTTTGATAAAGTTGGAATTAATGATTAGATGAGTTTCTGATTTTGGTTTTCTGTTTATGTGGATTCACTCCATGAACTGGGAAACTTGGCTGTAAATTAGAATGTTCGGATGTGTGTGTTGAAAGTTTGTGTAAAGGGAGTACTTAACTATGTTCTTGCACTAAGGTGGGAATGTCTTGATTCTACTCTCTGAAGAATTTGGAGGACTGATTTGATCAGCTTTTAGCATCCAACTATGTCAGCAAACAGTTCTTTGCATGTGGAATTATCGAGGAAGACTTTGTTTTTGGGATTGAGATTATGGGTTTTGATTGGGATAGGTGTTGGTGTTTTTATAGTTGTGATTCTTTGTGTATTATCTGTGTGGGTGATGTTTCGGAGAAAGTCTAAAAGATCTCTGGACAAGTACTCTTCGTCACAAATACCACATGTCTCAAAGGACATCATAGTTGACATGGTTGGGGTGCAGATTTCTCATGATCAATCAGAAAGTGCAGCTATTCCTGTTCATGACAAACCAAGTGAGAACAACTCGGACAAGTTGTTGGCTCATTTGTGCAAGAGCAAATCTGGCGATGCCGATAATATCAGTCAGTGCAGCTCGGTTTATCATCACGAGAGACGATTTAGTTCAATGTCAGGGGAAGAAGGAAGCTCCGGGACTGTTAAGAAGCAGCCTGCATTGTCCTTCGGAGGAATGGTAACGGCATCTCCTCTAGTTGGCTTGCCAGAAATTTCTCATCTTGGTTGGGGCCACTGGTTCACACTTAGAGATCTGGAACTTGCAACTAATCGCTTCTCACCAGAGAATGTGATTGGCGAGGGTGGATATGGGGTTGTTTACAGGGGAAAATTGATCAATGGATCTGAGGTGGCAGTGAAGAAAATTCTTAACAACTTGTAAGAACACTTGATTGTAGCATTGGTGCCATCTTTGATTTTATCCTATGGCATTTCTTGCATGAACAATGACATTTGAACTTGCTTCGTAATTGCATAATGTGTTGAATTCATAGGGGACAAGCAGAGAAAGAATTCAGGGTGGAAGTAGAGGCTATTGGCCATGTCAGACATAAAAATCTTGTGCGCTTACTTGGTTATTGCGTAGAAGGAGTTCACAGGTAAGATTTATAAAAATATCACAAATGCATATTTTCCCTTCTATACTCAGTCACATTACAATTATTTTGTGGTGGTCTTAGTCTTACTTTTTTGTCAAAAATTTGAACAGACCATCTTTTCCTTGTTATATAGTTCTTTTTCTTTCATAATAAATGTAGTTGCCGTCTGATTTGCAGGTTGCTGGTGTATGAATATGTAAACAATGGTAACTTAGAACAATGGCTACATGGGGCTATGAGCCAACAAGGGACACTTACCTGGGAAGCTCGGATGAAAGTTATAACTGGAACAGCCAAAGCGTAAGTTCTACTTGAAAACTTCAAACAGAGGACAACATTTATTATTAATGTTGACTTGTGCAAAATTGGTTTATATGAATTGTGATTGTCTTGAATCCCTTACAAACGTTCATATCAAAATACATTTTCATGAATTTTTACATGTTCACTAAATAATTTTTTAATAGTATTTGAATTTAATTGGAATATATTGACAGTGTAAACATTTTTTTGTACTGTCATCCAATTATGGATTATCATGTAATTGAAATTTGTTAACTGTTGTAATAACTATTTTAAAAGTCATATTTTAGGGTGATTTCTAATTGGTTGACAGTGTCAAATTTTTTACACTGTCAATGTATCAAAATTAAACTCATTTTTTGTATGTGTATACAAATTAGTCATCAATGTCATTTGAGAGTGTATGTTGATATTGCTATGTTGTTGCCTGTATATTCACAATTTTTGCAATTTATTTGGTCCATTAGGATTCTGGACAATACAACCATGTGTACTCTGCTGATCTGCTTCAATGTTTCATAGTTAAATTCCTAAACTTAGTGCTAAAGGGACCTATTACCAAGATTATAATGTTTTCTATGGGTGTATGCTTGTGCTTGCTTCACTGGATACCTAATTTACTGTTATGGCAGTTTCAACATTAGGCCTAATTCCACTGATTAAACTCCTTATTTACTATGACTGGTGGCAGGCTAGCTTACTTACATGAAGCAATAGAACCGAAAGTTGTTCACCGAGATATAAAGTCTAGCAACATATTGATTGATACTGAGTTCAATGCAAAGGTTTCTGACTTTGGTTTGGCCAAACTTTTGGATTCAGGAGAAAGTCACATTACTACTAGAGTAATGGGAACATTTGGGTATGCAGATGTTTCAATATCTACTTGACTACTTTATAGATTTTATTTAAAGGATTGCATTAATAGAAACTTATTCCTGTTGGACCTGTTCCCAATTTCAGTTATGTGGCACCAGAATATGCTAATACAGGTTTGTTAAATGAGAGGAGTGACATTTACAGCTTTGGTGTTCTCCTGCTAGAAGCAGTTACTGGAAGAGATCCTGTGGACTACTCACGTCCTGCTAATGAGGTATGAAATACTTAATCAGTGCTTCCAGCTTTCTGCTTCTAACTTCTTTGTTTTCCATGAGAAGTGATGATCACTGCTATTTGTATGGTGAATGGGATTTTGATTATCCTCATGGCAGGTGAATCTTGTTGAATGGCTCAAGATGATGGTGGGGACAAGGAGGGCTGAGGAAGTTGTGGACTCAAGGCTTGAAGTGAAACCATCAATACGTGCTTTAAAGCGTGCTCTTCTAGTTGCTCTTAGATGTGTTGATCCTGAAGCAGATAAGAGGCCCAAAATGAGTCAAGTTGTGAGGATGCTTGAAGCTGATGAATATCCATTCCGAGAGGTTCCCTTCACTATCTTATCCTCATATTTACTGTAGGAATCTGAATCTTTTATAACAATTTGGAAGTTTTGGATGTTTTTTCTCCTTGTTGGCTTACATATCATCAAGACATCAACTAGACTGATTGGAACATAGGATGTCAACTCAGGAAAAACATTTTTTTTTTTTTTTTTTTGGTGCATAGTTTTATTGAGCCAGCCCTGGATATTTAGCTTATATTCAAACTAGTTGGTTATTGTGCACCTTTCAGCGCAGGTGTAAAACAAAGAAAGAATATTGATTTCTTGTTGCATAGTATATCATTGGGAATATATACATTCTCAATAGCCTTCTCGTGCATAATATTCTAGTGGG
>PYAF01000812.1:200143-215292 GCA_007407185.1 Glycine tomentella
GCATGTTACTTGAACTCTTCACCAGCCCACTTCTAGTGGCTTATTTAATTTAAGCTGAACATCTAGTCAATATCACTCTCAGGATCGAAGAAATAGAAAGAGCCGCACTGCAAGTATGGAAATTGAATCTCTGAAGGATATTTCTGGTCCATCTGATGCTGAAAAGTTGCAGGCTTCTGAAAGCCATGAACCAGAGACAACTCAAAGGTAGGATTGACAACCACACTTGACTTGACTTAACCCGGCTTGTACAATTGGCTGTTTCGATTTCCGTAACCTATCAAATACCATATATGTTCAAAGTTTGTATTGAGATTTTTTTTTGCCACATCCGAGAAGAGAATCAAATCTAAGAGGAGAATCAAGTTGGAGATAGCTAATTTGGACAATGAAGCATTTTCTTATTCAAATGGTTATTTAAGGATATGATAATGATACACGAAGTTTGCAAGGAGGATGTAGTCAGGGTGAGTGCATTAGTTAATGTTGTACATACAGATGTCTGCTGAGCCAGTCTCTTGCTTACATGACTGCTAATTTGCAGCCATTTTTGTCTGCTTAAGAGTGGAGATGATGAAAATTCATTATAGTTGCCGTTTTGCTTGAAGTTAATAATTATGTATAAACTCCAAAAAGTATTATGTGAAGTGATAATAACCCTTTTTCTTTTGCAGTAGTTCTGATTTTATGTTATTTTCTCCACAATTTGGAAATGGTTCCATATGTCTATTATCTGTGTTCTTATCCCATTTCAAACTGTTGTACATCAACGGGAAGATATGCTCTCTGGTTCAATTTGCAACCTACCCGAATGATCATTTGATCAAACAGGAAATAGATAAAATAAAGTAATAAACAAATTTATCTTTTCTGACAGTATACTTCAAATTCAAGTTGCTTACACCAAATGACACACCAGCAGGTGGATGATTATAATAGTGGTTAATTATAACTCATTTTTCTTTTATTGTTTTCTGATTTTGATTTCGACAAAACTTAGTTTACGTGTTTTTTGTACTGATCTCGGATTAGAATTAGAGTTTCACTCAAATAAATTCTTTTATTGGAAAAAATAGTATCAAAAGTCCTGGAATTTGTGCTTAGGACCTACTCAATTTCACATAACTCGAGAATTGTCTATGTTTTATAAATTTTATTTAAGTTATATTGATGTGATATTAAACCATCATTCTTGATGCTGCAATAAATGCAACACCCAAGGATTTTACAATTAAGGCGAGTTAGAAATGACTATAATTAAGGAAAATTTTCAACACTCCCCTTCATGTCTAAGTCCAAGGTTATTGACATGGAGCATGGCAAATGTAGGTAATCAATCAAAAAATTTAAGATAAGTTTTGATATTATCTTAGAATTTGGATATAGGACCTAATTCACCCCCACAAAATTAACTTGTCATGGTAAATCTTTTTTTAGAATACAACAATGAAGTTTAACTTGTCATGGTAAATCTTTTTTTAGAATACAATGAAGTTTTTTGACATGGTTTGCATGTTGACCTTAAGTGTATAGATAATGGTAGTTTATAGAAGCAATAGTTTGGTTAATTCTCTTTGTGCATAACAAAAGAAAGAAAATGATTTAGATGCAAAAAACCAATGTCTTTCTTTCTTTCTTTATTTAAATTGGTTCTATTTATAGATCATTTTATGCCTTTTAGTGAAAAGTTACAACCCTTGAAAGAGACATTTCTTACTATTATTGGTGAAAGGTCATCACATTATTTTTGGTGAAGAAAAAAAATACAAACTTTCATTAAAAGATATATAATATATTTGCATCTTTTCACATATAGACATAATTTTTCATGAAAGAATACAACTTTTCATACATACATCTTTTTATAAATAAACATATATTTTAATGAAATTATAATATTTCATTCATTTTAAAAATCTCTCACAACATTTCACTATATCAACAAGGAAATTATAAGATGTAGATCTCACATCTTTTTATTTATGTCTTCTCCCATTTCTATCATATCAAACAAGAGAAACTCCCCCATTTTTTATTATCTATTCTCTCTCCATCCTCTCTATTCCCCCCCCCCCCCCCCCAATTTTTTCTTTATCAATTAAATTGTGAAGAATAAGTTATCCTTTGAATGAGATGCTTTTTTCAGTGTTTTTCACACAATTTTGAAATTACGTCCTATAAAACACATGCACACAAAAGATCAAATTATTCTTAGAGTAACTTTTGTAAAATTACACTTTTTAATAATTTTAAAAAAATATTATATTGTATCAATATAATTATTAAATATTTTCATATTAATTCAATGATGAGACACCAAATTTTTAATAAATATAAAATTTATAGATTATTTGATCTCATAATCAACATTCATTTATATTTTTTAAAAGTATATTATACATTAAATTAAATATATTTAATGAAATATTGAATAGTTTTGAATTTTTATAAAAACCTGTTAACTTTATTTATTTAATGAAAACTTTTAATTTGAAATTTATTGTTTACAAAATGTTATTCAAGGAAATAACTTCACTGTATTTTTACTATTATTTTACTAAAATATGAATTATTTTAGTGATACAAATATATGAGAATGCTTGTAGAAAGACTACATCAAATGAGATGTGGACTCATCAGGTATGTGGCAAGCAAATGACTCTGTCTAGGGTGGGAAATGTTGGTATGTTTACCACCATGCGAAACTTATGACAGCCGTTGGATTTTATTGAGTGGTCCCGGTGTACATGCGATTTCCTGCATCCAGCTATACCCAATTCCCTTTTTTTATATATAAAAAAATCATTTTTTAAATTTATACTAAAAGACTCTTAGATATTTATATTTAAATTTAATGTATACAATTTTTATATGAATGATATTTAAATTTATTTTTTATATCAATTTGTTTAATTTCATTAAATAATAATAAATATGTTTAAGATATAATTGTGACTTCAATTTGATATAAAAAAGAATAAGTAAAAGTGTCATTCTTTAATAGACCGTGGTTCTTACCGAATACTCGTGCTTCCGAGCTCCTTCTCTAATGGCAATGTGGGATACTTGAAAAGGGAATCTAATGCTAAAGTCAATGTCTATTTAGGATGGATATGGTGAATGAAATGTAACTTACCTTTGCTCGAAGACATTCTCGATTTTATGAAGATTATCCTTAAACGTTCATCAGTAGACATCTATTCTTTAATCGAAAGCATATTCTCAATTTCACATATTATCCACTCCATAAGACCTCTCCCAATAAATCGAAAATATATTCTTGATTCCATGTGTTATTTACTCAAAAGTGTTTTTGGATGTCCATCACTAAACATTATTCTTTTTGCTCGGAAACATATTCTCAAATTCACACATTATGCACTCCATCATACCTCTTCCAATAAATCGAAAATATATTCTCGAGCATCTTTATCCTTCAAACATTATTCATAATTGAAAATCAAAAACATATTGTTGATTCTTCGAAACTACCCTTGGATGTCTATCAGCAAACACCCTATTTCCACTCGAAAAATATCGAGTCAGAAAAAAAAAATATATATAATCGACTTTCTATACTTAGAAAATTTTCTCAACAAACCCAACACCAAGATTAACGTATTGTCCTCTACATTCCATCTTGATAGGTTGCATTTCCAAGAATGGATACCAATCAACAAATTAAAGTCATTCCGTCCCATTTTAGTAAACATTTTTGTTTACTATAGAATTTTGTTATGGTTGATCATGGTAGGTTAAATTATGCTTTAAATATGTGTTAGTGGTACAAGGAAAATTTTATAAGTTTGAGAACTTAAAAGATTTATTGAAGTTGGTTTAATTTGAAGAGCACAATATTGATGTTATGTTTGATAAAAAAATATATAAACTTACAAGAGTTCGATGATATGATTGAAATAACAAAAAATGTGAAGATCAAAAATAGTTATGAAGAGCAGCTATTGAAGTTACAAGCTCGTTGAAGGTGTGACCAAAAGTTTATGAAAAATTTATAGCTTTCGAATAAAAATTAAGTGGATAAAGGTCGTTATCAATAGTTTTCCAACAGAAAGCTCGAAGAAACATGTTTCAACATCTAAGAAAAGTAGTTTAAATAAGTTATACAATTGTATACATTTTATAAATCGATCATTAAGTCGAATTAGAATATAAATAGGTATAATTGTAATCATTTTTTCTTAATTATGAAGATTACACAAATTCCTTTACACTAGCATGTCACACAAAAAAATGACTACTGGTTACAAGAAAATGTGTATGTATGAACCTATATACTTTAATGTAGTTTATAATTTTTGCCTTTTCATTTTATTGATCAATTTATATTTCATGCAAATCACTCCTACATTTCTTCTCTAAACTTTTAACTCTTTCCAATCATATTTTTTCTCTAAACTTATAATTTATTTATTTATTGTTCTTTACATTTATGCAACTTGTATATTTTTCTTGCATTTGACTTCAATTTACATTTCGAAAGCACTCTGCTTTTTTTGTCATTTTATCTTTCTTTGCATTTCTATTCTATTTATTTTTAAAGCATTTTACTTTACAAATATTATTATCTCTTTACATTTTAACTTTAACTTTGCTTTTTGTCAAATTAACGTATTTTCTCTTATTCAAAAAGTATCTTTATTTAAAAAAACATAAATTTATTCAAAAACTACTTTTATAACTATACTCGAAATAAGTATATTTTTAACTTATAATCAAAATGAATACTTTTAAATATAATACAATAATACATGAGTATGTTAAAGTCTTATATTTATTTGATTGATATCACATTTCTTATAATTGAAAAGTTGTAGCAACTGTTAGTTTATATAAAAAAAATTATAATTATGATTCTGATCACATTAAATAAAATAAATTTTTATAAATTGTTTGTGATCGATAAGAATCAAGTATAAAAATATGTGAAATTATTAAATTTTGATTTCATAAACATGTTAAAATAAGTATGTAAATTTTGGTATTGGAAAAACTGGTGTTAATTTTTAACAAATATGTTATCGAAAGTATGATGGTGAAATTTCTAATTTTGCATCAAATTTGTTATTGATGTATGTTTTCAAATTAAAAGTTGAAATTACTCTTGGATTTGTGTACTATTACGTTGGCAATAAAATAATGAAATAATACAAAAAAAATAAATAATGAAATCGACTTTGTGGAATTGATCAACCGTGATAGTGTGTGAACAATATTGTTCATTTGTGAATTTTTCTTTCCTTTAAAAAAAAAAAAAAAAAAAAAAAAAAAAAAAAAAAAAAAAAAAAAAAAAAAAAAAAAAAACAGGATTGGGTGTAACTGGGTGCAGAAAATCGCAGATACACAAAGATCACTCATTAAAATCCAACGGCTGTCATAAGTTTCACACGGTGGGAAACAGTACACCAATTTCCCACCAAGACAGAGTCGTGAATAATTGAATGAACTTACAACTTTTGACTTTCTGCGTCATTCCCTCGCTACTCATTTGCTCAAATAAAGGTCTAGTTTTGGTTCTTCGATCCTTCTCCAGAACAATTTAATTTTGTGAATTTGTTACCAGCTGTTTTAATTTTGTGCTGTTATCTACTAATTAAATAGTGAAGTCATTAGAACTTGACAAATATTGATCTTTAAATTTTGTTCGATGTTAATGATGATAGAAGCATAAATTTTATTTCTACTAAATACATAGTTGTACGCCACTTTGGTTATCAATAGTTTAGTACGTCTACGTGTAATGTATATATATAATAAATGTTTTTTTTATAAATAAAAATCATAAGAAATATTTTTTTAAAATTATATTAGAACTAAAATTTATATTAAATAAATAAATATTTTAAATATATATGTTATATTTGAATTTTCAAGGCGTGACTTTTTTTTAATTCGAGAATATTGGTAAAACTGAAATAATTCATGTAGTTAATCTCTATAAGCTCGACAATATATTGTAATATGAAATTTTTTTCTTTTTTCTACAGATGTGATATAGGTTTATTCTTTAAAAAAATGAAGTTTAATTTAAAGATAGATACAAAGAAAACACATTAAAAGGAATTATTAATTTAGAATGTTTAGAATGTTTATTTAATTAAGAAAGTGAGAATCGACTATCAAGAATGAAAATCTCACATTTTAAGTTGTGCATTCTGATATATAATATATGAGTAGATTGATAATAATATTACGAGAAAATAAACATGTAACTAAAATTATAAAATAAATTTTGGTGACCTCAACTAACAGATGCTTTAGTTGTTTTTAAGGATTATCTGCAAAGTAACATACAGTTGGTCAATCATTCGATCAAAGAATTGATAGTGTATGACTGTACGTGCCTCCATTCCTAAATGAGGAATAGAGAACTACAAATTCTCCAAAAGCTCATTATTTATCCAACTCTTATTCCAAAATATTGACTTTATTTCAGGGTCACCATCCTCATTCCCTGCATGTTCCTTTGCTTTCTTAGGATTATCTTCTTCTGTGATGCTCCATATTCAGGATTCCCAATATGACTTAATTCATATAGCTTAAGAAAGACAATTTAGCCATATTGAGAAATTGTTCCATAAAGCTTATTATTGGATAGAGCAAAAGATTCTACATATTTCATGCCTCCAATCATCTTTTCAATAATTTCCCATCAAATGATTGAGAGAGAAATCATTTTCTGAACTTAAATTAGTCCAAATAATTCCAAGGGAATTCCACCAGAAAATTAATTTAGCTTAGTGGTCATCCTGCTTTTATTTTAGCTTTTTTTTCTCTTCTTTTTTTATCTTATTTCCATTTTTTTTTCTCTCTTACTTTCTCTTTCTTTATCTTATTTCTGATCTATCATTGAGTTTATTTACCACCAATCCCATTAACTTGAGTTAAAGATGTTGTTGATGTTGATGTTATGGACCTAAAATCTGTAATCGACAACATCTAGATGAAACAAACAAAAAAGATTGAATTCATGTGGTGCATCAATACACAAAAAATGCTTGTACGGTTATTGAATATTATTTTTGCCAATTTATTTATTTTCTTATTTGTATTTATCCCTTGTACCTTTATTTGGGAATAAGGATAATCTTTACAAATATAGGAGAAATCATTATCAAAATCTTTCTCAATATTATCACTTATAAGTTCTACTCTTTACTATTATTTATTTTTTCTTGAGCTCCATTTAACCAGAGATAATTATTTTTCAAAATGAAAATTAAAGTAGAAAGGAAGAGTTATGTCTCGGTTGTTACTGTGTATTGTGTTGCAGGTGGAGTTATGTCTTCTTCATCTTCTTTTTCTCGCATTGTTTTTGTGCTTGTGTAACAAAGGATAAAGAAGTCTAAAGAAGGTTCCTGTGTTTTGGTTAAACACTATTGTTGTGGGTTATTTCTATTTCATGTATATCTTCTTTGTACATTTCTTCCTTGTATTTCTTGAGACCTTGGTTCACGGGTTTGATATCTGGTCATGTATAGCTTGAGAGGTGTACTCTTGAAATAGTTCTTGGTACCATAGAGATAATAAAGGTTCTACAGGCACTTTTCCCTTGGATGTAGGTAACAAGGAGTTTCTCCTAGTTACTAAACCAAGTAAAATACTCTTGTGTTTTACTTTCTCTTTTATTTGCTTCCGCGTTAAATTTCAGATTGATTGTGCGCTTAAAACTCTAACACTTCCAATAAGTTAATGCTTGTAAAAATTAACTATATTTTCTTAATAGGAAATATAATCATGCATGCTTGGAGATTATCCCTAAGTACCGTAGATTATGGGATGAGTCTGTTCATAACTATTAATTGGGAGATACAAGGTATGTTTAGTAATGCATATATGTTAAACATAAGTTTTGTTACAGTGATTTTTTTTTTTGCTTTCTACATCTTGTTTTCACTCTCATAGGCACACTCTAAATTTGGATATATACAAACACATTTGTAAATACAATTGTGCAAATAGCATTTCTCTTCAGATAAATACATATAGAGCATTCTATGACACATACTTGCCTTTAACTATCTCTTCAATCAATGATGCTCCATTCGAAGTATGAATGGTTTAGGATTCGTCTCATTTCTGCATACCTAAGCAATGGAAACAATTCTTGCAAATTTGTCAAATCAACTTTTAAATGCTTTATGTACCTTAGATGCACGATCTCCACACACCAATGGTTATTATTTTTTCCATGATTCATACTTTGGAGTTTTCCTCCTGTTATGTACAGAATCTTCAATCCTTGGAGTAGCTCGCTAGGCTTTAACCATTCTGGAATTTGCTGTCCAGGAAAGCCTTCGAGACGCAACTTTTTCAAACTTGAAGGCAAAATGATCTGAATATCGTTGTACCTTCTGCTAGACACACCGTACAAGATTTTCAGATGCTCAAGTTTTGACAACTCTTTCAAGCTTTCAAACTTATCTTGAATCACGACTGTAACGACCCGCCTCGTCGCTATGATATCACTAACTCTTAATTGTGCAAATCTCAATTTTAATGAAAACTCCATTAATTTGATTATGAAAATGATGTTAAATTTTTTGCGATAATACAATTATCATACACGTATTACAATTACATAATTAAACACATATGTACATATATATTAAATCAATACATGTCATCCATATGTTAGAACTTCCTTTAGTTTTACATGTATATGCACTGAAATTACATATTTAACAAAAAGTCAAAGAACTAACTAAGAAAGTGTTGATTAACAAAACACAACTCTTTCTCCAAAAAATAAATGCGACGTCATCACGTTGGCTTGACGGCTTCAACAAAAAGAATATCTCCTTCCAAGGTCACCTATTGTTGCTCATCTGCTCACACCAACGAAAGTTCGCGATCATTACAGGTACCAACCACACGGTACAACAAATACAAGGGTGAGTTTATTATATAAAATCAACAAGCATCAGATAACAATAATTGGAAAGGAAACAACATTAACAACAACTATCATTACCACAAGTCCATCAGTCCAATACACACTCGACAAACCCATCATTCCATTACACATTCAACAAAACATCATCCAATGCATTCCACAACTAAAACAATCATGTTCAGAATGATGTATGCATCTGACTCATCACTTAGCATGCAATGTGGTACCATCCTCATGAAAATATCATCTCTCAGGAAAATGATACAGTAACTCGTCGAGGTCACCCTATCGTACACTAGTTGCTCTCCTCATGGTGATCAGCCTTGAGTCACAAGGGAGTTCCAAACAGAGTGATATGCCCCCTAGTTCTTGCGTTCAGCCCATAGAAACTCACAGGTACTTACTTCCACCATTGTATTTCCATCAATACAAATATGAAGTATGAAACATGGGCATCATCAATGCATGACCTGACTAGGAACAAATCCTTCCTCGCAAGGGTAACCCTTCATGCACCCCCCATGTACATACATAACACACCAATATGGGCTCACCGATACACTGACCATGGATAGATAGGGACCGAAATTTTAAACAATCTCTTTCTCTCTAGGATGCTTCAAATTCGTAAATCCACCCTCGCAAGGTTATCCGATCGGTCAATGTACCCCACGTGGACATACACAATATACAACCATAGGCACCATCAATGCACTGACTATGGATAGCTAGGGACCGAAATTTTAAACAATCCATTTCTCTCTAGGATGCTTAAAATTCATAAACTCATCCTCGCAAGGTTATCCAATCAGGCATCCCATGGTATTCATGTGTATCCACATCACACATTTCAATAACATCATCATACATATTAAACTCAGCTCATTTCAACATCAACAACCAATTCATCATCATCTCATTTAAGCATCACAAACCACAATACTGGTATTTTTGGAAAATTCTAAATTAAAGAGGAGGACTATGAGATATGAAACACACCCTTATGCCCATTTAAAAATTTAATAAAGAATTAAATAGGAAACATATTATAAAAATTTGGGCAGAGTCTCCTCTGTAATTAAGACTTTTCCCAAAAATTCAATCAATTACAACAACAACATCATTCAAAGTTTTATCCATTAATAATAATTTCATCGCATCCCATTAGTTAAAAACATCATTTGTCTTGAAAACAAGCACATACACAGGGACAAACACACATCAATCATAAATACATCACATCCCATTAGTTAAAAACTTAGTTTTTCTTGAAAACCAACACACAACAGGGACATATAGGTATCCTCATAGTTGGACTCCCTGGCCCCCAACTATGGTATCAAAACTATAACTAAATAATAAACTCCCCTTACCTAACTAGGAGTTCTCCTGTTAAAACCTCACAGTGTTGTTTTGGAGATCCTTCAATACGCGTGTTTTGGTCCAAACACAGAGTTATATATACCAAATCGAAGACAATTTAATATTGATTTCCAAGGTAAGATCAATATTAACATTTAGGGTCAAATACCCACTCAAATTCAAAAAGGGGATAAAAAGGTGTTTTGGGAGTTTATATCAAAAGACATCATTTTGAAATTCTGATCACACCAATGTAATCGGGGTTCAATAAGGATCACAGAAATGACATCAATTTCATAAAAAGGAGACTTTTACAGCATCTCATTTTCAAAGGGTTTTTCAAAGGAAGTGTAAAACTCCCAACAACGGTATCCAAAAGAAACTAAGATTACCTCAAGGAAACCAAGAAAGGAGGATTGGAGGCTCCGTTCTCTACCAAAATTTTGAGAAGAGTTTCGAAGATTCCACTTCGATTAAAGGGTTCCTCTCCGTGTGGTGGTCTCGTGGCAAGCAACGGCGGCCCGTGGTGGTCACCGGTGGCCTTAGATGGTGGAAGATGATAGTTCGAGGTGGGGTGGGTGCTTGGAAGAGGATGGAGGCTAAATTTCGTGACTTTGGACGCTGCTGCACTATTTATCACCGCCTTAGGCAAGCAAAAGTGCCTGCAAAATTCGCTTGGGCGAGCTGACCAGATTCTAGAATTTCTGCTACAATGAAAAATTAATTTCTCACGCTTCAAATGTTATTTGGTCAACAACAGTCAAAACTTTCATATGTGGGTTAGGAACCTACCTTTACTAAAATAGGTTTTCAGGTCAAACTCAGAATTACACAATTCAACGCAGCTCAAACAAACTTCACATAACTTGACATCTACACCAAGCAATAGCACAATGATATTTTACACAACAATCATTCAACTAATCCAAGCTTATCAAACAATCAAATAACACAACAATCACATCAAACATCTATTTTCAATTTACCAAAATTTCAGGATGTTACAACGATCCCATTTCCTATGTATGCTGAATTGCTCCAGTTTCTTCAAATTTGCGGGAAGATATGATAATCTGCAACGAGTCTTGCTAAAACTACCTATTACAAATCCCTTCAGTACTTCAAGCTCAGTCAGCATCTCAATCCCCTGTGGCATTCTATCAAGCAAGTAGCACTGAGACAAATCCAAATGTCTGAGCTTTTTCAATGATGAAATATTATTAGGCAGTGTCTCTAGATTGTGAGGGCGAGCCTTAGCATAGTGGTAAAGTTGTGCCTTGGTGACTTGTTAGTTATGGATTCGAATCCAGAAATAGCCTCTTTGCATATGCAAGGGTAACACTGCGTACAATATCCCTCCCCTTTACCTGCGCATAGCGTGGAGCCTCTAGACAATGGGGTACTTAGTTTTTAGTGTTTCTAGATTATGACACGCCTTGAGATCTAGAGTTTCTAGGCTCTTAAGTTGAACAATGGAGGGTGGTAGCTCATATATTCCTGATATCCCACCAAGGCTAAGATACCACAATTCCTTTTGATGCCTCAACTCCTTCAGGAATTCTTCACTCTCCACTTCAATGTAATGTGAAGGTGAATGCTGCCAACGACCAAGTTGAAGCACCCTCAAATCCTTCCTTTTGGCCAACCATTAGGGTCCAAAATTAAGATAACTTGCACCAACATTAAAAACAACTCTCGTATAGGTATATTCAATACCAAACTCATCATTTAGTTTAACTTTTTGTTCACCAATTACTACACATGAACCCCAAAAGCCATAGCGATTAGATGAGGCTAATATTTGTGGAAAATCTCTCAAAAACTGCTTTTCAGTATATTGTAACAATGGCCTCACTGACTTATGACGGAGCAAAGGATTAATTTTAAATTTAAGAACTCTACAGTTAAGCGTATTTGGCTTTAAGTAATGAGATGGGTGACCTTTTGGAAAGTTTCCCAGAAAGTGTGTGAGTGAAGACAAAGCATGCTGAAAATTTTTGTGTTGGTTTGTGGGGTCAGTCATTGATCCTAGAAGCAGACAAAGATTATTTTTGAGGTCTCAAAAAAGGCTACCTACATAGGGTTCTGATCGGTGGAGGATTCTAACCAACAAGGATGTTGAGTGAAATGCCACTGTGTGAAGTACCTTAGTGTGAGAGTCGTTGAGAAGTCAAAAATCAGGTATGTTACACAAGGCGGTTGGTAGAGTGCACCAATATCCGAATCAGATGATCTAGTTCAGGGAGTTTGTGATGTAATTGGTAATTCCCAAACCGTTTTATTTGATTATAAAGTCACTTGTTCTTTTTCTCTCGCATGTTTTTGTAGAAAGGTTGGAGTTATTAGTATGCCTTTTGTCTGTGGATTAGCTTACTTCTATCTCTACAGCTACTCTTGTGGCAACTACTTTAGTGTGTTGGTTGTTTTATTGTGGTGTGCAGATGCAGTTACAAGGTTAACTTGATCTTTCTTCTTTTGTTTGACTTGGATGTAATCTTATGAATGGATTAGTGGTCTTTTAATCGTATTCTCATAGATTGTGCCAAGAAAAATCTAGTTTTCTTCTTCTCATAAAGAACATTGAGAACAACTGAAGGTTGTGTTGGGGATCTTGAAAGAGAAGCAAATGTATGCTAAACTGTATAAGTGTGAGTTTTGGCTTGATGAGGTAATACTTTAGCTCATGTGATTGATTGGGCGTTTTTAGTTAAATACTTTTCTACTCTTCTTTGCTTATTTGACTTCTCTTGGACTTTTATTTTCTTATTTTAATTCAATTTTTGTCTTAGGCAAGCAAGTGGGCTTAATTTCTATTTGTTGCTTATTTTCAAATTTTATATTCACTTGACCTATCTTCCTTGTATAGGACCTACAGAGCTCTATAGAACTCCGAATGGATCATATGAGTAGTCCTTGGAAAGATAAAGAAAAGATCTACAAGTCTGTCAGAGATAAGTTGAGGAGAATTATATCATTTGGAGGATCATTTTAGGCTTGGAAGTCAGAACCACTGCACTTGAATTTTGGGCTGCGAGTTGGATTTTTATTGGTGTAAATAGCATAATTAATTAGAGTAGATGGGCTTGTTCATGGTCCATTTTTCCTTTTGACTTAGTCACTATATGCTATTGAATTAGTTAGTAAAACATTATATTACATTTTAGCAAAAACATAATTTACATTATACTTTAGAAATTTCCAGAACCCTATCTCTTATTTTCTCTCAATTGTTCTTCATTGTTCTTCACTGTTCTTCATTTTCGTTTTCTGTTCTTCCATTTTTGTGCACCAATTTCGTGGGGCTTTCATTGATGATGATCATGGGAGGCTAAACAATCAATCAATCCAAGGATCCAGTCCAAGAAAAAAGGAGTTTGAGTTCTGGTTTAGTATTTCAAATTTTGTGTGAATGTTCACTTTTTTCTTCAATCATCTATTCAGTTTTCATGATTATGAATGTATTTATGATTGAAAACGAATTAGGTTATTGATTTATTTCTTAATTTTGAATATTAATCACAGATTAGTTGAATGATATTTCAATTAGGTTGTGATTTCAATTAATTTAGGAGTTACTTCGATTGAACCGCTTCTAACGAAATTGAACGAACTTTGATAACAGAATCATTATCTGAGAACTATGGTAATTATCATTGCTTGGTTGGTGAATTAGATTGATGCTCTTTAATTTGTTTTACATTACCTCTTGTCAATTCGCATTAGTTTATACGTTTTTCTGCAATTCTGTAATTATTATTGAACGCATGCAAACTGTTTGACAAAAATCTCCAACTGTTTATTAGTGAATTGAAATTGGAACCATATTGATCGTGTCTCTGAATCGACCTAGCTTAATCCTATGCTACAGAATTATTGTAGTTTAATTGTTTTGAAGCAATACGACATCGAGTTGTCAGTGATCTCGGTGGGTGGGATCGTAGTGGATCCTTCCAAGGTGGAAACAGGTTTGCAATGGCAAAGTCCTAAGATGGCTACAAAGATTAGGAGTTTTGTTGGGTTGGTTGGATACTATCAAAGATTCATAAAGGGATTTTCAAAGATAGTGACACCATTCACTCAACTTACCCGTAAGGACCAACCATTTGCATGGACTGAAGAGTGTGAAAAGAGTTTTCTAGAGTTGAAGCAGAGGTTGACCACTTCTCCTATCCTTGTATTACCTAATCTCAGTAAACCTTTAGATGTTTACTGTAATGCATCTCATCAAGGATTAGGGTGTGTATTGATGCAAAGTAAGAAGGTTGTGGCTTGTGCCTCACATCAATTGAAGATTCATGAAAAGAACTATCCTACTTATGATTTGGAGTTAGCGGCAGTAGTGTTTACTCTAAAGATATGGAGACATTAACTTTATGGAGTCAAGTTTGACGTGTTCAATGATCACAAAAGTTTGAAGTACTTGTTTGATTAGAAAGAGCTCAACATGAGACAATGATGATGGATGAAGTTTTTTAAAGATTATGACTTCTAGTTAATGTATCATTCGGGTAAAGTGAATGTTGTAACAAATGCTCTTAGTAGAAAGACGATTCAATTGTTGTCTTTGATGATAAAGGAGTTAGAGTTGTAGCCATTGATATGAAGTTTTCTTAAACTATTACAATCATTGATTCAAACTTATATTTCATAACAGTCTTTGATTTGAATAAATATGATCTAACATTAATGTATGTATAAAATAAAATATTATATTATATATAAATTATATATTTATTAAAAAATAAGAAAGAAATAGTTATCCTTTATATATATATATATATATTAAATTTTTTATCTTTAAATAAAATCATAAAGTAATTATTTTCAAATAATCTTTTTAACTTTAAAATTAACGTACATATATATTAATAAC
>PYAF01000812.1:223706-239287 GCA_007407185.1 Glycine tomentella
ATAGTGTTATGCTTTGTATTGGTTATAAGATGAATGTTATGATAATGCTGTGTGATGTGGTTATATGAGAATTCTCTGGCCAGTAGAATAGGGAACTATGGACCCCTTGGGAATGTGCCCTTAATTGGATGATCTTCCTTGGGAAAATCCATAGGCGTCCATGTAATTCCTGAGAGAATGTGCCCTTTAATGGATGATCTTTCTCAGGTATGGGTGGGAAAAGTCCTAAGGGAATGTGCCTTTAATTAGATGATTTTCCTCAGGCATGAAAAGGGAGAGTCCTGAGGGAATGTGCCTGTTAGTAGATGATCTTCCTCCGACACTCAATGAGAAGTCCTGAGAGAACGTGCCCTTTAATGGATGATCTTTCTCAGGCAATGTGTGATGGGTACATATATTGTTACCCTATATTGTGATATGCATGTAATGTATTGTATGTGAGCCGAGAAGGCTTATTGTATGGGTGATGCTTATTTGATATTATTTATGTTATATATGTGCTTGTTAGAGAACCAGGGGGAGGGAAACCTCCAAGGACCCTAAGTTTACTGGGATTAATATCTCACCCCTGTTGGGGCTCTTATTGCAGGTGATGGTTCAGGAGTAGCAGATAGATCCTAAGGCAAGAGGTCTGAGTTGGGATAAATGTTGATAAAACCCTAGGCATAGATGACTGAGCATGTTGGCTCACATTTTTTTTTGTTATGCCTGTATTTGTACAGTTTTGAGAAAGAGTACGTTGTAAATGAAAGAAATTCACCATATATGTATATAATGTATATTCGTATTTAAATTAAGCTTCCATTATTGATTTACTATTATGCTTGTTGCGCTATTCTGATCTAATAACAATGTTAATACACCGGGTGCACACGGGGTGTTACAACCTCCCTCATTTTGGGTCTCCTCCGTCAAAAGAGAAAGGATTACAAACTTGAACTCTATATGTAAGATGATGTTGTTTGAACGATTAAAGGCGGAAATGGTAGATGTGAAGGTGCACTGTCGGAGTTGGAGGTGGCGGCTTCGGTAGTCAGAGGCGGAGTCCATGAACTTCACTGCCATGGGCTCGCCACAGTGGGTGTAAGTGTATTTAATGGCAAGGATAAGGAAGATGAGGGTAAAATTGAATAAAGAAAAAAAGAAGACAAAATCTCAACTATTTATTTTTTATGTGGATAATACCGAATAGGGCTGTAAAAAGAACTCATTTTAAAAATTGATAGATTAGTTTATTGATATTTAGTCAATATCTCATATTTCATTCTTTTTCCATTACAATTTAGTCATTGGTTGCCATGCACATGTTATACTTGACGGACCAAAGTAATAATAAGACCAATCTTTTAGTATTTTCATAGATTAGGGATAAAAAAAAATAGTTTTTTTTTTATCTTTCAAGTACTTCATATAAGTGAATTACATTTTTATATTTTTGAATTTAGATATTTAACCTTTATTATTTTATAATATTGAGAATGGTACAATGAGAAGACACTTCTAATAGTAGTGAATTAAATGTCAATCATATGTTGAAACTGTCAACAACGGTTTATTGTGATACAATATTATTTTTAATTAATGATAATCATATTCTGTACGGTTTTAGAGATCCAATTCATTGGTTTTGGGCTCAAGATTGTATGATCAGTACATGTAAACAAAATATCAGTACCACAATTGTTTGGGCATCAGCTAGTTGTATTGTATGTGATTATTTTTTTTTTTAATTTTATATATGTCATTTGCAGGGACGGAGACAAGGGGGCTAGGGTGGGCCTCCGCCCCCCTAAAATTTTATTAATATAAATTTTATTATATATATATATATATATATATTAAAAATTAAAAATTAAAAAATAATTTAACAATAAAAAAAGGTTGTATTGCATAATATAATAGGATATAATATTTTTAATATTATATTAAAAAATATGATAAAATATTTTTGATATTGTATTATATAATATAATAGAAATTTTTAAGATTACATTGCATAATAAGATAAAATATTTTTAAGATTACATTCAAATATAGTATAGAATATTTTTTAATATTGTATCAAAAAATAGGATAGAGTATTTTTAAGATTGTATTGTATAATATAAAATATTTTAAGATTGTATTGCATAATATAAAATATATTTAAGATTGCATTGCATAATATGATAAAATATTTTTAGGATTACATTCAAAAATTGGTTAAAATAGTATGTTTAAATTAATATAAATAGAAACATATTTTTGTGTTGATAGTATGCATTCCATTCCAAATAATATTAGAGTTTAGAGAGTTTATGTTTGCATCATTGAGAGAATTGTTATGAGATCATATAAAAACGTTTGACAAGTCTGATTTTTAACTCTTCATCAGAATTTAAAGGTACTTATTTATTATCATCGAGGAGTTGCCCATTGGATTGATTATCCAATTTGGATATTGTGATTTTTTATCCAATTGGGTTTTCACGTTAAAACTGATTGAGTTTTCTTTATCTCTTATTTTCATATTATTACTTTGAGTTTGATTTTAAATTATGAATTATTTTATTAAGATTCACTAGATTTTGTCAGCTTGTTCATCAACCCACCATGTTTGCAATTTATCTGTCTATGGTTTGTGGTTTATACCTTTTTCTATATTAGATTTGTATTGTCTTCAGAATACTTTTATTTATGATATAATTTTTTTATGTTGGCCCCCCTCAAAAAAATTTCTGGCTCCACCACTGGTAATTTCTAAAGATAACTTGAGATGTTTTTGGTGTTCTTGAACTTATTGTTAAAATTAAGAAACATCAAAGTGTCCTAGTGAAGAAGATGAAAGCATTTTGGACCAAAAATTTCATTAAAACACGTGTTGTGCACCTGATGTACTGGAGATAACATAAACGATCACGGAGCTCTGTGCAACAATTAGCAACAGTCACGAGGAGTTTGTGTAAGTATCCAACAACTATAGAATCTGAGAGTAATAAATTTTAAGTACAGAAAAGATTATTGTAATTTATCCTTTTTTTTAAAAGGCCAATGTCATCACTTTTTGCATTACACCGATTTAATTTGATGATTTCTCTTCATATACAATAGGAAATATATAGTAATCGATTTAATTTCATCATTTCTCTTCATATATAATAGGAAATATATTGTAATACAATGTTATTTTTAAAACAAAAATTTAAATTTAAATTCGAAATAAAAATATTAAAAAATGATAGCTAGAAAGAGATAAGAGATAAAGAAATATTTCTAAAAAAGTTCTCGTTGGAGAAAAGCTCCAAAGAAATTCTTGTTAATTAAAAAATAATAGCAGTGGATGAATGAAGATTTCATCATGATGTTAGGATTCTGTTTGAATAAATTTTATCACAAGAAATTATAAGAAAAGAAAATAACAGTAAAATGAATTAAGTTTTTTTTTTCTATAAATTTAAATTATCTTCTTATGGAGAACAGAGTCCTCATTCATTACTGATAATTCAGTTAATAGATAGCAACTGAATTCAATTCAAGATTTCTATCTCAAGGGCTTGTATTTTAAAACAATGTCCTCACATGTATGTGGTTTCCAAGTTAACAAGTTTGAGCTCTATTGTAAACGATCTTTTTTAGTTGTTATATCAAACAAGATTCAATTTCAGACTCCAGATTTGTGCAAATTTATGGGAGGACAACATCAACCAAAAGGGAAGGGAAAAGTGAGTTTTGAATTATGAAGGGATTACTTTGACATTAAACTGATAAAATAATGAACTTTACAAAATGTACAAATATTCATTGGCATACGAAGCAAATAATGAGAAAGACCTGAAAAAGCCAAAACAAGAGAGAAAAAGAAAGAGCATCCAGATAAAATGTCTCAACACACTCAACATTGAATTTCCCACACCGATCATAAGCAGAACTCAACAGATACCTATTGATAATAACAATAACAAATCACAAGCATGGAATTATTGTTTCCCATAAAGAGTAACATAAAACAAAAAGCGTAGCAATCAAGATATAATTCATCAGACTTACCCCTGGCCTGCAAAACATAGGGACGATTGTTTTAATGTGCTATGTTGTATCAACAAAAACAAATAAACCAAGATACTGAAATAGAAAACAAACAGTAAGCGGTTTTTATACACATGATTATAAATTCAATTTGCTAAAAATCCGCCCAAGAAAAATCAAACTCGATATGTTGACAAAAAAAGTAAAAGCAGGCGAAACTCAGAAAAATGAATTTGTCTCCTGGATTTGACCACGTTTAAGAATATGACCTTATCAGAATATTTGAGTAAACATGGAAAGTTCATCTAGTAAAATCTGATCAGCAATCAATCCTTCATAATCGTTTTCAATTTCTTTCTTCCTAATTCTAGTTGGAAAGACCAAGGCCAAGTGACAATCACAAAAATGGTCCTTAAATGTAAAAAACTTACAAGTAGAAAGAATTATTTGTGTGTGTATATTAGTTCCATATAAACGAAAGCAGGAAAACATTAACATTAGCATAGGATAAGAGTTGCCAATATAGGACCAACACTAGCATTAAGTTTACCATTCATTTCACACACACACACACACACACACGTTTTGGCTTCCATAGTTTTGCATCAACTTTAGGATTCAATAGGTTTGACATCCAAGTCTATAATACTTGTAAATGGTGCAGCCCTTTAAGCTAGATGCCGCTCTGAAAAAACATAAAAATATAGTTGCACCCTTGAGCACATTATTGTTCGATAAAGAAACATTACTTTAACTACTAACAAAAGTAATTTGTAATAACTAACCGGCCTTAATAACAACAACCTGTAGTTGGCAAATGTTCAAAACTATATGTATCCATGACTTCATATAACAGTATGCAGTATATGCACTAACGAGATATAGTGACAAATTTCAAGTTGAAGGGCATATAGCATAAGCTTGGGCTTGGAAGACATCTGAACAAAATTCATTTATTAAAGAATTGTAATGGTAGTACATCTAAGTGCAATTCGATTTTACTGAAATTGAAAATAGATACACAATCAAGATAATAAAACTGAATATTGCTGGTAAGTAGATTTATATACTTGATAATAAAATGAATATGCTATAAATCTGACAAAAAATCCCTCTATTTATGTAAAACTCGGTGTCAACAAACGGCAAAAGCAGACAGAACTTAAGTTCAATTTCATAAAGAAATAGAGGAGTTAAAAGTTAGTTAGGAGTTAGGACAATAGCCTGAAGAAACCTTCAAACACTATATTACATTCTCGTGATAAATCAAGCCTTTGTAGACATCTGGTAAGAGAGGCAAATCTTCCTGGAAATTAATGACAAATTTCTTCAAAAAAAATTCCTTGTTAATGCTCATAATGGAACTAAAATGCAAATTATTCTTAAGCAAACCTTTTGATTCCAAGATTTTAATTACTGAGAGTCTAGGGACAATCCTCTTCTCCAAGTTGTAGGATAGAACTGTAGGCCAAGCAGCAATATCTACTGATGACCAACCCATGTCCTTCACTATGAAATTCATTTTCTTTGAAACCGTCTCTTCAGACAACCTCATAAAATTGGGAAACTTCACAAACGCTCGAAGAGCCATTTCACAATCCCATCCCCACTTCTCATAAATCCCAAATTTAGATTCCAATGCCACTTCATCCATAGTTAAAAGCACTTGGATAGCCATGACAAAAGTTGTTTTCATAGGATCAATGCCAAATTTCTTAACTCTCTTGACAACTTCCACAAATTTTGAATGCTTCCGATGTGCTGCAGAGGGATATAGGACAATCATCAGAGAGATCGAACCTTGAGGCACACCACACTGCCTCAAAGCCTCAACATTTCGAACCAAGTCATTTCTTATGTCACAAAATGTAAATTTATGTGGTGCGTTTCTCAAAAATCTAACAAATTCCCTATCATCACGAACTACACGCCTGATCATCTCGTATCGTGGGACAAGGCATTTTCCCAGGCTCCTATTCAAGAGAGAGGGGTTTTCAAGTAAGATCTTAGGCATGTCAGTGTTGGAAACCCCAATAGAGTGGAAGAACTTGAGTTTAGGCAAAAGGGTCTTCTCTGGCTTTAGAGCAAGCACCCTGGGATACTTCTCCACAAGTTTTGCAACCTGAGCTTTGGAGAATCCATAGTTCTTGAGAGTGTCAAGAACAGCATTTGGGCCATCTGGGGTTTTTAACTTGACCCCGTTGGAGAGTTTGTAAGCCAATTCTTGGGACAACCCACATGAGTTTATGAGGTAAGACACGGTAAAGGTGACAACTTTATGGTTGTCTATAGCAGAAGTGAATGAGTTGAAGGAAAAAACAAAAGCATCGTGTTTGTGTTGCAGCAGAAAACCCAATTGGATTTGGGTAGTTTTGTAGTGTGTGAAGGATGCAGTTAACCTTGTAATGAGAAAATGAGGCAACATTTACTCACTCGGATTTCAATGCTGCACTAATGTTTGCGTTTCAACGCTGCAACCTTGAAGGCAATTCCTTGAGCTGCATTCAAAAGCACAGTCGAGAAGACGAAGAAGAGGGTTTGCTGTGCCTGTTTGTATTCTGGTTAGGTGAAGCGCTTTTGGTGAGCTTGAGACTCCCGAGTCCATCAATTTGAGGAACGTGATTGGAAGAATTTGATGAAGGATTATATTGAAACAAATAATTATTTTCATTTGTGGATGTGCAGAGGATTAACAAATTAGTTTAAAAAATATTAAAATTTCAAATTTTAGTTCTTATAAATAAAAAAAGTGTAACAAATTTATTAATATGTTAACTTGACAAATTTATCAATTTATTAACTTTTTTATGTTACTGTTGATAAAAAAAGTCTACATAATATAAAAATATCACAAAAATAATTATCAACATGACTATTGTTTAATAAATTGGACCAAACCAAAATGTCAATCAGTTTTGATTAAACTAATTTATAATATTCCAAATTTTGATTCATTTAACGGTTAAATATAATTTAATCTTCACATTCATTTTCTTTTATAATCAGAAACATAATATTATAATAAGTATTTTAAAAAAAAGAAAAAAAATAAACATAAATTAAATTAAATATAATAATAAATATAATAATTTAATCTTCACATCCATTAAATAGCTTTATGACTAAGACTTTACCTTCTCTTTATCCTTTGCATTTCACATGGGATGAGTCTAGTTATTTCTTTCGCTACCTATAACATGCCTGTAAATACTTTCCGTAGCTTCGATGCCTAAGGATTTTTTTAACCTGTCAAATGCTCTTAGTATCTTTATTAGCTACCTAATTGATAGTATATAAGGTGAAAATATATATTATTATTTGTCTGTCTTTAAACGACAATGATATCACTTGCATTAGAATGTCGCTGTAAGTGATTAATTTTCTAAATAAATTTTCTAACTATTCTCATATGTATTTTTTTATAAATTTATGCAGTGATTATTTTAGTATTGATAATGGAAGACAGTATTAATAACAATACATTCCGTACTAGATTCTGCCCAAGCCTCTCTAGGAAATGAACCCTCAATGACAGGAATCAGCAAAGGATGTCTTTCAATGGCAGACGTTGTAAGAATGGGTAGAACATCGTCACAAGATACTGTTTTTTCACATAACTGTAATACCTACCTCAGGAGTTTCTGCATGTGGAAATTCAGAGTCAAGCTTACGACTTCCCAGTCAAAATCATTCTGAGCAACAAGTTTTTCATGATGAGGACCCAACAACTAAAAAACCAATTGCTAGAAACGTATGGGAACTACACATGTCTGCTTCTTCTAATACTAACGGGCCATTTGAGCATCCTGGCCTGCATGTAAATGCAATTGGTTTACAAAGGAACTGTGAATTAGACGCAGCCACAGTTTCATGGGGGGATGTTGCTTGTGATAATGTTGCTTTTGAAATAAATAAATCTGCTTCTATATCTTGAGAACATACTGTTTTGAGCAGCAACACTGGACTACGATCTCATTCCAACTCTAACTTAAGGAATACTATTTCCTCTGATCATTCTAGTTCTTATGAGCATGATGAAGGTAAGTATTGTAACTGAGGTTTTAGATTTAGAATAAATTCTCTACTGTGCTATAAAAGAAACAATGATTGCAACATTGCACAAGTTTTCTTTATGGTGGAGCTATTCTGAAATGCGATTTAGAGTAATCAACTTAACATAAACCATGATTGCGAATTGCTACACTGCATGACATCTTCTTTATGGTGAATAATGATTTAGCTGGTTTTGAGTATGCCTAATTATATTGATTTATGAAGCCATGATCTTGGGATTTGTATGTCCAAAGATTGTTATAAATAAACATTTGTACTTTTCTGAATTGTTTTTCTTATCTCAAACCAAATTAGATGTTTTTGAGTTGTCATGACATGTTTGTCTGCATCATTTTCCTTTTTACTGTATGTTGTGTTCTTGTACATATTTTTTAAGTTGTTTGTTTTGGCAGAAATAGAGTAGAAGAAAATGGGGAGGAGGGCTATGGGATAGAAATACCAAGATTCAAATGAAAGTTAGAGTGACACTAACACTATTGAGATTATGGTTATTACAGACAGGTGGTTTGGTCATATGAAGAGAAGGCCAGTAATGGTTCCAAGAAAAAAAATGGATCAAATGGAATATCATCTAGTGAGCACATATTCAACATATCACACATACAATAAATAAGGAAATTGGAATACATCTCTTTTAAAAATTATAGGATACATGCTTATTGTACAACTATAAAATTAACATTTAAGCACTATCAAATTCGAGAATAAATGTTTTGAAACTTAGGATAAATATATGTTTTGAACGTGATAAAATGTTATCAATTATCTTATTACGAAGGTATTCTCATGTGTTGGAATATAATTTTCTGAAATATAAGTGTAAATATTTGTTTTAAAATTTGTATTGTCTTTTGTTGTCAGTTAGTGAATTGGAATTGGATTGTAAATTTGTAAGGTATATCTTTGTTACAGATATATGTGTAGGCTATTAGTTTTCCTGTAGTATAGTTATTTAGGCCTTTCTATATTTAGACATCCTTCCTTGTTGTAACTGATAACAGAATCATAATAATACAGTTGTGATTTCTCTCTCTTACACTGACTCTATCATGGTAACAGTGGGTTCAAACCCTAGATAATTTGGGTTTTTTTCCCACCTCGATCCATGCTGAACTGCTGCGATCAGTCCATTTGAAACGTTAATGTTTTCACATGATGATTATAATTCTCACTTCTGTAGAATCTTCACACAAGTTTTGTAGAGAGGTGTCTTGTTTTTGAATCAGAATCTGTAAAAGAGAATTTCGACAAATATTTTTGGATATGTTGCTTTATTCATTAAACATGGAAAAACATAGGTCTCATGTCACATCTATTATATTTGCACCATTTTTTTCTTTTTCTCAATGGCTAGTAATGGATTGCCACCATTCTATTAAGACCATTCAAACAAATTTACTGGTGATGTCTTTGCAGATGTATCATCAGCTGCTTCAATTTTCCAGCTGCTAAGTATAGGAGAATCCAAACATAAAGAGCCAACATCAGAAGATGATCTTGCAGTGGTTATCTCATTTACAAGCCTGAGGTGCTGACTGTTCACATTTGAGTTTTGGTACATCAGCAGTAATGCATGTTCTGTCCTTAATTCTAATCATCTTTCTAAAAGTGGCATGGAAGAGAAGTCTGCAACTGTAGATAATTCTTTGGCTCAGTTCCTGGATACAAGGCATATTTATTTTATTTTTTTTTTTCATTTCCAATTTCTGATATTGTCTGTTTTGACTATTGCACAACTCGTTATACTATTGTTTTGTCTATGCATTAGTTTTGTTTACCAGAGTGACAAGCAGCATGGATTTGATGTTCTTAGAGGAACAGCAGGTGATAAAAACAGTGACATCCTTTCATCTGATAAGCAATGGTTTGTGAAACAATTGTTCCTGAGGAAACTCTTGAGAATGAACACAACATAACGGCATCTGTATCAGATCCTAGATTGCAAAAATCACACTGGGAGAATACTTCACTTCCCTTGAAGCAGCCAGGGTTGCAGAGTGGAAACCATTTTAATTTTACAAGAGAATTGATGACACTATAGCCTTTCAAACTTAAGGTCTTTAGCTTGGTTTTCTTATTGATATTGATGGGCTTCCTACTTGAAATAGATCTATGCCCATTGTTAAGAAGTCCCACATCGCCTGCCTCAGATCTTGGGGTGCAGCTTATATATCTGTTGGACAACTTCACTTAGTGCCAATTGATTTTAAGTTGAAATGTAACATGATATTAGAGCCTATAGCCCATCTTAGTTCTTGCCTATTCTAGTAGGCTCGCCTGTTTTGGCAGGCATATGTGGAGGGGGGGTTAAGAGTTCTTGGGGTGCTAGCTTATATATCTGTTGGGCAATTTCACTTAGTGCCAATTGGTTTTAAGTTGAAATCTAACACTCATGATCTACAATTCTGTTCTTTAATAGCTAATTACCTCTTCATGCTTTCTTTTAAACTTTCAATCCAATTACTGTATTATTTTCTTGATCCTGGCATACCCTTTGTCAATAAAAAATGGATGAGGTGAAATGCATGCTGGTTTTCCTGGATACATCTATATATTAAGTAGTTCTTTCTTGTGGTCCTCTACATCTATATAGTGGAGCACAGGCTTTTAATGCAAGCAGAAATTGGGCTATATTAATGTGAAGTTGTTTAGTTATTTAAGCTTAAACCTGGTAACAAGTTCATTATGATGGTTAAATAACTGGTTCAACAAACATCCTATGATCATTGTTTCAACCTTATAACCATGTATAACTCCTATTGTCTTAATGTAGATAGATATGAAATGCCAAAAGTTAACATTGAAGGGAAGTGCATTAGTATCGTTTACTTGAGGTTTAAAGGCACCAAATCAATGCCCTCAACTATGCTATATTGATAATTGGACCTAATAGTTAGTCATTAATATTCTTGACTGTTGTTGAACCATGCAGGTCATGGAGCCAGGTGCCTTTCCTCTACCTATGAGATCTGCACTTCCCCGGGATCCCACAGTGCATTCCTCAACACACTTTCATCAATTGCCTGACACTAAAGGGTATCTTTCCCTGCCCCAGAATAGGCCTTACAATACAACCATCAATTCTCAGTTACCATTTTCAGGCTATACTGTATACAATCAATCTCCGGCAGACATGAAGTACAACCTTCTGCAAAATAGAAATGAATTCCTTACAAATGGATTCCCTCCTGCCACAGCCAGAGATGCATTTGGCTTTGGAAATCTCGGCTCTTCCATTTATAGTTATGGAAGCTTTCTGTCTAATCCATCTCCTGGTCATATGATGCCTTCAAGTACTTCCATGAGATTTTACCTTCTCAGTATTATGGTGGATGTAACATAAGCTCTATTCAACAGGTAAGTTGTATTCCAATTTTCTGAGACTCTTAAAACCCCATCATAAAATCCAATTGATCAAAAGTTATACATGTAAAATAGACTTGAAATTCTTCAAGCCGTTGTTCAAAAGTTATAATTAATAGTAGGTACTGATTATGTAAACTTCGTTTGGTTTAACATGAAGTATTGATGATAAAGTTACAGTTTGCAATAACATCAACTATTGATGAAGTTATAATTTGCATTAGTCATTGATTGAATATAATAAGATTTAACATTAATACATGAATAAATTGATCATATAATTCTATTTAAGATGGTTTATACTATTTTAACATTAACAATGGCCATTTTTTTTTACATATTATTTTTCTGGAAAATAAAAATAATAAAAAAATTATAAACTATATTGAAAAAAATTAAGTAACTAACAAAATTGTGTCATACTATTAAAGAAAAAAAGGTATATATATATATATATATATATTCTTTAAATTTGAGTATTAATAGTAATATCTTTGCTTCTTCAAAAAAAAATTATATATTTATATAAATATTAGATTAATTATATTAAAATGACACATTGAATATTTCTTCTGAAGTTTAATATTTTTTATATTTTTTATAAATATGTTAATTTAATTATGGAAAATAAAATTATACTTACTAATTACTATATAACATGTATGAAATAAAAGTATAATATGTGAAAAATGATTAGATAAAAATAACTGTAAACATATAGTTAAATTTTGAATGAATTGAAAATTATATTGATATCCATTGAATTGAATCATTATTTAGCCGTTGCTAAATTTTGAATGAATTGAAAATTATATTAATATCCTTGCCTTTGCAAACATAATGTTAATGAGGATTTAAACAATTTTAAATGTGAAAACTCTTCAGATGTGGAGAAGTTGAAAGGTAAAGAGTGATGCAAATTAAATTTCCGGGAATGGATAAATAATGATGCTAGGAATCATGCATCGACATTATCGAAAGAAAAAACTCTTTCAAATTTGCTCCTCTTTCGAACAATCAGGTTAGGGTTTTTTTCCTCAACTACACTACTTTATTTGTAATAATTTGCAAACTACACCACTTTGTAAAATAATACCTAAAATACACCACTTTTAAATTGAATTGAGAAGTATGGGTGGCAGAACCCGACTTCCCACAGTGTTTATATTTTTTTTTATATTTATTAATCTTTTCTATTTTATTAAATTATGATTTTTTAAAATTAAAAAATTAAAAAATAAATATGATTATTTTTATTTTTGAAATGTTTTTTATTGTTTTTTAAATTAGGATTTTTTAATTTATTTAATTTAAAAAAAAGGAAAAAGTGATAAAAAAATATCCTTGAGTAATTTAAATTATGATTTTTTTAAAAAAAATTTAGTGTAATAATTTAAAAAAGAGTAAAGTGATGAAAAATAAATAGATTAAAAATAAAGTGGATATATAATTATCATATATCAATTATATTATATGATAAAATTTAAACAACCAAAAATAAAAAAAAAATGGAACATACAAAATGACATACATACATAAAATACATAAAAAAAAATAAGATTTTTCCAAAAACAATACTATGAAGGTATGTTAGGACAATTTGTTCTGTTATGTCCTTGTTGTCGGCAAATTCCACATTTTTTCCTGGAATCCCATTCAATTTCTTCGTCCATTTCGGTGGGTATGCGATTTGATACCGGACGACCCTTTGCACTTCTTCTTTTCCTTGGATCAGGACCCCACTGATCTCCTTCATATTTTTGCCACATTGATTCATGTGGCAATAAACCAAATGAGTTGTCGTAGATGTGCAAAATGTTCTGCAAAGTAAATAGCAATGGCACATAATTCATGTGATCGACATTGACAGATTTACAGGCAGGTAGCTATGACGTGAGAACACGGTAGGTGTTTAGCCTGATATTCACCACAATCACAATTTTGGGATTGTAACATGACCCTAAATCTTCCAGGTGGTCTAGATGTTTCAAGTGGGGCTTGAGTCTCTGTTACAAGAAACGTGTGATTGTGTCTGTCGAATTCACTAACAATGTGCGTATTTGATTCCAGTTGATTTTTATTCATTGCCTCAGAGACAACTTCAGAATACTGTGAGCCGGAGTTGATCATTGCTTGGGTTTGTCGGCCTCTAATTGTAAAAAGCTTTGCAGTCTTGAAATACGTCTCCTCAACCAAAGATGACACTGGCAAATATCTTGTGCTTTTGAACATGGAATTAACCGACTCAGACAAATTTGTAGTCATATGTCCCCAACGTTTTCCCTCATCGAAGCATTGTACCCAATCTTTTTTTTTGTAGTCGATCAAGCCATTCAGCTGCACTTGGTTTGTTTGCACGGATATCCCCAAGATGCCGCCAGTGCATTTTCTCCGTGTATGCGTACCCTATAAATATTCAATAAATTTAATGCTTAATGAAATGTTAAACAAAATATATTTTAGTAGAAACAATATTAAATATTCTCACCAGCTCGCATGAGTGATTTCTTCAGATGTTTGCAGTTGGGGTTACCGCGAAGGAAATTTTGTGCAATGTGGCGCAGACAGAAGAAATGAGATGTGTCCCCAACCCATAAGTTAGTTACGTTGTTGTAGGCACTTATAATCGCAGGGTGCCTATCTGAAATGAGAGAAATGTTACTTTGCGGAGTAACATGCCTTCTCAAATTCTTTAGGAAGAATCCCCACGCTAAAGTTGTCTCCCTATTTACAATGGCGTAGGCAATTAGGAAGATATGGTTAGCACCGTCTTGTGCTGTAGCTATCAATAATGTGCCTGTATACTTCCCGTAAAGCCATGTACCATCTACTTGTACGATGGGTTTGCAATGTGCAAACCCATTAATGCACGGACCGAAAGACCAAAAGACACGTTTAAACATTTTTTTTCAGGTATCATTTCTCCCTCTTCAAACACGGATTCTGTTTGAGCAACGACAACAGTCCCAGGAATACAAGATTGCAAAGCTCCCAAAAGTTTTGGCAAATTGGCATATGATTGTTCCCAATTTCCATGAATCATCTCCAATGCTCTTTGCTTTGCTAACCATGTCTTCTTGTAGGACGGAGTATAATTCATAAACATTTTGATCTTTGCAATCAACGTTTTGATGGAGATTGTTGGGTTTGTTTTGACAATGGGTTGGATAATTTGAGCTATCACGTGTTTGTCAAGTTGCCTATGATCTTGTGTGAGCATTGGTGCGACACAAGTGTGTTGACCTCTGATACTTTTGATAATCCATTTGTTACGCTTCTTTGAATTGGATGCGCCTAAGCTCCACGTGCAGCCATTCTCAAGTGATTTACACACGAGGTTTAGCCTTCTCTAGTCAGAATATATTGTTTTACAGTCAAAATGATTTCTGACGTTGTATTCTTTGATTGCTCGAATACATTGTGCTTTTTCATCGAATGTCATGCCAACCTCGAGTGCACCAGTTAGTGGTTGCACACGGTCTTGTTGTTAAACGAAATGGTGGTGATCAGTGTATTGTGGTAGGTGGTCGAGGTTCAACTCCGCTGGACATCTTGATTGGTGATATTGCAACGGAGGTGACGTTGGTACGGCACCTTCGTCATCGCTTTGATTATTGTTGTGATCAAACAACTCTTGATCCTCATGCTCACTAAAATCATCTATGTTTTCTTCGTGAAATCATATGGTGGGATCTTCATTAGTGATAGGATCTTCATTTGGGTTTGATGTTTGTGTTTGTGGTTGTTGTGATGGGGGTGATGGATGATAGTATTGTTGGTGAAAGGAGGTTTGTTGGCCATCAGAAAAAGAATCATTTTGGGATAGTAGTTGTGTGTATGAAGTGCAAACTTCAAAGGCGTCTTGTGTTTTAAGATCTGCGTATGAAGGTGGTTGTGGTTGTGGAGAAGGTGGTTGTGGTTGAGAAATATGCTCAGTAATAGCATACAGTTGGACAGGACCCAATTCTGGATTATGGACAAGTGTTTCGACGGCGC
This sequence comes from Glycine tomentella, assembly GCA_007407185.1. Taxonomy (NCBI): domain Eukaryota; kingdom Viridiplantae; phylum Streptophyta; class Magnoliopsida; order Fabales; family Fabaceae; genus Glycine; species Glycine tomentella. Next base: position 239,145 of record PYAF01000812.1, read on the forward strand.
CTCTAAGATCATCATTGTCGTGTAATTGTACTGAAATATAACGTGTTTCGGCAGGATACAATGAAATCGGGACACGATATAACAACTGAACAACTGTTTCAGTTGCTCGAGTAGGGAGACGTTGGGTAATTTTTCGAATAAGT
>PYAF01000812.1:256678-303630 GCA_007407185.1 Glycine tomentella
ACCCTAATCTCAATATCAACCCTGAACTTAAACCCTACAACGTAAACATAACACACTATCAATCTAACAGCTATGTCGCTAACAATTTTATATGGCCCTAACAATTTTCTAAGTAAAAAATATAACAACTTTAAATAATATGCAACATTGTTTAGGGTTTAGAACTTACTTCTTTGCAGCGCTAATCTTCACAAAATATTCAATCCCAACCTGTAGATCCTGAAGCAGAGCAACTTCTACACAGCACGCAAAATGAAAGGCTTATGCATTCTGGGATTTTTTGGGGCAATATATAGCAACCTGGACACCCAAACACGTCCCATCTGGGCGTGTTTAAACACGCCGCGTGTTTGGGTGCCCCAGATTGCTAAATATTGTCCCGTTTGCCCCCTTTTCCTAAATAAATAATTAATTTGTATTATTTTTAAATTTTTGCCCAAAATCTCAACTATTTATTTTTAAGTGAATAATACCGAATAGGTCTGTAAAAAGAACTCATTTTAAAAATTGATAGATTAGTTTATTGATATTTAGTCAATATCTCATATTTCACTCTTTTTCCATTACAATTTAGTCATTGGTTGCCATGCACATGTTATACTTGAGGGACCAAAGTAATAATAAGACCAATCTTTTAGTATTTTCATAGATTAGGGATAAAAAAATAGTTTTTCATCTTTCAAGTATTTTGTATAAGTCAATTACACTTTTATATTTGAATTTAGATATTTAACCTTTATTACTTTATAATATTGAAAATGGTACAATGAGAAGACACTTCCAATAGCAATGAATTGAGTGTCAATCACATGTTGAGACTGTCAGCAAAGATTCACTTAGAGCATCTCCAACGGGAGTGCTTGTGGGGTTTCTTAAATTGAAGAAACCGTTCCTTAGAAACCTTCTGCGTTGGAGGTTGCTGACGTGGAGGAAGCGCATCTTCAAAACTCAGACATGTTCCTTATATAAGTAACCGAAGCTTGTGATTAAAATAATATTTTCAGCAATCAACTACCAGTGAAAAAGAAGAGGGAAACAAACCATATTGTGGCGCGGACGACGGTGGTGGCGCGATGTGGAGTTCGCGTGAGGAAGTGGCCGCGCAAGGTGGAGGTTGCGCGAGGAGGCCGGTGGGAGGAAGACAGCGTTCGCGAAGGAGGACAATGGCAATGCTGCTCAGCAGTGACGACGACGTGATAGCAACGACATGCGCGAGAGTGAAGAGAGAGCTTATCGGAGAAGAGAAAAGAGAGGGTTGAGTGAGTTGAGTGGGGAAGATAGAGGCGCGGTGTGGCACGGTGTGGTTGTGGTTGTGGGGAAGAGAGAGCTACGGGTGTGGGTGTGGAGAGGTTAGAGAAGACCAAGTGATTGTGGGAGATTAGTGTGAACAGAGGGAGAAAGTGTGGGAATAGAGGGGAACGTGTGGGAAGTGGGAACATAGAAGCTTCTGGAGACTTTGTGTGTGGTGTGTGTGGTGTGAGTGAAAAGAAAGCTACTTTTTGTGGGAAAAGAAATGTTGGAAGATAAAAAAAGTCTCAACACGAAAAATATGACCGTTTTAGATCAATGGCTGTAAATAGTATAATTTTGGGTGTAAATTTTAAACGGTACAAAGAAAGTTAATGTTACAAATATGATCGTTTAAAAAAAAATCGTTGGTGAAAGCTTTGTTATAAATATAGGTGGATTGTTTTGCTTCTTCACACACAATTGATATTTCTAATTTTTTTTCTTTCAATCGGTATTTTTTCTGAAATGAATCTCCATCAATATAATTATCAAGATGTTTATAATTTTTTTTGAGGTCTAGATTTTTTATTTATTTCGATGTTATTGTGTTTAATTATTTATTATTATGCAAAATTTTGTTTTATATTGTTACGCATTTCATTTTATTTATTTTAATTTATATTTATGAAAATTGAAAAAATGTTAAGTTTTATTAAAAAAATATAAATATGTGGATTTTTTTTGAATTCTTTGTGGTTTCTTGCATTAGAGCAAAATATTAGGTGAATTCCTTAGATGTAACATGGTACTGTGGAGATCACAAAAAGTACTGTGGGAACCATAAAAAATTATTTAAGAAACTCATTTGAGTTCCTTGCATTAGAGATGTTCTTAGAAGATTACTATAAAAGTCCAAACTCTAAATAGTTTCACCTAATTTGTACCTACTCAACTAGTCTCTAATCTTTCGACGCCACGAAATGGCTACCCACCAAGCTAGGGAAGTGATCTTAGAGGGATTAAAATCCACTTCCATGCAAAAGTGAAAGTTTGTTTCAATTCATATCCACGTGTCAAACTTCATGAATCCATATTTTTTAAAACTAAACAAATCTGAATCAAATTAATATTTTTAGTTGCATGTAATTCATGTAGTATATTAATTATTTTTTATCTTCTCTAAAATTGTTTTTTTTTTTTTGTCTTCTTAACTACCCTACTTCAATTCTCATCATTCAAGGATTTTTACTAACCTCATATAATAAACTAAATTTTAGCATGAGGAATGAATAAAACAAATCTTTATTTTATAAAATTTGAAAATTATATTAAATAATTATTCTAAATAAATAAGTTAAACTATAATTCAAATTGTAATAAATAAATATAAACATTTTAAACATATAAGTTATATTTGAGACTTTTGATAAATAATTTATTGTGATACAATATTATTTTTAATTAATGATAATCATATTCTGTACTATTTTAGAGATCCAATTCATTGGTTTTGGGGCTCAAGATTGTATGATCAGTACATGTAAACAAAATAGCAGTACCACAATTGTTTGGACATCAGCTAGTTGTATTGTATGAGATTTTTTTTTTTTTTAAAATTTTATATATGTAATTTCTAAAGATAACTTGAGATGTTTTTGGTGTTCTTGAACTTATTGTTAAAAGTAAGAAACATCAAAGTGTGCTAGTGAAGAAGATGAAAGCATTTTGGACCAAAAATTTCATTTAAACACGTGTTGTGCACATGATGTACTGGAGATAACATAACAAACGATCACGGAGCTCTGTGCAACAATTCGCAACAGTCAAGAGGAGTTTGTGCAAGTATCCAACAACTATAGGATCTGAGTGTAATAAATTTTAAGTACAGAAAGGATGATTGTAATTTATCCTTTTTTTTAAAGGCCAATGTCATCACTTTTTGCATTACACCGATTTAATTTGATGATTTCTCTTCATATACAATAGGAAACATATTGTAATCGATTTAATTTCATCATTTCTCTTCATATATAATAGGAAATATATTGTAATACAATGTTATTTTTAAAACAAAAATTTAAATTTAAATTAGAAATAAAAATATTAAAAAATGATAGCTAGAAAGAGATAAGTGATAAAGAAATATTTCTAAAAAAGTTCTCGTTGGAGAAAAGCTCCAAAGAAATTATTGTTAATTAAAAAATAATAGCAGTGGATGAATGATGATTTCATCATGATGTTAGGATTCTGTTTGAATAAATTTTATCACTAGTACTTATAAGAAAAGAAAGTAAAATGAATTAAGTTTTTTCTATAAATTTAAATTATCTTCTTATGGAGTACAGAGTCCTCATTCATTACTGATAATTCAGTTAATAGTAAGCAACTGAATTCAATTCAAGATTTCTATCTCAAGGGCTTGTATTTTAAAACAATGTCCTAAAATGTCTGTGGTTTCCAAGTTAACAAGTTTGAGCTCTATTGTAAACGATCTTTTTTAGTTGTTATATCAAACAAGATTCAATTTCAGACTCCAGATTTGTGCAAATTTATGGGAGGACAACATCAACCAAAAGGGAAGGGAAAAGTGAGTTTTGAATTATGAAGGGATTACTTTGACATTAAACTGATAAAATAATGAACTTTACAAAATGTACAAAAATTCATTGGCATAAGAAGCAAATAATGAGAAAGACCTGAAAAAGCCAAAACAAGAGAGGAAAAGAAAGAGCATCCAGATAAAATGTCTCAACACACTCAACATTGAATTTCCCACACCGATCATAAGCAGAACTCAACAGATACCTATTGATAATAACAATAACAAATCACAAGCATGGAACTATTGTTTCCCATAAAGAGAAACATACTTAAAACAAAAAGCGTAGCAATCAAGATATAATTCATCAGACTTACCCCTGGCCTGCAAAACATAGGGACGATTGTTTTAATGTGCTATGTTGTATCAACAAAAACAAATAAACCAAGATACTGAAATAGAAAAACAATAAGCGGTTTTTATACACGTGATTATAAATTCAATTTGCTAAAAATCTGACCAAAAGTCCTCTGCCCAAGAAAAATCAAACTCGATATGTTGACAAAAAAAGTAAAAGCAGGCGAAACTCAGAAAAATAAAGTTGTCTCCTGGATTTGACCACGTTTAAGAATATGACCTTATCAGAATATTTGAGTAAACATGCAAAGTTCATCTAGTAAAATCTGATCGGCAATCAATCCTTCATAATCGTTTTCAATTTCTTTCTTCCTAATTCTAGTTGGAAAGACCAAGACCAAGTAACAATCACAAAAATGGTCATTAAATGTAAAAAAATTACAAGTAGAAAGAATTATTTGTGTGTGTATACTAGTTCCATATAAACGAAAGCAGGAAAACATTAACATTAGCATAGGATAAGAGTTGCCGATATAGGACCAACACTAGCATTAAGTTTACCATTCATTTCACACACACACGTTTTGGCTTACATAGTTCTGCATCAACTTTAGGATTCAATAGGTTTAACATCCAAGTCTGTAAATGGTGCAGCCCTTTAAGCTAGATGCCGCTCTGAAAAAACATAAGGAAATATAGTCGAACCCTTGAGCACATTATTGTTCGATAAAGAAACATTAATTTGACTAGTAACAAAAGTAATTTGTAATAACTGCTTAATAACAAAGACAACCTGTAGTTGGCAAATGTTCAAAACTATATGTATCCATGACTTCATATAACAGTATGCAGTATATGCACTAACAAGATATAGTGACAAATTTCAAGTTGAAGGGCATATAGCATATGCTTGGGCTTGGAAGACATCTGAACAAAATTCATTTATTAAAGAATTGTAATGGTAGTACAACTAAGTGCAATTCGATTTTACCGAAATTGAAAATAGATACACAATCAAGATAATAAAACTGAATATCGCTGGTAAGTAGATTTATATACTTGATAATAAAATGAATATGCTATAAATCTGACAAAAAATCCCTCTATTTATGTAAAACTCAGTGTCAACAAACGGCAAAAGCAGACAGAACTTGCGTTCAATTTCATAAAGAAATAGAGGAGTTAAAAGTTAGTTAGGACAATAGCCTGAAGAAACCTTCAAAGACTATATAACATTCTCATGATAAATCAAGCCTTTGTAGACATCTGGTAAGAGAGGCAAATCTTCCTGGAAATTACTGACAAATTTCTTCAAAAAAATTCCTCGTTAATGCTCATAATGGAACTAAAATGCAAATTATTCTTAAGCAAACCTTTTGATCCAAGATTTTAATTACTGAGAGTCTAGGGACAATCCTCTTCTCCAAGTTGTAGGATAGAACTGGAGGCCACGCAGCAATATCTTCTGATGACCAACCCATGTCCTTCACTATAAAATTCATTTTCTTTGAAACTGTCTCTTCTGACAACTTCATAAAATTGGGAAACTTCACAAATGCTTGAAGAGCCATTTCACAATCCCATCCCACCTCTCATAAATCCCACATTAGATTCCAATGCCACTTCATCCATAGTTAAAAGCACTTGGATAGCCATGATAAAAGTTGTTTTCATAGGATCAATGCCAAATTTCTTAACTCTCTTGACAGCTTCCACAAATTTTGAATGCTTCCCATTTGCTGCAGAGGGATATTGGACAATTATCAGAGAGATCGAACCTTGAGGCACACCACACTGCCTCAAAGCCTCAACATTTCGAACCAAGCCATTTCTTATGTCACAAAATGTAAATTTATGTGGTGCGTTTCTCAAAAATCTAACAAATTCCCTATCATCACGAACTACACGCCTGATCATCTCGTATCGTGGGACAAGGCATTTTCCCAGGCTCCTCTTAAAGAGAAAGGGGTTTTCAAGTATGATCTTAGGCATGTCAGTGTTGGAAACCCCAATAGAGTGGAAGAACTTGAGTTGAGGCAAAAGGGTCTTCTCTGGCTTTAGAGCAAGCACCCTGGGATACTTCTCCACAAGTTTTGCAACCTGAGCTTTGGAGAATCCATAGTTCTTGAGAGTGTCAAGAACAGCATTTGGGCCATCTGGGGTTTTTAACTTGACCCCGTGGAGAGTTTGTAAGCCAATTCTGGGGACAACCCACATGAGTTTATGAGGTAAGACACGGTAAAGGTGACAACTTTATGGTTGTCTCTACCAGAAGTGAATGAGTTGAAGGAAAAAAGAAAAGCATCGTGTTTGTGTTGCAGCAAAAAACCAATTGGATTTGGGTAGTTTTGTAGTGTGTGAAGGATGCAGTTAACCTTGTAATGAGAAAATGAGGCAACATTTACTCACTCGGATTTTAATGCTCCACTAATGTTTGCGTTTCAACGCTGCAACCTTCAATGCAATTCCTTGAGCTGCCTTCAAAAGCACAGTGGAGAAGATGAAGAAGAGGGTTTGATGTGCCTGTGTGTATTCTGGTTAGGTGAAGAGCTTTTGGTGAGCTTGAGACTCCCGAGTCGATCAATTTGAGGAACGTGATTGGAAGAATTTGAGGAAGGATTATATTCAACCACATAATTAAGAATAAATAATTATTTTTATCTGTGAATGTGTATAGAGCCATTTCAGAAATATCAAAATTTCAAAATTAGTTCTTGAAAACGAAAAAAATGTGATAAATTTATCAATATGTTAACTTTCTTATGTTATAAAGGAGTCTACATGACACATATGTACAAAAATGATTGTTAACATAATTACAATAAATTATACCAAAATGACAGTAAATGTTCATTCAACTAATTTGTCATACCCCAAATTTTGTTTGATTTAACGGTTCAATATAATTTAATCTTCACTTTCCTCTTTTTTATCGTCGCAAACATAACATTATAATAAGTATTTAAAAAAATAGGAAAATAAGTATAATTTAAAACAAACATAATATTAAGCATAATATTGACTAATAAACATAATCTATTTATTGCTTTGAAATTTCTAATGTGATAATACCTTATCCAAATATAGGCATGGCAACGGGACCCGAACCTGTGGGTATCCGTCCGAATCTGCCCCGATTTTAATGGGGAAAAATCGAATTTTTCGGGTTCGGGTTCGGGAACGGGTTTTCCCCGATAACCAAAAGCGGGGGCGGGGGTGGGTATGGGGTTACTGATACCCGCCCCGCCCCCGCCCCCGCCCCCGCTCCCCGCCCCGTAATAAATAATATCAAAAAATAAAAAATACTATTTTCTAATTTTTTTAATTGAATTGATTGATTTTGTTTTGTAATTTTAAAATTATGATCCCATATTTTAAATGTGAGTTTGTTATTATTATTTTTTTGTTACATAATTAACTTTTTTATCTGATTTTTCAATAAAAAAATTATATTATTTTTTTTATTTTTTAAATTTTAATCAAATAGCGGGGGCGGGGCGGGGGGGGGGGGGGGGGGGAACCCCCCCCCCCGGGGGGGGGGGGGGGGGGGGGGGGTTTTAAAACCCGGGGGGGGAGGGGGGGGGGGGGGGGGGGGCGGGTTTGGGGGCGGGGACAGGGACGGGGAATACAATACCCGCCCCCACCCTGCCTTGTTGCCATGCCTACCCAAATATGAGACTCAAACAAAAATATATAGCCATTAAATTAATCCTTACAAAAAAAATAAGACTCAATTTGAATTTGTCACTACCTAATATTTTCATAGTAAACATTTGATAGCAACAGATAGATTATATTTATTAATAAATATTATGTTTATTATTATGTTTGTTCTAACTTAAGTTTGCTTCCCTATTTTTTTAAGTGTTCATTATAATGTTATATTTGCAACAATCAAAAAAAGGGAGGAGAGATGAAAATTAAATTATATTTTACCCTTAAATGAAACGATGAGATATGACAAATTAGTGAAACATTTTGGTCTAATAAAAACTTACTGACATATTGGTCTAATCTATTCAGTAGCCATGTTGATAATTATTTTTGTGATATTTTTGTTCTTGTGTCACATAAACTCTTTTATTAATGATAACGGACCGAAGTTAACGGATGAATGAATTTTTCGCATTTTTTTTTCATTTTTGGAGACGAATTTATAAGTACTCTACACATTAAGGGACGAATATAACTATTTAACTAATAATTAAATTTGATTTCTGGATCCATAAAGTCCCAAGTGAAAGAAGTGGTGTTCAGAGATTCAAACCCACACATATAGAAAATGTGAAAGTTCAATTTACCTTACTAATTAGTGACAACTTGCATTAATTGGTTCTTTATTTTTAAAAATTAAATAAATATGAATTAAGTTAATTTTTTTAGTTGCATGTGCTCAATAATGGCTGTGTGGTGAATAGAAAACATGAATGTTAAACTATAGTGGTAGAGGGTCATGATGTGATGCACAGATGCAATAGCAGCAGCTCAACTCTATGCAATTGACGATGATGCATAGAAAGGTATAAAATGGATCCTCCTCTAGTGTCTGGTGTTAAGCGTATGCCTATCAGATGGTAATCAAATCTCTGTCCATTAAATAGCTTTATGACTAAGACTTTACCTTCTCTTTATCCTTTGCATTTCACATGGCATAAGTCTCGTTATTTCTTTCTCTACCTATAACATGCCTGTAAATACTTTCCGTAGCTTTGATGCCTAAGGATTTTTTTAACCTGTCAAATGCTCAAGCCTTACTGCCATTTTAGTATCTTTATTAGCTACCTAATTGATAGTATATAAGGTGAAAATATTTATTATTATTTGCCTGTCTTTAAAGGACATTGATATCACTTGCATTAGAATGTCGCTGTAAGTGATTAATTTTCTAAATAAATTTAACTATTATCCGTATGTATTTTTTTAAAATTTAATGCAGTGATTATTTTAGTACTGATAATGGAAGACAGTCATTAATAACAAAACATTCCGTACTAGATTCTGCCCAACCTCTCTAGGAAATGAACCCTCAATGACAAGAATCAGCAAAGGATGTCTTTCAATGACAGACTTTGTAGGAATGGGTAGAACATCGTGACAAGATACTGTTTTTTCACATAAGTGTAATACCTCAGGAGTTTCTTCATGTGGAAATTCAGAGTCAAGCTTACGACTTCCCTGTCAAAATCATTCTGAGCAACAAGTTTTTCATGATGAGTGGCCAACAACTGAAAAACCAATTGCTAGAAATGTATGGGAACTACACACATGCATGTCTGCTTCTTCTAATACTAATGGGCCATTTGAGCATCCTAGCCTGCATGTAAATGCAATTGGTTTACAAAGGAACTGTGAATTAGACGCAGCCACAGTTTCATGGGGGGATGTCGCTTGTGATAATATTGCTTTTGAAATAAATGAATCTGCTTCTATATCTTGAGAACATACTTTTTTGAGCAGCAACACTGGACTACGATCTCATTCCAACTCTAACTTAAGGAATACTATTTCCTCTGATCATTCTAGTTCTGATTAGCATGATGAAGGTAAGTATTGTAACTGAGGTTTTAGATTTAGAATAACTTATCTACTGTGTTATAAAAGAAACAATGATTGCAACATTGCACGAGTCTTCTTTATGGTGGAGTTATTATGAAATGTGATTTAGAGTAATCGACTTAACATAAACCATGATTGCGAATTGCTACACTGCATGACATCTTTATGGTGAATGACTATGTAGCATTGACACCGACGCATGACACGACATGACTCGACTCTCCGACATGTCAATCTTAAAAAATTATGGATTTTGACACGTTTTAATATTAAATAATATTTTTTATTTATATAGTGTGTATTTCATTTAATATTCAATAATTTAACAAAAAAAATTAAACTAAACTAATAACATCCATCAATGTAACAAAAAAAAATTCAAAGAGAAAACATGTGTTCCAAGTAAACATATATAAAGTGATGCTACGGGAGAACGAAGATGAAGAAAGGAAAAAAGATGAAAGGAGTAAGTTGAGATTTAAAAAAAAATGGGAGGTGTAGAATTCAAGTCTCATTGTTGAGACATGGTAGAGCCCAATGTTTCCATATAAGACCAAAATTTCTCCCAGACCAAACACTTGCTTCAAACTTTTCGCCCCTTTTCACACTTCTCTCTCTCACTCGCATCAGTGCATCAACATCACACACAAACAAACACTCCCACTCTCTCTCTCTCTCTCTCTCTCTCTCTCTCTCTCTCTCTCTCTCTCCGTCCTTACACTAGCGATGCTTCGCCGTGCAACCACCACCGTCATGTCTGACGCCTCTCCACCGACGTGCCGGCGACTCCCACGGCGGATTCAGCCTTTGCAAAGGCGTGGAAGAAAGTGAACCCAAACATCGACCCACCGAAGACGCCGCTGGCGTATATGAAGCCTTGACCACCCACTCCCTCGGCTCTCCCATCCAAGCTGACAGTCAACTTCGTCTTGCCCTACTCTTCTCAATTGGTCAGTGTGTCGGACATGGTCAAATTCGTGTGTCGAAAATGGTCAACGTGTCGGATTTGTTGACCGCGTGTCGAAAATCTTGTTAGAGCGTGTCACGGTGTCAGATCGTGTCGGACGCGATTCTCCCTGTGTTTGGGTGTGTCCGTGCTTCATAAGTGAATGATGATTTAGCTGGTTTTGAGTATGCATAATTATACTGATTTATGAAGCCATGATCTTGAGATTTGTATGTCCAAAGATTGTTATAAATTAACATTTGTACTTTTCTGAATTGTTTTTTTTTTTTTTTTAACTCAAACCAAATTAGATGTTTTTGAGTTGTCATGACATGTTTGTCTGCATCATTTTCTTTTTTACTGTATGTTATGTTATTGTACATATTTTTTAAGTTGTTTGTTTTGGCATAAATAGAGTAGAAGAAAATGGGATAGAAATACCAATTTTCAAATGAAAGTTAGAGTGACACTAACACTATTGAGATTATGGTTATTACAGACAGGCGGTTTGGTCATGTGAATAGAAGCCCAATAATGGTTCCAAGAAAAAAAAAATGGATCAAATGGAATATCATTTAGTAAGCACAAATTCAACAAATTACACATACAATAAATAAGGAAATTGGAATACTTTTTTTTTTTTTTTTAAATTATAGGGTACATGGTTATTGTACAATTATAAAATTAACATTTAAGCACTAATCCTAAATCAAATTCGAGAATAAATGTTTGAAAGTTAGCATAAATATATGTTTTGAACGTGATAAAATGTTATCAATTATCTTATTACCAAGGTATTCCCGTGTGTTGGAATATAATTTTCTGAAATATAAGTATAAATATTTGTTTTAAAATTTGTATTGTCTTTTGTTGTTGTGTTAGTAAATTGGAATTGGATTGTAAATTTGTAAGGTATATCTTTGTTAGAGATATATGTGTAGGCTATTAGTTTTCCTGTAGTATAGTTATTTAGGCCTTTCTATATTTAGACAGCCTACCTTGTTGTAGCCTTTCTATATTTAGGTCTGCATCACCTTTAGGATTCAACAGGTTTAACATCCAAGTCTATAATACTTGTAAATGGTGCAGCCCTTTAAACTAGAAGCAGCTCTGAAAAAACTTAAGAAATAAAGTTGCACCCTTGAGCACATTGTTCTTTGATAAAGAAACATTACTTTGACTACTAACAAAAGTAATTTGTAATAACTAACCGGCCTTGATAACAAAGACAACCTGTACTTGGCAAATGTTCAAAACTATATGTATCCATGACTTCATATAACAGTATGCAGTATATGCACTAACGATATAGTGACAAATTTCAAGTTGAAGGGCATATAGCATAAGCTTGGGCTTGGAAGACATCTGAACAGAATTCATTTATTAAAGAATTGTAATGGTAGTACAACAAAGTGCAATTCAATTTTACCGAAATTGAAAATAGATACACAATCAAGATAATAAAATTGAATATCGCTAGTAAGTAGATTTATATACTTGATAATAAAATGAATATGCTATAAATCTGACAAAAAATCCCTCTATTTAAGTAAAACTCAGTGTCAACAAACGGCAAAAGCAGGCAGAACCTAAGTTCAATTTCATAAAGAAATAGAGGAGTTAAAAGTTAGTTAGGACAATAGCCTGAAGAAACCTTCAAAGACTATATTACATTCTCATGATGAATCAAGCCTTTGTAGACATCTGGTAAGAGAGGCAAATCTTCCTGGAAATTAATGACAAATTTCTTCAAAAAAAATTCCTCAGTAATGCCCATAAAGGAACCAAAATGCAAATTATTCTTGAGCAAACCTTTTGATTCCAAGATTTTAATTACTGAGAGTCTAGGGACAATCCTCTTCTCCAAGTTGTAGGCTAGAACTGGAGGCCACGCAGCAATATCTTCTGATGACCAACCCATGTCCTTCACTATAAAATTCATTTTCTTTGAAACCGTCTCTTCAGACAACTTCATAAAATTGGGAAACTTCACAAACGCTCGAAGAGCCATTTCACAATCCCATCCCCACCTCTCATAAATCCCACATTTAGATTCCAATGCCACTTCATCCATAGTTAAAAGCACTTGGATAGCCATGACAAAAGTTGTTTTCATAGGATCAATGCCAAATTTCTTAACTCTCTTGACAGCTTCCACAAATTTTGAATGCTTCCCATATGCTGCAGAGGGATAATGGACAATCAGCAGAGAGATCGACCCTTGAGGCACACCACACTGCCTCAAAGCCTCAACATTTCTAACCAAGCCATTTCTTATGTCACAAAATGTAAAACCATGTGGGGATTTTCTCAAAAATCTAACAAATTCCCTATCATCAAGAACTACACGCCTGATCATCTCGTATCGTGGGACAAGGCATTTTACCAGGCTCCTCCGCAAGATAAAGTGGTTTTTAAGTATGATCTTAGGCATGTCAGTGTTGGAAACCCCAATAGAGTGGAAGAACTTGAGTTTAGGCAAAAGGGTCTTCTCTGGCTTTAAAGCAAGCACCCTGGGATACTTCTCCACAAGTTTTGTAACCTGAGCTTTGGAGAATCCATAGTTCTTGAGAGTGTCAAGAACAGCATTTGGGCCATCTGGGGTTTTTAACTTGACCCTGTTGGAGAGTTTGTAAGCCAATTCTGGGGACAACCCACATGAGTTGATGAGGTAAGACACTGTAAAGGTGACAACTTTATGGTTGTCTCTACCAGAAGTGAATGAGTTGAAGGAAAAAAGAAAAGTATTGTGTTTGTGTTGCAGCAGAAAACCCAATTGGATTTGGGTAGTTTTGTAGCGTGTGAAGGATGCAGTTAACCTTGTAATGAGAAAATGAGGCAACATTTACTTACTCGGATTTCAATGCTGCACTAATGTATGCGTTTGAACGCTGCAACCTTCAATGCAATTCCTTGAGCTGCCTTCAAAAGCACAGCCGAGAAGATGAAGAAGAGGGTTTGATGTGCCTGTGAGTATTCTGGTTAGGTGAAGCGCTTTTGGTGAGCTGAGACTCCCGAGTCGATCAATTTGAGGAACGTGATTGCAAGAATTTGATGAAGGATTATATTGAACCAAATTATTAAGAATAAATAATTATTTTCAGTTTTAGAGTGTTAACAAATTGTTTTAAAAAATATTGAAATTTCAAATTTTAGTTCTTATAAATAAAAAAATTGTGACAAATTCATTAATATGTTAACTTTATAAATTCATCAATTTGTTAACTTTTCATGTTAAAGTTAATAAAAGAGTTTACATGACTTGAAAATGTCTCAAAAAATAATTGTCAACAAGATTATTGAATAAATTGGATCAAACCAAAAAGTCAGTCTATTTTTATTAAAATAATTTGTCATATCCCAAATTTTGATTCATTTAAGGGTTAAATATAATTTAGTCTTCACATTCCTTTTATTTTATCATCATAAACATAACATTATAATAAGTCTTTTAAAAAATAAGAAAATAAGTATAAATTAGAATAAATATAATAATAAACATAATATTGATTAATAAACGTAATTTATCTATTACTTTGAAAATTTTTAATGTAATAATACTTTATCCAAAATATGAGACTCAAATAAAAATGCACAGTCATTAAATTAATTCTTACAAAAAAATAAGATTCAACTTGATTTTGTTATTATCTAATATTGTCATAATAAAAATTTGAGAACAATGGATAGATTGTTCTTATTAATAAATATTATATTTATTATTATGTTTGTTCTAACTTAGATTTATTTTCTTATTTTTTTTAGTGATTATTGTAAAAAAAAAAAGGAAAAATGATAATTAAATTATATTTTATCTTTAAATCAAACAACATTTGCAATATTACACAAGTTGTGATGCACATTTGCAATAGTAGCTCAACTCTATGCAATTGACTATGATGCATAGAAAGGTATAAAATGGATCCTCCACTAGCATCTGGTGTTAAGCGTATGCCTATCAGAGCGTAATCAAATCTGTGTCCATTAAATAGCTTTATGACTAAGACTTTACCTTCTCTTTATCCTTTGCATTTCACATGGCATAAGTCTCGTTATTTCTTTCTCTACCTATACCATGCCTGTAAATACTTTCCGTAGCTTTGATGCCTAAGGATTTTTAATTTTAACCTGTCAAATGCTCAAGCCTTACTGCCATTTTAGTATCTTTATTAGCTACCTAATTGATAGTATATAAGGTGAAAATATTTATTATTATTTGCCTGTCTTTAAAGGACATTGATATCACTTGCATTAGAATGTCGCTGTAAGTGATTAATTTTCTAATTAAATTTAACTATTCTCCGTATGTATTTTTTTAAAATTTAATGCAGTGATTATCTTAGGACTGATAATGGAAGACAGTCATTAATAACAAAACATTCCGTACTAGATTCTGCCCAAGCCTCTCTAGGAAATGAACCCTCAACGACAAGAATCAGCAAAGGATGTCTTTCAATGGCAGACTTTGTAAGAATGGGTAGAACATCGTGACAAGATACTGTTTTTCACATAACTGTAATACCTCAGGAGTTTCTTCATGTGGAAATTCAGAGTCAAGCTTAAGACTTCCATGTCAAAATCATTCTGAGCAACAAGTTTTTCATGATGAGTGGCCAACAACTGAAAAACCAATTGCTAGAAATGTATGGGAACTACACATGTCTGCTTCTTCTAATACTAATGGGCCATTTGAGCATCCTAGCCTGCATGTAAATGCAATTGGTTTACAAAGGAACTGTGAATTAGACGCAGCCACAGTTTCATGGGGGGATGTTGCTTGTGATAATGTTGCTTTTGAAATAAATGAATCTGCTTCTATATATTGAGAACATACTGTTTTGAGTAGCAACACTGGACTACAATCTCATTCCAACTCTAACTTAAGGAATACTATTTCCTCTGATCATTCTAGTTCTGATGAGCATGATGAAGGTAAGTATTGTAACTAAGGTTTTAGATTTAGAATAATTTCTCTACTGTGCTATAAAAGAAACAATGATTGCAACATTGCACAAGTCTTCTTTATGGTGGAGCTGTTCTGAAATGAGATTTCGAGTAATCAACTCAACATAAACCATGATTGCAAATTGCTACACTGCATGACATCTTCTTTATGGTGAATGATGATTTAGCTGGTTTTGAGTAGGCATAATTATACTGATTTATGAAGCCATGATCTTGGGATTTGTATGTCCAAAGATTGTTATTAAATAACATTTGTACTTTTCTGAATTGTTTTTTTTATCTCAAACCAAATTAGATGTTTTTGAGTTGTCATTACATGTTTGTCTGAATCATTTTCTTTTTTACTGTATGTTGTGTTCTTGTACATATTTTTTAAGTTGTTTGTTTTTGCAGAAATAGAGTAGAAGAAAATGGGGAGGAGGGATATGGGATAGAAATACCAAGTTTCAAATGAAAGTTAGAGTGACACTGGCAATATTGATATTATGGTTATTACAGACAGGTGGTTGTGGTTTTGTCATGTGAAGAGAAGGCCAGTAATGGTTCAAAGAAAAAAAAAGGATCAAATGGAAGATCATTTAGTAAGCACAAACTCAACATATTACACATACAATACATAAGGAAATTGGAATACATTTTTAAAAAAAATTATAGGATACATGGTTATTGTACAACTATAAAATTAACATTTAAACACTAATCCTAAATCAAATTTCAGAATCAATGTTTTGAAAGTTAGCATAAATATATGTTTTGAAGGTCATAAAATGTTATCAATTATCTTATTACCAAGGTATTCCCATGTGTTGGAATATAATTTTCTGAAATATAAGTATAAATATTTGTATAAAAATTTGTATTGTCTTTTGTTGTTGTCAGTTAGTGAATTGGAATTGGATTGTAAATTTGTAAGGTATATCTTTGTTAGAGATATATGTGTAGGCTATTAGTCTTCCTTTAGTGTAGTTATTTAGGCCTTTCTTTATTTAGACAGCTTTCCTTGTTGTAACAGATAACAGAATCATAATAATACAGTTGTGATTTCTCTCTCTCACACTGACTCTATCATGGTAACAGAGTGGGTTCAAACCCTAGATAATTTGGGTTTTCTCCCACCTCGATCTATGCTGAACTGCTGCGATCAGTCCATTTGAAATGTTAATGTTTTCACTGATGATGATTATAATTCCTCACTTTTGTAGAATCTTCACACTTCACATAGTATATAAGTATGTATATATTTTTATTCACATGACCAGCCCACAAAACACCTTTATCTCCCCTCCCCCCCACCCCCACCCCCACCCCCGCGCCCAAAGACCACCCACCATCTCTAGTTTATGATATCTTCATTTTTCTCTATTTGTTTCAAGAACAAGTGTTATTTGGGAACCACATTGAAGAAGAAGTAAAAAAGAGGAAGTTCCAAAAGCAGAAGAAAAATAAGACTGAAGATGGAAAGAAGTCTAAATTACTATGTGCTGCTTCTTGTACTTGGTCATTTCCTTTGTTCAGGTAATTTCCTGTTTTCTTGCTTTGATCTGTGTTCTTCTTCTTTCCCTTTGTTCATTTGGCTTATTCAATTCTATTCTGAACAAGTGTTATTTGTTTATTTTGAATTTTAATTTTGTGACTTGAAAAAAATAAATTAATTCATCGATAGCCTCTCTCCTCGACGTCATGTCCTCTGCCCCATCTCCAGAAACATGAATTCAAAAATTAATTCTCAACAAACAACACTTGATGTAATATAAATGGTGAATAGTATATGAACGGCAGCGTAT
This sequence comes from Glycine tomentella, assembly GCA_007407185.1. Lineage (NCBI taxonomy): Eukaryota > Viridiplantae > Streptophyta > Magnoliopsida > Fabales > Fabaceae > Glycine > Glycine tomentella. The sequence continues at coordinate 274,056 of PYAF01000812.1, forward strand.
TTTTCTTTTTCTTTTCTAAATCTACTTGGAGAGAGGAAAAGAAAGTGGCTCTTTAATTTTATTTGTTTCAAATGTATTTGATATTGCAGGAATCAATCAAGGTTAGTATTGATGAATTAACGCGATGGAAGAAAGTTCATAATTCAAAAGAAAAATGATCGTAAAAAGAACTTTGGCCTCAAACTAGTTCCTGATAATCCCTTTCCCTCTATTAAGTTCAATAGCTCAAGATGTACAAAAGCAAATAAAATAATACATCGTCTAGAATCAAGATAAAGTCACATAGGCCCCTCCCCAAAACACTAGAACATCAATACTCCAATCAGTTTTGTCTTCCAGCACCACGTTAACAAAACCTCTCATGATCAACAATGCAAAAATGGTGTCGCAAGAAACCTAAACAAGAAAATAAAAGCACCATTCGACTTGCAATCTCACTCCACCAGCGTCATTAGAAACTGCCTCCCTCATTTTGGGTCTCCTCCGTCGGAAGAGAAAGGATTACAAACTTGAACTCAATATCTGCAAGATGATGTCGTTTGGACGATTAAAGGTGGGAATAGTGGAGGTGAAGGCGCACTATTGGAGCTGGAGGTGGCGGAGTCCATGAGCTTCACTGCCACGGGCTCGCCACCAGTGGGTGTAGCTGTATTCGACGGCAGGCATAAGGAAGAAGAGGGTAAAGTTGAAAAAACAAAAAATGAAGACAAAATCTCAACTATTTTATTTTTAAGTGAATAATACCGAATAGTAAAAAGAATTAATTTTAACAAACGACAAATTAGTCTATCTATAGTTTTATAAATTGATTCTATCGAGTTAGGATTCCATGTTTCATTCTTTTTCCATGACAATTTAGTCATTGGTTGTCTTGCACATGTTAGATTTCATGAACCAAAGTAATAACAAGACTAATCTATAAGTATTTTCACATATTCAATGACAAAAAAAATAGTTTTTCATCTTTGAAGAACTCATGTAAGTGAATTACACTTTTTAGGGATGAATTTAAATATTTATTCTTTATTACTTTATGATATTAAAAATGGTAAAACCAGAAGATACTTTCAATACTACTAGTGAGTGTTAATAATATGTTGAGACTATAAGCAAAGGTTTACCTAGAGAATTACTGTACAGACCCGAACCCTAAATAGTTTCACCTCGTTTGTAACTACTCAGCCAATCTCTAGTCCTTAGTTGCCAAGAAATCTCCCTAAGGAAGGTTACCCACCAAGCTAGGAAAATGATATTAGGAATGTTCGAATCCAGTTCACAATAAAAAGTGAAAGTTTGTTTCAATTCATATCCACATGTGTCAAACTTCGTGAGTCCTTACTTTTTAAAACTAAACAAATCTGAATCAAATTAATACTTTTAGTTGCATGTAATCCATGTAGTATATTAATTGTTTTTTATTTTCTCTAAAGTTGATTTTTTTTTTTTTATCTTCTTAACTACCCTACTTCAATACTCATTATTCAAGGATTTTTACTTACTTCATATAATAAACTAATATTTTAGCATCTGGAATGAATTAAATAAATCTTTATTTTATAAAATTTGAAAATTATATTAAATAATCATTCTAAATAGATAAATTAAACTATAATTCAAATTGTAATAAACAAATATAAACACTTTAAACATATAAATTATATTTGAGACTTTTGATAAATAATTTATTGTGATACAATATTATTTTTAATTAATGATACTTATATTGTGTACTGTTTTAGAAATCCAATTCGTTGGTTTTGGGGCTCAAGATTGTCTGTTTGGTACATGTAAACAAAATAGTTGTAGCATAATTGTTTGGGCATCAGCTAGTTGTATTGCATGAGATTTTTTTAAAATTTTATATATGTAATTTCTAAAGATAACTTTGAGATGTTTTCGTGTTCTTGAACTTAATTGTTAAAAGTAAGACACATCAAAGTGTGCTTGTGAAGAAAATGAGGATATTTTGGAACAAAAATTTCATTAAAATCCATGTTGTGCACATGATGTACTGGAGATAACATAACAAACTGTTAGGGAAGTTCTATGCAACAATTCGCAACAGTGAGAGGAGTCTGTGTAGGTATCCAACAAATATAAATCTGAGTAAGTACATAAAACGAGTATAATTTATCTTTTTTTCAAAGACCAATGTCAACACTTTTTGTATTACACTGGTTTAATATGATTATTTTTCTTCATATATAATAGGAAATATATTGTAATACAATGTTAATTTTTAAAAAAATATATTAAAATTCAAGTTAGAACTAAAAATATTAAAAATGATAGCTAGAAACAGATAAGAGGTAGAGAAATATTTTTAAAAAAGTTCTCATTGGAGAAAAGCTCAAAAAAATTCTTGTTAATTAAAGAATAATAGCAGTGGATGATTGAGGATTTTACCATGATGTTAGGATTCTGTTTGAATAAATTTTATCACAAGTACTTATAAGAAAAGAAAATAACAGTAAAATGAATAAGTTTTATCCGTAGATTTAAATTATCTTCTTATGTAGTACAGAGTCCTCATTCACTACTGATAATTCAGTTAATAGATAGCAACTGAATGCAATTCAAGATTTCTATCTCAAGGGCTTGTGTTTTAAAACAATGTCCTGACATGTCTGTGGCTTCCAAGTTAACAAGTTTGGGTTCTACTGTAAAAGATATTTTTTAGTTGTTATATCAAACAAGGTTCAATTTCAGACTCCAGATTTGCGCAAATTTATGGGAGGGCAAAATCAACCAAAAACGAAGGGAAAAATGAGTTTTGAATTATGAATACTTTGACATTGATAAAATAATGAACTTTACAAAATGTACAAAAATTCATTGGCATAAGAAGCAAATAATGAGAAGGGTCTGAAAAGGCCAAAACAAGATAGGAAAAGAAAGAGCACCCAGATAAAATGTCTCAACACACTCAGCATTGAATTCCCCTCACCGATCATAAGCAGAACTAAACAGATCCCCATTGATAATAAGAATAACAAATCACAAGCATGGAACTATTGTTTCCCATAAAAATAAACATACTTAAAACAAAAAGGGCAGCAATCAAGATATAATTCATCACACTTACCCCTGGCCTGCAAAACATAGGGACGATTGTTTTAATGTGCTATGTTGTCTCAACAAAAATAAATAAACCAAGATACTGAAATAGAAAACAATCCGTAAGTGGTTTTTATACACATGATTGTTGTTAAAAATCATATATGCATAAATTGAAATAATAATTTATTATTCAATCATCTATTCATTCATTCATCTCTCACCCACTCACTCATTCATTCATCACCTCTTAAATGAGGTATATTTATACAATAAATATTAACAACTTGAGCACAATATTATGAAACAATAATTCAAACTAGGACACAATAATTCAAACTTCTTCTTATCTAGATTATTTTAATAACTTGTTCCTATCTAAGAGAAACAATAATTCAAATTCAAATTCTATCTTCAACACTCCTCCTCAAGTTGGTGCATGAATATCGGTCATGTCCAACTTGTCAATTGCTTCTTCAAACACTCTTCAGAAACGACTTTGGTCAGCAATAGGTTCAGGAGGTGCTTCAGGATAGTCCATAATAGGTGTTTCGGTTATGTGAGGTAGAAAGAGAATTGAGATATAGGAAGCAATTCAGAACAATCACATGTTCAAGTCAATAGACTTCAGGACTGGTCTGTAAAGGATTCAGAATAGTGCAACGAACTTCACATCAATGATCTTCAAATGAAATACGTGCATGGAGACTTCAAAACTGAGGTACAAGAAGGATTCAAAATGGTTTTGTGTTGTGTCGTTTGTGTTGTTTTCAGAAGAAGATTGAGATACGAGAAGGGATTCAGAACAATCACATGTTCATGTCAATAGACTTCAGGGTTGGTCTGTGAAGGATTCAGAACAGTGCAACGAACTTCACATCAATGACCTTCAAATGGAATACGTGCATGGAGGCTTCAAAACTGAGATACGAGAAGGATTCAAAACAGGTTTGTGTTGTGCCATTTGTGTTGTTTTTGGGAAGATTGAGATACAGGAAGAGATTCAAGCCTAGACTGAAGACACGAAGGTTCTGCGAGACAAAGATGGAGTTCATGATAATAATAATAATCATAATTTGTAGAGGAATCGGAGAAAGTAAAGGTTAAGGAGGAGAAATAAAAGTGGAATATAGGTATTGATATGAAAAAAAAATGTACGTTTGGAAATGTAAAAAAGAAAGAGACTATTGTGGCAACGGAAGATAATTTTGTTCATGGAAGATGCCATGGCTCGGAAACCATGTTAAAAATTAGATATGCATAAATTGGAATAATAATTTTCGAGGCCTTGTATTGTTGTTGGCCTCGTGTTTTATTATTTGTAATTTGGACTTAGGCCCATGAATAGCTACGGTACTTAGGATTTCTACGCTTACATATCTCCTTGTAATCTGAGTACAATTGTAAGAGTGTGTGAGGAAATATAGTGAATAGTTGAACGTAGTTCACATTGGATGAACCAGGGTAAACTCTGTGTGTTGTTTTCTTCTTCCCGTTTCTCTCTTCTTAATTGTTATGTGATTGCTCGGTATCCAACAATTCGATCATCCATTCATTCACTCATCTCTCACCCACTCATTCATTCATCATCTCTTAAATGAGGCATATTTATACAAAGAATGTTAACAAGTTGAGCACAATATTAGGAAACAATAATTCAAACTAGGAAACAATAATTCAAATTCAAATTCTATCTTCAACAATTGTAAATTCAATTTGCTATAAATCTGACCAAAAGTCCTCTGCCCAAGAAAAATAAAACTCGATATGTTGACACAAAGTAAAAGCAAGCGAAACTCAGAAAAATAAAGTTGTCTCCTGGATTTGACCACGTTTTAGAATATGACCTTATTAGAATATTTGAGTAAACATGGAAAGTTCATCTAGTAAAATCTGATCAGCAATCAATCCTTCATAATCTTTTTCAATTTCTTTCTTCCTAATTCTAGTTGGAAAGACCAAGGCCAAATGACAATCACAAAAATGGTCCTTATGTGTAAAAGAATTACAAGTAGAAAGAATTATTTGTGTGTGTATATTAGTTCCATATAGAGGAAAGCAGGAAAACATTAACATTAGCATAGGACAATAGTTGCCGATATAGGATCAACACTAGCATTAAGTTTACCGTTCATTTCACACACACACACGTTTTGGCTTCCTTTAGGATTCAATAGGTTTAACATCCAAGTCTATAATACTTGTAAATGGTGCAGCCCTTTAAACTAGAAGCAGCTCTGAAAAAACTTAAGGAAATAAAGTTGCACCCTTGAGCACATTGTTCTTCGATAAAGAAACATTACTTCGACTACTAACAAAAGTAATTGGTGATAACTAACCGGCCTTAATAACAAAGACAACCTGTAGTTGGCAAATGTTCAAGACTATATGTATCCATGACTTCATATAACAGTATGCAGTATATGCACTAACGAGATATAGTGACAAATTTCAAGTTCAAGGGCATATAGCATAAGCTTGGGCTTGGAAGACATCTGAACAGAATTCATTTATTAAAGAATTGTAATGGTAGTACAACTAAGAGCAATTCGATTTACTGAAATTGAAAATAGATACACAATCAAGATAATAAAATTGAATATCGCTAGTAAGTAGATTTATAATATGCTATAAATCTGACAAAAAATCTCTCTGTTTTTAAAACTCGGTGTCAACAAACGGCAAAAGCAGACAGAACTTAAGTTCAATTTCATAAAGAAATAGAGGAGTTAAAAGTTAGTTAGGACAATAGCCTGAAGAAACCTTCAAAGACTATATTACATTCTCATGATGAATCAAGCCTTTGTAGACATCTGGTAAGAGAGGCAAATCTTCCTGGAAATTAATGACAAATTTCTTCAAAAAAAATTCCTCAGTAATGCACATAAAGGAACCAACATGCAAACTATTCTTAAGCAAACCTTTTGATTCCAAGATTTTAATTACTGAGAGTCTAGGGACAATCCTCTTCTCAAAGTTGTAGGCTAGAACAGTAGGATATGCAGCAATATCTTCTGATGACCAACCCATGTCCTCCACTATGAAATTCATTTTCTTTGAAACCGTCTCTTCAGACAACCTCATAAAATTGGGAAACTTCACAAACGCTCGAAGAGCCATTTCACAATCCCATCCCCACCTCTCATAAATCCCACATTTAGATTCCAATGCCACTTCATCCATAGTTAAAAGCGCTTGGATAGCCATGATAAAAGTTGTTTTCATAGGATCAATGCCAAATTTCTTAACTCTCTTGACAGCTTCCACAAATTTTGAATGCTTCGCATTTGCTGCAGAGGGATAATGGACAATCAGCAGAGAGATCGAACCTTGAGGCACACCACACTGCCTCAAAGCCTCAACATTTCGAACCAAGCCATTTCTTATGTCACAAAATGTAAATTTATGTGGTGAGTTTCTAAAAAATCTAACAAATTCCCAATCATCACGAACTACACGCCTGATCATCTCGTATCGTGGGACAAGGCATTTTCCCAGGCTCCTCTTAAAGAGAGAGGGGTTTTCAAGTAAGATCTTAGGCATGTCAGTGTTGGAAACCCCAATAGAGTGGAAGAACTTGAGTTTAGGCAAAAGGGTCTTCTCTGGCTTTAAAGCAAGCACCCTGGGATACTTCTCCACAAGTTTTGTAACCTGAGCTTTGGAGAATCCATAGTTCTTGAGAGTGTCAAGAACAGCATTTGGGCCAGCTGGGGTTTTTAACTTGACCCCGTTGGAGAGTTTGTAAGCCAATTCTGGGGACAACCCACATGAATTAATGAGGTAAGACACGGTAAAGGTGACACCTTTATGGTTGTTTCTACCAGAAGTGAATGAGTTGAAGGAAAAAAGAAAAGTATTGTGTTTGTGTTGCAGCAGAAAACCCAATTGGATTTGGGTAGTTTTGTAGTGTGTGAAGGATGCAGTTAACCTTGTAATGAGAAAATGAGGCAACATTTACTCACTCGGATTTCAATGCTCCACTAATGTTTGCGTTTCAACGATGCAACCTTCGATGCAATTCCTTGAGCTGCCTTCAAAAGCACAGTCGAGAAGATGAAGAAGAGGGTTTGCTGTGCCTGTGTGTATTCTGGTTAGGTGAAGCGTTTTTGGTGAGCTTGAGACCCATAAGTCGATGAATTTGAAGAATGTGATTGGAAGAATTTGAGGAAGGATTATATTCAACCAAACAAATTATTAAGGATTATATTAAGGATAAATAATTATTTTTATTTTTGAATATATAAAAAATTAACAAATTCATTTCTAAAATATTGAAATTTCAAATTTTAATTTTTGAAAGTAAAAAAAGTGTGATAAATTAATTAATATGTTAACTTTTGTTAATGAAAGAATATAAGTGACATAAAGACACGAAAATTTCACAAAAATGAAAATGATTTTCAACATGATTCCTGAATAAATTGGATCAACTATCACTAAGTTTATATATGATAATTTGTCATAGCTCAAAATTTGTTTCATTTAATTGTTAAATATAATTTAATCTTTATATTCCTTTTTTTTATCGTCATAAGCATAATATTATAATAAATATTTACAAATAGAAAAATAAACATAAGTTAGACAAACATAATAATAAACATAATTTGCCTATTATTTTTAAATTTTTAATATGATAATATCTTACACAAAATATGAGACCTAAACAAAAATGCACACTTATTAAATTTTTTTGTCTATTGTTATGTTGTTATAAATTACCATTTGTACTTTTTCTGAATTGTTTATTTTAAATCTCAAACCAAATTAGATGTTTTTGAGTTGTCATGACATGTTTGTCTGCATCATTTTCTTTTTTACTCTATGTTGTGTTCTTGTACATATTTTTTAAGTTGTTTTGTTTTGGAAGAAATAAAGTAGAAGAAAATAGGGAGGAGGGACATGGGATAGAAATATCAAAGTTTCAAATGAAAGTTAGAGTGACACTTATTCTATTGAGAATATGATTATTATAGACATATGGTTTGGTCATGTGAAGAGAAACTAAGTAACGGTTCCAAAAAAATGGATCAAATGGAATATCTTTTAGTAAGCACAAATTCAACATATTACACATATAATACATAAGGAAATTGGAATACATTTTTAAAAAAAAAATTTAGGATACATGGTTATTGTACAATTATAAAATTAACATTTAAGCACGGATACTAAATCAAATTTGAGAATCAATGTTTTGAAAGTTAGGATAAATATATGTTTTGAATGTGATAAAATATTATCAATTATCTTATTAAGAAGGTATTCCCATGTGTTGGAATATAATTTTTTGAAATATAAGTATAAATATTTGTTTTTAAATTTGTATTGTCTTTTGTTGTTGTCAGGTAGTGAATTGGAATTGGATGTAAGTTTGTAAGGTATATCTTTGTTAGAGATATATGTGTAGGCTATTAGTTTTCCTGTAGTATAGTTATTTAGGCCTTTCTATATTTAGACAGCCTTCCTTGTTGTAGTTGATAACATAATCATAATAATACAGTTGAAATTTCTCTCTCTCACACTGGCTATGTCATGGTAACACTGGGTTCAAACCCTAGATAATTTGGGTTTTTTCTCCCACCTCGATCCATGTTGAACTTCTGCGGTCCATCCATTTGAAATGTTAATGTTTTTCACTGATGATGATCTGCAAAGCTCAGACGCGTAGAAATTTTTTTTTCCAATGTATCAGACACACGTCCGATACGGGTGCGCGTCTGATACTTGAATTTACGTATATGATTTGGAAAGGGTACTTTTGTAAATTAAATTTTTTTGTGCCCTAAAATAATAGAAGAAAGGGAAGTTTCAATGCGCTCTCACCTTTGTTGTGCTTCTGTTTCTGACTTTGCGCTTGCCATCGTTCCCTGTCGCTGGTCCTCCTCCACCGCCAGTCCGCCTCTGGTTCGCCGTCTCTGTTCCTTCCTCCTCCACCGTAACTGTTCGAAAACAAAGCTTCGACTCTCGGGCCCTGTTCTTCCTCCCCTGCAACTCTGTTCCTTCCTCCTCCACCGTCGATTTGACTTTGTTCTTCCTCCCCTCATCCCCTGTAGCTCTGTAAGTGAAGCTGCTGAAGCATTGGTTGTCTTCCTCCTCCCTTTTTTTATTTCGATTTGTATGCTGAAGCTTCGAGTCTCAATTTGTAGTGCATTTTTCTCAATTACCCATGCCATGGATCAAATGGGTCAGGCCTTTTTTTAAAATTTTAGATTATTTTTAAGGACTAAAACAAATTTTAAACATCATTTTCTATTATCATTCAATTTGTATTTAATATTTTTATGATTTATAATATTTGTAAAAGAATTATATGGAAACTGAAATGATTTACAATATTTTTATGATTTTCTATGACATGATTTACAACATTTAATATTTTTATGATTTACAATATTTATGATTTACAAATTGTGTCAATTTGTATTTAATTTTTATGAAACTGAAACTGAAGTTGATTTACAATTTGTGAAATTGAAACTGAAATGATTTATGAAACTGTGTGAATATTTATGAAACTGAAATTGAAATGATTTACAATTTGTATTTACTTATGTTGTATATAAATATGATTTTGTTTTATTAACATAATAGAATGGAGTCAAACATAAATCAAAGCAATAGTTCAATACAATCTAATGCACAAAATGTGGGAACTAAAGTTGAAAATTCGAGCAGACCATTGTGGAATTATGTTACTAAAGTTGGGTATGGAAATGAAGCAGGAGGGAATATTACTTGGAAGTGTAACTTTTGAAAACTTGAATATAAAATTTCATACACGAGAGTAAAGGCTCATTTGTTAAAGATTAAATGTAAAGGGATTGGAATATGTAAGAGTGTTAACGAGTCATCTTTGATGGAAATAGGAAAATTGGAAGAGGAATATTCTCAAAAAGTGAAGAATAATGCACCGAGACATGTTCCTTTACCACCCACTAGCTTTTCAGCTACAACTAGTACATCTGCTAAAAGGAAAAGAAGTGATGAAGGAACTGCAAGCATGAGTCCTGTTGAGAGCGCTTTCAATATGGGAGAGCGGGAAGAATTAAATCATATTATTGCTCGAATGTTTTATTCTGCTGGATTGTCATTTCATTTGGCAAGGAACCCGTACTTTCAACAAGCATTCACTTATGCTGCAAGTCATAACATTGGAGGTATTTAATGTTATGAAATATTATGTTTCTTTTTATCTCATCATTTCCCTTATTTTTAACTATTTTCTATTGTGATTTCAGGTTATCGGCCCCCTGGCTATAACTTGTTGCGAACTACTCTTTTGCAACAGGAGAAGGATAATATTGATAGGCTGTGTATCCCTGCCCGATCTCTTTGGAGAACAAACGGTGTGAGTATTGTCAGTGATGGGTGGAGTGATTCCCAAAGGAGACCAGTAATTAATTTCATGGCAGTATCTGACGGTGTAGCCATGTTTTTGAAAAGTGTTGATTGTTCTGGTGAGATCAAGGATAAATATTTCATCTTCAACTTGCTAAAGGAAGTAATTCAAGAAGTTGGGGTGGAGAAGGTGGTTCAGGTAATTACTGATAATGCTGCTAATTGTAAGGGTGTCGGGCAACTTATTGAACAAGAATATCCGACTATCAGTTGGACACCATGTGTTGTTCACACATTGAATTTGGCTTTGAAGAACATTTGTGCAGCCAAAAATGTGGAGAGTAACGAGATTACTTATGGAGAATGTAGTTAGATATCTGACATTGTTGGCCATGTTTCAACAATCAAGACTTTCATCATGACTCATTCTATGAGACTGTTCATGTTTAATGAGTTTGTGCCATTAAAGTTGCTTTCTATTGCTGACTTTCGATTTGCTTCCATGATTGTCATGTTAAAGAGGTTCATGTTGATAAAGGGTGGCCTCCAAAACATGGTCATTTGTGAAAAATGGAGCATTTATAAAGATGATCTCAAGGAAGGGCAAGATTTATGAAGGAGAAGATATTGGATGATGAGTTATGGGCAGACATTGATTACATCCTTGCTTTCACTGCTCCTATTTATGATATGATCAGGTTTTGTGATACTGATAAACATTGTCTTCATTTGGTTTATGATATGTTGGGATGCAATGATTGAGAAGGTAAAGAATGTAATATACTTAAAAGAAGGCGGATGAATGGTGAGGAATCAACATTTTTCATGTGGTGTATCATATTCTTATAGATCGTTGGACCAAAAGTTCAACTCCCCTTCATTGTTTGGCACATGCTTTGCATCCCAAGTAAGTTTTTTATAATTGTAATTTAGTTTAATAATTATATTACTTGAATCTATTTTGCAACTTCAATTCATGTTTTATTTTGGTAGATACTACAGTGATCAATGGCTTGCTGAAGATCCAAAATGAGTTTCTTCAAATGATGATGTGGAGATTAATTTAGAAGTAAAAAAGTTTTTCAAGAGACATTTTTCTAGTGTGGAGGAAAGGGCTACAGTAAATTTGGAGTATGTCAACTTTGTTCAAATGAAAGGAGGTTTTAGAGAGTTTGAGGCTATTGAAAATTGATATACAATGAATCCCAATGATTGGTAGGGAGTTCATGGTTGTAGTGCACCTTTGTTTAAAAAGCTAGCTTTGAAACTCATTGCACAACCCTCTTCTTCATCATGTGCTGAACGCAATTGGAGTACTTACTCTTTTATGCATTCCATGAAGAGGAATAAAATGGATCCCAAACGAGCTGAAGACTTAGTTTACATACATAGCAACCTCATGCTCTTATCAAGAAATAGTCCAAAATATAATGGGAGAAAGTCAGTATTGGGACATTAATGGAGATGCAGTTAATACCTTTAATGATGTTGGAGCTTTAGATGGTGCTACCCTTTCCCTAGATGAGCCAGAGTTGGAGGCAAATGTTATTAGTAGCACTTCATATCCACACATTAGTTGAGGTATTTATCAATTTTATATGGATAATCTATTATTTGTGCTTGTGATTTTCCTTTTATTATATTTTATTAATATGAAATACACTCTATATATAAAAAAATTAATACTAAGACGTATCAGGAACGTATCGGAATATTAGATTTTTGAAGTCATGTATCGAGAACGTATCGAAAACGCCGTATCGGTATCGGTGCTTCATAGTCGGTATCGGTGCTTCGTAGATGATGATTATAGTTCCTCAGTTCTGTAGAATCTTCACACAAGTTTTGTAGAGAGGTGCATTGATTTTGAATCAGAATCTGTAAAATGGAATTTGGAAACAATATTTTTGGGTATGTTGCTTTATTCATTAAACATGGAAAAACATAGGTCTCGCGTCATATCTATTATATTTGCACCATTTTTTTTTCTTTTTCTCAAGGGCTGGTAATGGATTGCCACAATTCTATTAAGATCATTCAAACAAATTTACTGGTGATTTCTTTGCAGATGTGTCATCAGCTGCTTCAATTTTCCAGCTGCTAAGTATAGGAGAATTAAATTAATTAAATAGATTAATTTTATTAAATAGATTAATTTAATTTTAAATTTTTAGAAAACTTAATAATTAAATTAAATAATTTTAAAAACTTAAGAATTAATTTAATTATTAAGTTAATAATAAATTTTTAAGTTTTTTAAAATAAATACTTAAGAATTAAATTAAATAATTTTGAAAAACTTAAGAATTAAATTAAATAATTTGTAAAAACTTAAGAATTAAATTAAATAATTTTAAAAAACTTAAGAATTAATTTATTAACTTAATAATTAAATTAATTCTTAAGTTTATTAAAGGTTTTTAAAGTTTATTAACTTAATAATTAAATTAATTTTTAAGTTTATTAACTGTTTTTTAAGTTTATTATTTTAATAATTAAATTAATTCTTAAGTTTTTAAAAATTATTTAATTAAATTAATGTAAATAAAAATTAAAAAATGAAAATAAAAAAAAAAGTAAAACTGTGGAAGTCGTAAACTAATTTACTTCCATAAGTAAATAAATATTAAAAAAATGTGAATAGTAAAATTAAAAAAAAAAACTTGAAATGAAGAAGTCGTAAATATATTTACGACTTTCAAGTCGTAAATATATTTACGATTTTAAAGTCATGAATATATTTTCGACTTCCTTTTAAATTGTGTAAAAATAAATAAAATTTCTTACGACTTTGATGTCGTAAATTAAAAAAAAATACACTAGTAAAATTTTTTACTGACTTCAATGTAAAAAATTAAAAAAAATAAAATTCTTATGACTTATCCCCTCTTAGTAATTAATTTAAAAACTACCCCCAAATGATAAAAAAAAAAAAAAAAAAAACACCCCTTATACTTTAAAAGACCGAAATTGGGCTATATTAATGTGAAGTTTCTTAGTTATTTAAGCTTAAACTTGGTAACAAGTTCCTTATGATGGTTAAATAACTGGTTCAACAAACATCCTATGATCATTGTTTCAACCTTATAACCATGTATAACTCGTATTGTCTTAATGTAGATAGATATGAAATGCCAAAAGTTAACATTGAAGGGAAGTGCATTAGTATCGTTTACTTGAGGTTTAAAGGCACCAAATCAATGCCCTCAACTATGCTATATTGATAATTGGACCTAATAGTTAGTCATTAATATTCTTGACAGTTGTTGAACCATGCAGGTCATTGAGCCAGGTGCCTTTCCTCTACCTATGAGATCTGCACTTCCCCGGGATCCTACAGTGCATTCCTCAACACATTTTCATCAATTGCCTGACACAAAAGGGTATCTTTCCCTGCCCCAGAATAGGCCTTACAATACAACCATCAATTCTCAGTTACCGTTTTCAGGCTATACTGTATACAATCAATCTCCGGCAGACATGAAGGACAACCTTCTGCAAAATAGAAATGAATTCCTTACAAATGGATTCCCTCCTGCCACAGCCTCTCTATGCATTTGGCTTTGGAAATCTTGGCTCTTCCATTTATAGTCCTGGAAGCTTTCTGTCTAATCCATCTCCTGGTCATATGATGCCTTCAAGTAACTTTAATGAGATTTTACCTTCTCAGTATTATGGTGGATGTAACATAAGCTCTATTCAACAGGTAAGTTGTATTTTTTTCCAAGAAAGAACTATCTTTTCTATACAAAACTGTTAATTTGGTGATAATTGCAGTGTACTTTAACAATAGATGCTAATGCTGTAATGCTAATGACTATAGTACGTTTGTGTATTATGAGAAAATGACATGTAAAGTTAGCTGCTGTTGATCTGCATATGCTTCCTCTCTGAACCTATTCTATGAAAATAGAAAAAGGAAGATATCCAACTTTTCTTAACATCTGATGGATGAGTTATTTCCAAAGTGTGACCATTACCCTTGACATATTCTACACTAGTAAAGTCTTCTAATATTTCATAACTTGGGTTAATGGTTTTTATTGTCGTTCTGCTGACCAGCATGGTAGCTTTTCTCATTGGGATTATGGAGCAGAGCCAAGATCTTCGACTATCCCAGAGAGAACCCAGTCATAGTATACTACTCCTGGATATTCTGACCTTTAATTATCATTCTCAGACTCGGGTTTTGGAAGAACTTCAGCAGCCAGGTGATTTTCAAGATTTGTCATCCAAGCAGTTGCATCAATTTTGGCAGCACAACAACTAATACAGTAATACTATACACCCTGCTTGTTTTTTGTTCCCTTTTTTGTGTAAGGAATTATTTTAGTAGGTTTAGGTGAATTATGGTGTTACTTTCATCCAGATGCTTGAGCGTTAATTCAATTGTACATACTTTTTGAGAACCTGTCTTTGTAGTCCCGACTGAGTTGATTTTGTTGTATAACTGGGGGCTTCGTTTTCTTAAGGTAGGTGTATTTTACTGTAACATCTCACTGGGTAAGGGCAAGAGGAATATACTTTTTCAACCCAACAAAATTGTTATTATTAAGTTGCAAGCATAAGGCTAATGTGTAGTTTTATGTAGATTTCATGGCAATGGGGACCCCCCTTTGATGAGGAGAAGGCGTGAATCGAAGCAATTATGACATGAGATATCTGTTGTGGGAGGCAATTAACAAGAGGTTAAGTTAGGCATTGGAATAAACCAATAATTTCGTAGTGGGGATGGTATTGCTTAACTCCATTCTAAAAGCTAATCATTATTTTTGGGATTCTATTAAGTTTCTTGTCGTAATGCACCTACTTAAGCTTCTATGTAGCCGAAAGGAGGTATTTGGTGCTGACCAATGTACACTTTGCCAAAGGCAATAAACTGAATTAGTTCAAATGGATCCAAAGAGAGAACAAGAAAAGGGGAATTTGAATAAGATAGACATTGTCGTTAATCTAGTGTATCATCAAACCAGAGTCCCCAAAGTAATTTCATCATTCCGGGAAGTCTAATTTAGCTAGAATGTTGGTAATTGTTACTTTATCAAAAGAAGAAGAACAAGAGGTGTCTTTCAAATTCAATTGGTTTAAAGTGCAGATTAATTAGTTAAGATCTTTGGATGGTTTACCTTTGAGTCATCTTTCACTAAGTCATCAATTTTGTTTACTGATTAAAATAAAATCAATTTTGTCTCTAATCAATAGTTAGTATTGTAGTACTTAATAAAATTCTACAAAAAAAAAATAATGTATTTATATTTAATTATTTTTTGGTATTTCATACATTATATGAAGGAAGCAAATTTAAATGAGGACAAATTAAAGAGTGAATAAACATATTGATTTTGACTTATATATTTTCAAAGAAAATCTCAAATAAAGCTAAAAGTAAAGAAAAGAAAACTATTTAAATTAAAGAGTAAATGATAATTAATGTTTTAAGGACATTCTTTAAGAAATTCAAAATATAAAAAAAAATCATTCAAAAGTATCATTAATGTACTTATACTATGTTTTTTTTAGTGTATTTCTAATGTGAATCTCAATAAATAAAAGAATATTATTCCAAATTTCTTTACGAGTAATATAAGAGCACTGCTTAGCAGGACTTTTAAAACTTAGAAATGTAAAAAATTTCGCTCTATTAACTTTTAGTATTGGATACACACTTGTCTTAATTTGCCAAGTTTTATTTTTCAGGCTAATAAAATCCCACTATTTTTAAAATTAATCAAATTTAGTCTCTGATTAATTTTCTTTTACATAAAATGTAAATTCTCATTATTTTCCTCTAAGTATTTTACAAGTTGAAATTTACCAACCAAACTATGAAATATCTTTCAGAGTAAAAAAAATCTCAAAATTTCTCCCTTTCAAATCCTAAATCCTAATCGTACAATCTATAAAATCTTTCAACTTTATCAAGTTTTTATTAAATTTATTATTTCTAAAATTTGAAAATTATTCCATATCTTAAATCTTTCACAAACTTCCAAATATTTTATAAAAAATAATAATTTGAGAATTTTAAATAAAATAAAATCGACAAAAAAGTCTAAATTCTCTTAATTTTAAACATAGTGGAACTTATAATTAATTAAAAGAAACAAAACAAAAAACTAAAATCGTACACAATCTAAATTAGAGAGACCAAAGTATTAAGATAAAAAAATCAAAAATTGAAAACATAAAAAATAAAAATAAAAATAAATGCTTAAAATGAGGGTACACAAACTACCAAGTACAAGGAACAAAGTCTCCGACAACGGTGCCAAAAACTTGTTAACTCCTTTGGCAAGTGCACCAAATTCGTTCAAGTAGTAAATAAACGGTAAGACCGAATGTCGAGTCCACATATACTTTGATTATACTCAAAATTTGTATACGTCTAATTGTAAGCAATTAACAAAATAATTTGAGGTTTTCAAGTGATAATGTATGTAAATATAAATTCAAAATATAATAAATTATGAAATAGATTAAAAGCAAGAGAAAGAAAACACAAACACTTAGAGAGGTGAATTGACGATTGATACGGGATTATGTGATATGTTGGGTGTTCATGTAAATATAAATCTATTTTTGTTTAAAACAATCATATCAAATTTCATGAACATGATCTTTAGAATTCATGAGTTTCACATAAATATAACTTTGTCCATGATTGCGGAAGATCTTTTATGGTAGAATGATTTCTCATAGTCTTGATCCTTTAAGTTCTTGTATCTTCTTTTGATTTCTAAATCCCTATTTATTAGAAACTGAATCACTACATTTAAGATAACTGCACCTATCAACAGCAACAGTTATCCTTTTATACGTTTAAGATAACTGCACAACAATTATCCTTTTAATAACTTCCCTTTGTAATCAATTACCCTTATGCTTTTTATTCATTAAATCAAATAACATCTATTTAAATTACCTAAGTTCACTCCTGATCCCTCAGAAAGTTACATCAAATAATTTGCATTAAGATTAGAGATGTATATTTAAGGCTAAATAATTTCATTTTATTCCTAAATATGGATTGTCTACATGTTCTTTCCCAGTTCTTAGAGTATAGACATTTTCCAATGCATAAACCCTCATAACATTATATGCACATGGATGATCAGACCACAAACATGACAATAGATTCAGAAAAGAATAATAATATGAAAATATCATTAAATAGATAGTGAGAATTGTTACATCAAGAGTGTTTGGTTGTTGAACTCCTAACAATGAGTGATTTAATCTTTTCTTGTCGTGAGAGACTTACAAAAACAAAATGAAACAACAAATAATGAAAGAAAATGGAAGAAAACTGGTAGAACAAGGGGCGTAAGCCAACTTTTATGGAGTGAATTCTTTTCTCATTTGTGCCTTAGGTTTCTCTCTGACTTCTGATTATTTGTCTCTGATTGCTTTCCCCTTTTTATAATCAAAACCTCGCTTTATTGATTTATTTATATTGGCGGCGTGCCAAGCCCATATGTTCGCATTAAGCGCACATGCAAAGTCCACCTGGATAAGTATATTGCGCTAAGCGGGCTTGTCACGCTGAGCAGGTCTGTCGCGCTGAGCACGCTACTCCATATCTTCAATCTATCCTCCAAGTCTCTGATGTATACTCCTACAAAGAAAATACAACCAATACATTATAAATTCACTAATTTTAGTATTTATTAGATAAAAACTAGAAGAAACTAAATTTATATATTTAAATCACAAAGAAACATTAAAAAAATTACTATATAATTTAAATATACAATTTAATTTATGTATAATTAATAATTATCACTTGCGGCAGAGAAGTGAAAGAGAAAGAGACTAATGATACCCCAAGCTTGTCCTACACATGTAATAGCCAAGCCAAGGAGGCAATAGAACTTCCATGTGTTTAGCTTTTTATTGCCATTAATTAGAATTTGAAAACTTTTTAGCTTCTCCTGATTGGACCATCATCTCACCATCTGTGTATGGATTGAAATTGAATTGATATTAGTTAGTGAAAGTTCACCCCAAAGGTGACCATCCAAAGATCTTTTCATAATCTGCACTTTAGACCAATTGAATTTGAAAGACACGCCTAAGGGGATAATATAATCATGGGCTCCTCCTAGTTCTCAATAAAGGCACTTCTTGAACTTTGCTCCACATAAAATATATTAATGTTAGTAAGGTTGGGAGAAAAGTACAATTATTAGAGGACTATAATGATTAGATATTCTTAATTGCTGTAGTTATTAAATTAGTATATAAAATTAATCAATTTTTGTTGAAAAATCTGAATGATAAATTTTAATGAAATTTATTTTTCTAATTATGTATTTTACATCTACAAAGTTTAATATTCAAACATGAGACTTTATTTTAAGAAATTAAGTTCGACATTATTCAAATCAAAGATTTATCGATTGAATTTAATATTGAGTTGATTATATACTCAAATTATCATAGTATAATTCAAATTTATGGTTAATGTAATTAAGTGAAGTAATACCTACACGAATCTTGGCACATTCTTCTAGGTGTTTATTAACTAAGTTAAGCAAGGGAACTAGTGACTATTACACTTGGGTCAGTTCAAAGAGTTTTGATTCACCAAAAGCAAAAGTCCAAAGAGATTAGACTCATTTGGGAGATAAATTGTGACATATTACACGAGTGAGGCCGCACTGCATGTCTGCATGCTTATGGATACAACAAACATGGAATCACTTAAAGTGAAAATTTTGAAAAGATTTAAGTACTTTTTCCCCCTTATAATTTAATGCATTAATTTTTGTTATTTGTCCTTGTAATAATAATATTTTTTTAGTTTTCGTAATTTTTTTTCTTATAGTACTTTGGATGGTATTTTTTACATGTTTAAAGGATTATCTAAAATATTTTAAGAAGAAAAAAACAATTTGTAAAAATTTAAAATATTTTTTTTTGCAAGGATGAAAAATAAAAAACACTAAATAAATTGTAAAGACTAAAAAATATTTAAACCTTTTAAAAAATGTGGCAAAACCAAATAATAAAACGAAAGCAATGACTTTAATTAAAATTAGAACCATCTCAACTATAGGATCAAACAGAGAGCTTATTTATAAATGTAACTTTGAAGGGACAAAACAATAATAGAATGAACACACGTATAGTAATAATAAATGTTTAATTGCAAAAACGCAACTTGCAGTTTAAATCCTTGCATAATCAAAGACATACACAATGATATATTTAATTTATACATCATATTATTGGTTAATAATCAAGCAGAGTGCCAAGTTATTAACTAACATATTAATGGAGCAAGTTTAATATTCTGCCAACAATAAAGGGAAAGAAAAAGAAAAGAAGAAAGCAAAGGAAAAGAATAATAATAATAACACTAACAATAATAATAAGTCCTATAAAACAGTAAAAAGAGAAGCATAGAATAGAGAAAGGCAACTCACACATCAGCACCATCATTACAATGATCACTAACCATCCCACACACTGAGCCTAAATTCCAAACAATTCCATTCCTCTCTTGCTTGTACCCTCCTACACACCATTGTCTCCTTTATTACTTTGTTTTCAACCCTCTGCCCCACCTTTTCCCCTCCCTCTCTTTCTTGCACCCTCCTACACACCATTGTTTCCTTTCTCAAACCCTCTCTTTGTCTCTCACACTTCACATAGTATATAAATATGTATATATTTTTATTCACATGACTAGCCCACAAAACACCTTTTTCCCCCCCAAAGACCACTCACCATCTCTAGTTTATGATATCTTCATTTCTCTCTAGTTGTTTCAAGGGAAGAACAAGTGTTATTTGGGAACCACATTGAAGAAGAAGTAAGAAAGAGGAAGGTCCAAAAGCAGAAGAGAAATAAGACTGAAGATGGAAAGAAGTCTAAATTACTATGTGCTACTTCTTGTACTTGGTCATTTCCTTTGTTCAGGTAATTTCCTTTTTTCTTGCTTTGATCTGTGTTCTTCTTCTTTCCCTTTGTTCATTTGGCTTATTCAATTCTATTCTGCTATGGATATACACTGGTTTAAGATACTGTTTCTCAATGCTCACTCTATGTTTCTCATTTTTCTTCTGTTTGTAGAATTGCTTCCCTTTGTATTCTTTATCTGTTTTTGGCAAATTATTCTCTGCTTTTCTCTTTTAGTCATAGATTCTTTGGACCACCAAGATATGTTTTTGAATTCTGTAACACCAGAATGCATTTCCTGCACCTGAGTTTGGCATCTCAATTGCTTTATTCTCTTATTTTTTTCCCCTCCCTTTTGTTGTTGTTCAAGTTGAATAGATATACATGTTGAACCAGTTTAGTGCAATGATCTTTTCCAAATTTATTTGTCCCTCCATCATGTTCATTATGTTGCACTATAGTGTACCAATTGAGCACTTTATTCTATCCATTAATTTTTATTAAAGTAGTAATAGCAATGATAATTTAAAATGCTGTGTCCTTATTGTAGTTCGGTTGGTTATTTTATATGGCTTGTTTAGCTGAACTTCAACCAATTCTTTCAATCATATCATATAGAGTTGTATTCCATACCGTAATTTAAGCAATATAAGAACTGCAGTTTCACATGTTGGGATTCAATCTTTCTCTAGTTCCACCGTTTCCTGAAAAGATGCAAGGGCCCAATTTCTTTTGGCTCATGTCTCAATGCAAAAGATACCCTACTTGTCTCTAGTGGCTTTTCTAGATTCACTGTCATAACATGTGGGCTTTTAAATAATAAGGGTAAAGGGCATAATAATTAGTTTCAATGCAATTATGCAAAATTTTGAATAGAATGACAATTTTGATTTCATGCCAAGTTGAATGCTATAGGAACAATTTTAATCCATCTTACACTTTTACCCCTCTAAAAAATTTCTAAAATTTGATTTAAAATCCATCTCTTTTAAAAGCAACTCTGCTATCATCAGAGTAGGTTGAGTTGGGTATAAGAACGGTTCTTATATAGAAGAACCGGATCTTAATATTAAAATATCATTTTTCTAGGGTAAAGTATAAAAATGTGGGATGATGTTTGTGACATATTTTAAAATTTTAAATTATTTCACCATTAGAATAAAAAGTTACTGAAATTCTTAAATATGATCTGACAATAAAACTCATCAAAATGAGTTAAGAACCAAAGAGAGGGTACACTATTGGAGATGCACATACTTATAGACATAATATAACAATAATAATAGATAACCTTACTTCTAAATTGTTATTTCAAATACAGGTTCAAGTAGGACACAGAAGGAAGCACCAGGACATATGAATGTACTAAGGCATAATGAAGAGAAACAACTAAAATTTACAGCCTCAAAGTCTACCACTCAAAGGGATATCACCACACCAATCACCACAATTCCCAACTTAGTTCCCATCAGTTCAACAAATCCAATCCTGAATCCAAATTCCAACCCAGATACAGTCTCTCCAGCCTCCACACTCCCAATCACAACTCCTACCATGCCAAATAACTCTCCAGTGTCCTCTTCAGGTGCAAGCTGGTGCACTGCAAGCCCAACTGCATCACAGAGAGCCTTACAAGTGGCATTGGACTATGCTTGTGGATATGGTGACACTGATTGTTCTGCAATTCAACCTGGTGGAAGCTGCTACTTCCCAAACTCTGTCAGAGACCATGCTTCTTATGCCTTCAATAAGTATTATCAGAAGAATCCCGTTCTTAATAGCTGCGATTTTGGTGGAGCTGCTGTCATCACTAGCACTAACCCAAGTAAGGCTTCTACTGTTATGATTCTTACTGTTATGACCTTACTCCTTTGAAGACTATTAGATGAAGACATGTTTGGTTTGATTTGACAGAATATTTTTTGTTTTTTTTATTTTTTATTTTTCAAATAATTATGAAAATATTGTTTTTCTTAGGAATAAATAGTTGATGCAATAACTGTGTAAAATGTTTTTACACCCTCATGCAGTATGTATTTGGTAGACCGGAAAGAAATGAAAATAAAATGAACTGAAATAAAGTTTTGAATTGAAGTAAAGTGGAAAAGTGTGGGTTTGATTATCTCATTTTTCACTCTCTCCCTCTCCAAACAAATACACATAATTTCAATTTATAATTTCAATTAATCATATATGATAAATTTATTAATTTTTATAATTATTTTTTAAAAATTATACCTGTCATGATTTTGATTAGTTAATACTATATATATATATATATATTTGTTTCTTATTTTATTTCTTATTTTCAACGCATAAAAAATGGGGCAGAACAAAATGATAATTTTACCATTTCTGAAGAGATGGATCTTAACAAATAAGAAATAAAGTAAAATTAAAGTGACATTTTAATAATAACTAGTAGGCCCTTATCAGCACGTTAAATGTTTAGGCTAAGTGACTATTTTTAATTTTAAGAATAAGAGACACAAATCAAAATGTGCAACAAACCCAGAAAACTAGCACCAGTAGTAGGGGTACTACTCAGCTGGAAACCAAAGTAAAAAGTCGGTGCCTTTGATTGGAGATCAGAACTATCCCTATGATGGATTCTTGGGCTCCATTCTACACAGACACGAGAAAAATCAAATAAGCTTTTACTGCATCTCTTTTAAGGAAATATTTTACTGCGTCTCTGAATAGACTTTGAAAGTGTCTTGGGGGGATACATAGGAACTAAAAAAGTACCACTGGGTAATGCAAGAAGTCAAGCTTTTTGCCTTTTCTACTTTATTAGAGAACGTATCTCAAAAGCCTCCTATATCTTGTCAATATCAAAGGCTATCCTATTTATCACAATTTGTTTTTCAAAACATTATGTGTAAAACTAATGCGTATACTTTTAATAAAGACCCTTGACTTAAAATATCGTCTAATACATTAATTTATGATTATATATTGTATAAGTAGCATTAAAGTAATATAAAAAAACTTGGTTGATTATAAGGAGGTCTAATGTGATTTGATTGAATAGAATATGTAAATTATTATAAATTTTTAGTACTTGGATTTTTCTACATATAAAAAAAGTTCGGCTGATTATAAATTTTTATTAGTTTATTAATGTGTTGCATTGTAGGTACCGGGGCATGTCAATATGCATCCACTAGGTGACAATCTTTAACCATATCTTTCTCTTTTTTCCAGTCACAATATGTGACAAATCTCACAATATGTGGTGCTGAAAATTGCAGTATTAGTTCATCAGTATTGAACACAACAAACACAAGTGGTGCAAATGTTTTTGGTTCAGTACCTGTGCCCAAGAACCCCTCTGCCTCTACTGCTGCAGCTGTCACATCAACTAGATTTGTACAATTTTGCCTCATTCTATGGCCATTAGCAATGTTGGACAAGAATTATCTCTAACAAGAATGAGAGTTAGATTTTGCTTGGATTTGGTCTTTATTGTACTAGAAAAGCACATAGGTACAAACCATCATAAATATGACATGCATGATAGAACACTTTGTAGAAAAGTAGCAATTATATGAAGGGCTTCAGTAGATATTTATACCGTACATTACTTTTGTTTTCCGTTTATATATGTTTATAGTGTTTATATTGTTTTTTCCCTATTTAAGTTTCTTTTAATGAATTATTCTGGGTAATGTGTTTAAACGATGCACATTATATCTCTATGACTCTATGCAATGGAGTATCAGATTGAATGAAGTTAGGCTTTGTTTGGTTGAAATGAGAATTATTGATAGAAAAAAAAAATAGGCAGAGAGTAGGAAAAAAAATTATATTTTTGGCTGTTTGACTGAAAAGGAAAAATGGAATGGTAAAAGAAAACATACGGGGTTCGCGAAAAATTTCATTCCTTAGGTAAGAAAATGAGAGAAAATTTGTTAAAATGACCCATTTACTCATTTTCTTGCCTACCTACATTATACTAAAATGATATAAAAAATATTTATTACAGTTATATTTTAATTTTCCTTACTTTTTATCTAACTAAATATACTCTAAAAAGTTGATAGTCTTTCTTTCTTCTTTTTCTTTTTTACTTTTCCTTTTAGTGACAATTTTGTTTTGATAATAATCCACTGATATCAACAAAGCAACTCGAATAAAATCAATCCAATATCTTGTTGGATCTGCTGTTTCCTCTGCACTTGTTTGTTTCTACTGTATTCCCAATTTCCACTTCCCTTTTATATAAAGGAAGCTATATGTGTAAAGTTTAAGTAACGTTCAACTTTTTAGCCATCTAATATAACTGCTAGAATCACGTTGCCCCATATATTTGTTTATCCTCTCGCGTTTCACTTTTATGCAAAATGAATTGGGTTAGTCGGATTGATCTAAATCCGTCCGATAAAATATCAGACTTAAATTTAAATTTTTTAAATTAAATTATTGTAAGTTTTTTATTTCAATCTAATCACAATCTAATGTGAACTAAACCTCCAAAATTTGAACTTTTGCATGACTTAAGCTTTATTATTAGACCGAATTAAATTTGTTTTTTTTACCCAATTCACTATAATTCGCAACCTACATCGGACCAGTCCGCATTGGGTCGGGTAATCCGTTTTGCAACCTATAACTTTTATGTAAATAAATAAACTGTTTTATTGATTGCTTTGCCTTCTAACTGCTTTTTATTTCCAAAACAAAAAAAAATAGAAGTTTTATCCATAAAGTAGTAGGGAATGAAATGGTTTCTTTCCTTCAATTTAAAGAGTCTGAAAAATAAAATGAAAGGGATAAAGAAAGAAGCAAAACTGTAAAGGTTCTCGAAACTTTCTCTGATCTAATCTTCTGATGAATGTTACACATATAATTGTGTGATACATTTTAAATTGTAGCTCTTCCCTCCCTAAAATCACGGGTGTAACTTATTACTACTAAAAGTATGTCTAATAAATCTCAAATTGAAATTTTAGACCATTTTTTTGTTGGATTTGAGAGTATATCTCATTTTGTGATCTTTGATATTTAAATATTTGTAATATTAAATATAATTAATTAAATAATTTAATTTAATTAATAAAATATGAAAATGAGAAAATTTAAATATTTTCTTTAATGTGTGTAACGGTCACTTTTGTATTTTTAGACTTTTTTTTTTGTGAGACGTCTTTTCTTCAACTTTTTCTTCTTTTATTTTTCCCCTCCTCCCTTTCTCTCACTTCACGCGTTTCAGAATCTTCCCAACCTTTTTTTTTCCTCCCTCTTTCCTCTCTTCACGCTTCTTCCTTCCCCTCCGTCGCGACCAACCCCTTCCCCTTCCCCTTCGCGTGCGACCTCGCACCTCCCCTTCCCTGTTGCAGCCAACCCATTCCCTCTTCGCCGCACGTCGAACCCCTTCCCCTTCCCCTCTGTGCGCAACCCCCCACCTCCCCTTCCCCCTCCATCGCGGCCCACGCGCAAGACCCCCCTTCCCCCTCTGCCGCGGCCAACCCTTTCCCCTTCCCCTTCGCGCGCGACCCCTTTTCCCCTTGTATGTTTTTTTTTTCACTATTTTTTTTAAGAGATTTGTTGCCTGACGTCTTTTGTTGTTACTACTATTTATAATCAACTGAAAATCTATCCCCAATATCTAGCATTAAAGATACTCTAACAAATTTTACTTTCACGGCTCATGTCTAATCACATTATACAAATATTAATTCCCATTAGTACTAAAAAGTAAAAGTTATATATACTACTAATACTAGTGAGATAAAAATTGTTGTTTACTAGAATTTTTCCAATAGCTTAATATTTATCCAAGAAAAATTAATTTGTTAATATAAATATTATAAATGTTGACCATAAGACGCGACATAAGATGTGACTAACATTAAAGAAGATATGTTACTTAATGACTAACTTTTATTTAACATTTTATTTATTTATTTTGGAACGTGCATTCTATTATTAATTAAATTTCAATATATTTTTAATTTATGTAAGTTCATTTATTTTTAATTTTGGATATTATTTATAAATTTGTGTTTTTTCAATTTTGATTCATGTAAAATATTTTATTCAGTTTTAGTCTTATAAATTTGTGTTTTCCAATTTGGATCTCGGTAAGCGCAAAATTATAAGGATTATAAATAAATAAATTAGAATCTTTAAAGAGACTGAAATTGAGAAAATACAATATTATAATGAGTAAAAATGAATAAAATAAACTTATAAAAACCAAAATAAACAAAACATATCAACTTACATAAACTAAAATTAGAAAAATGAAGTTACAAAGACAAAAAGATATATACTAATTTACATGTAACAAAACATATTTAAGCCTATTAATTACTACCACAACCAATTCACTAAAATTTCAAAAACTTAATTAAATTTAATTAAACATGTATTTGATACCTATAAAAATGAACAAATGTACAAAAAGAGAAAATAAGAAGGGTTCATACTTATTTAAATTCAAATAGCTCATAAATGTAACTCACTTTGAAGATAAAAACGCCCTTATTTTCTAGTTTTATTCAATTGCTAGCTCCTTTCAAAGAAACTAGATCCCTCAAATACACACTTTTTTTCCTTCTGAATCTCAAATACACTTTTAACACAATATTGTCTAACTAACAGTCTAAGTAGAAGATAACCTAATAAACCGAATCATATCTTGGCGTTATTTGTCGCAAATCAATTATAGAGATATTCACATATAAGTTGAATGACTTGTAAACACAATGTTTGTCCATGTGATATTAAGTCAACAAATGTGACTTTTCCCCCCACCCACCCTAATCCATGAAAGGTACTCTCACACATGTCCCTTTGATAATACATAAACTAGTGGGGACTCCACGTTGGAGTAACTACATCTATTGATCCAAGATTTAAGAACCTAAGCAATTAGGTCTATAGCTACAACTAAGAAAGCATGCTGAATGATTGATGATCTATCTATAAAATGCATAGATGAGCAATTTTGTTGGCTGTGATTTAATGAGACTATCAACTCACAAGTCACAAGTCATAACAAGTGAAGTTGCTTTTGTCTCTTCAGTTATTTAAATAAACTCATTATGATAGAGGTCTCATCCGAACCACGTTTGGTCTTAGCAAAGGAAAGTGATAACCCATTTTATTTGCTTTTTTGATAACATTCTAAAAAGGGGTCAAAACACTTTCTGAAAGACACCATGATGTCGGCTATAATAAGTGATTCTACAATGATTATTCGTTGATACGATAACGATACTAGGAAGAATAGGAAATATCAAATCCATTTTGAATTACTGGATAAGGCCTTAAGTTCTATATTATCATCACAACATGTCACGCCATGTCTAGAAACGCTTTACTGCTCCGAAAAAGTGTTTAATGTGATTGTGCGCGCCGTTCGAATTTAATGAACTTTAATATTTACCTTTTGACAAATATAGGCTCGTATCTGATGTAAAAAAACAAGCTCGCATCTAACAATTCAGGTTAAACAAGCACGTGTAAATATCAATTAAAAGAATGAAATGGTGGAGAATTAAAAAATAATAAAAACCTAAAATTAAAAAAATAATATAGAAAAACATAAATTGTGACTGCCTCCGACCATGTTTCTCTCCGGCAGAATGATAAAAAAAGATAATTTCTTTTTAGAATTGATCAAATAAAGATAAATTTTAAATTAATATTCAAATCGAGGTAAGTTGTAGGATTTTTTATGATTTCTAATCATGAAGTCGTAAAAAATTGTTAATCTTACATTTTTTTCATTGAATTCTTTAAAATTTAACGACTTTAGATTTTTTATATATGAAATTGTAAAATCTTTTACGAATTCAAAGTCATCCTATTTTTTATTTTAAATTACTGATATTAATAAATAATATTAACTTAAATTTATCAAATAATATTAAATTATTTAAAATATTTTAAATTAGTTTTTACATTTATCATTAAGTAAATTAATAATTTTGTACAATATTATTAATTACTTATATTGGATAAAATTATTTTAATATTAACAACAAAAAAATAATTTAATAATAAAAGTAGTTGTTATAATAAAATAATATAATACATTAATAAAAATGAACAATACAAATTAAACACAAACATAAAATTAAAAAGTATAAATAATATTAGTAGTTAACTTACTTGTATGGATAACTATTACGATTATATCCTTCAATTCTACATAATGAGTATTTTTTAGGTCTATTTGGAATTGGTTCGTTCATCTCATTATGTATATGACTAGTGGCTGCCCTTCTAGTTGTATCTCGTCGATTTAAAAGATCAGACATAAAATATGGACCCAAATATTGAGATAATTTATCTTTACTTCCAAGAGAATGAAACTCGTGGTAGTAAACTTTGTAAATATTTTTCAACTTGTATACATGTCATTTATTTATTTAATTTAAATTTAAGTCTTTTGTTTACGTTATTTTTTCTAATTTATAAAACAAATAATAATCCTTAACATTAGTAAAAAAATACTAAATAAAATAATATAAAAATATAAAAATATAATAAATAAAAAAATAAAAATATTAAATACAATAATATAAAAATATAGAAAATATAATAAATGAACAATATACAAAAATATAGAAAATATTAAATAAAATAATATACAAAAGTATATATTAAAATTAATTTAGATTTATTCAAAAAAAATTAAAATTATAAAAAATATCACAAGTCATTAAAATTTTTATAACTTCAAATAAATAATTAAAAAAATGTTATGACTTTAAAGTTATAAAAACATATAAAAATTTAAAGAAAAAATAATTAAGACTTTAATAAAAAAAAAAAAATAAAGTCTTCAATTTTTTTTACCACTTCATAACAAAAATCATAAAAAAAAAAATCCTGGATTTACTTGTATTTATATATTAATTCAAAATTTATTTTCATATGATAAATTTCAAAAAATAATCCCTTTTGATCATTCAGCCGTTTCTCTCCATCTCATGATCACATCTTTTCTTTTTCTAGTTACCCGATCATGTACGAGACCTTGACCACACTGCCACAAATTTTCAAAATATTTACCTAACTGCCACAACCCCCAAACTATTTGCCAGAATGCCACGCGGCATGTAACACCCCGTAGGCCTCCGACGTGTTATCATTCATAATATCAGTTTAACGTTTAAAACATAGTTTATAAAACTCAGCGGAAGCACAGAATCGCTTTTCTTGATACATTATGTATGAAATAACATCAATCTCATAAAAGTCACACACAAAACACATATAGCAAACCCCTGCTGATCCAGTTTCTCATAACGCATAA
>PYAF01000812.1:309178-342809 GCA_007407185.1 Glycine tomentella
CCCCATGTTGCAAAAAATATGTCACTAGCCGAGCGTATGTAAACCGCACAAGCGAAGTAATAGGAAGATTTCTTGCGCCTTTAAGAACCTTGTTAAAAACCTCTGACATATTGGTTGTCATGTGACCAAATCTTCGTCCATCAACATCATAAGCTACGGACCACTTCTCCTTCGGGATTCGATCAATCCATGCGGCTATGTGAGGACTTGCTTCTCGAAATTTCTCCAATCTGACATCAAAATCTAAACGCGAGGTTGTATAACCTACATAAACAAATAACACATACATATGACGACAAACTCAATTATGCATAATGTACATGTAACCATAAAACGACAACAACGATGCCTTACCGAACATTTTCAACTGCTTTTTTAAGATGACATTCTTGAACTTGTGATTGAAATTGCTCGCTAAATGACGAATGCAAAACACATGATACGCCCTCGGGGGATGCCAACCAAGGTCGACATTGTTCACCGCCACAATTATGCCTGCATGGCGATCCGAAATAAGACATATTCCATTTTTTTGTGTAACATGAATATGGATAAGTGCCAAAAACCATGACCAGTTGTCAATATCCTCCCTAGAGACCACCGCAAATGCTAGTGGAAGGACGTAATTGTTACCGTCAATTGATGTTGCAATAAGCAGTGTTCCCTGATATTTCCCGTACAAATGGGTACCGTCGATGCTGATAACGGGCTTGCAGTAATTAAAAGCATCACTACACTGCTTAAATGACCAAAACACCCTCTTAAATACCCTACGACTTTCATCCAGTTGTCCTTCGACATAATGCTCTGTTGTTTCCAACTTAAAAGCAGACCCTTGAGCAAAATTTAACATATAACTCAACCACCTTGGCAGGAACGCATATGATTCATCCCAATCCCCAAACACCTTAACAATGACTTTCTGCTTTGCCTTCCATGCCTTCCTATATGATATATGAAATCCTAGCGTTGTTGAAATCCTTTCCTGAATTAAGCTGATTTTAACACTAGGGTCCTCCCTAATCATTTCTGCAAAATGTGACATAATAACAAGTCAGTAAATCTGTTTGCCTAAACATAAAAATTATTCTATAACAATTATACAGTACCTATGATCAACGAACATATAAAATTTGAGTCCAGCTGCTTGTGATCTTGAGACAGATTAACACTAACGCACGTGTGCTCATTGTTCCATATGCCTACAACCCATTCACTGGAAGCCTTTTTTTGGTATGCCCTCATCCTCCATGGACAACCGTCATTATGATATTCACAAACCATTATAATCCTTTTCGTATCACTTTTTTCAACAACGGTTGTCCGATGTTCAGGCATACAATATTGTTTTATTGCCATTTGCACATCAAACTTGCTCTCAAACAATTGCCCCTTGTATAGCGCTTGGCCCATCTCCCAGTTAGGTACTTGCACTCCTTCCATGTCATCTGCCTCCTGATCTGGGTGTGACCAATTATTATTTGTGTAATGGCCTACGTTAGACCAAAATGACACACTGCCCTCTCCTATACAATCATACATTTACCACATTGTTATGCTTAATCTACAAAATATTAACACTAACAAGATTAAGTAACACACAAGTATGTGCCCATACCTGAAATCGGAGGCAAATTTTTCATTCCAACAACCCCTGGAGAAGGGATTTCAAAAGCACGATCAAAATCACCGTCTACGTCCGTATCCGATGAGTCACTATCTGGAACAATACCTTCATCAAACTCTTCCTTAGAACTATCCACGGGCCAAGCTGGGTCGTGGGCTGGCACCATTTCTGTATCTTCAAAATCAATTTCCTGGGATGGTTGGGTTGGCGGTGGTGGTGGTGGTGATGGGGATATATTTCTTTCTTCCGAATTGACCATCGGCTCTAAGTTAAGGTCAATGGACCCCATGTTTGTAGCAAATTGTTGACTGCTTGACTGTCCACCGGAATATACTTCCGCATACAATTCTATAAATCTGGGATTTTCTCCATCGGATCTGCATGCATCAGTAACTAAGGTTACATCTTCGTCATCTACAATATCCACACCGACCCACTGCACCGGGTTGCCAGATGCACATCACGCACTAAGTCGAGATACGGATTGTCCCCGTTGTAAGCGTAACTTGTATATCATTCTCATCAAATGTTCATAGCTGCATGCCGGCGGAATACGGAACATTTTGCTTTCTCCTTCGAACACTTGACCATTTGGTCCGGCGTATCTCCTCCCATTGTAATATACAATAGTGATTAAACCATTCCCTCTCTCACTCATGTTTTCAAATTTGAGCCTATAAGCACAAAAACTATTCTTAAGAAGAAAATGTTATCAGAACAACATGCAAACCGGAGGGGGGGTGCTCTCATTAAATAAAGGGCTGTGGAGACCAAGTTCGCTAAGCCCTACAGCGAACTCCAAGTTCGCTACCCTGACAAGCGAACTACGTGCCTGCCACGTGTCAGCCTCTCACCTAGTTCGCTACTGGGGCCAGCGATCTAGGTTACATAGTTCGTTGACATGCCCAGCGAACTATGCAGCGCCCGCCACGTGTCCTGCCCGGTCTGCCAGGGCACTGCGCCATTGGTCAGAGGATGCCACATCAGCATGCATAGTTTGCTGGGGGGCATAGCGAACTATGCCGCGTGGCATACTGGCAAATACTTTGGGTGGTGTGGCAGTTAGGTAAATATTTTAAAAATTCGTGGCACTGTGGTCGAGGTCTCATCATGTACCCTCTAGCTCCTCTCTCTCTCTCTCTCTCGATCATGGATGACCTACTCTGCTCTCTCTCACGATCAACTTTCACAGTATCGGGCACACCACATAATTCAAAAATGTTATTCTTCACCTTTTCGTATATATTAATTCACTCAGGATATACGTTAATTTTTGTTTGTTCCCACGATCTCTATCTTCTCTTATTTTGAATTTTTTTCCGTAGTTTTTCTTTCTTAATTTGACAATCACGAGTTGTGTGGCTTCGAGTAGAGGTAATCATGATTGTCGAAATAAAAATTAGTGAAGAGAAGCTACGAGACAAAAAATTGGGAAAAGGTAGAGATTGTGAGAACAAACAAAAACTAAAGTATAATATGAGTGAATAGGAAAAGGCGATGAACAACAACAATGTTTGTTATTAATGTGTTACATTCACTCATATTTACTCGTGTAAAAAAATTCATATTCATTAAATAATCCATATTTAATTTAATTCATTTTAAATCTATTTAAATAGATTAACTTCATATCTAAATTTAAATTTTTAAATTATATATCCAATCTAATTAATTGGATATGGAATGGATATGGATTGAATATTTTGTTTGGATTTTTAAATCCAACACATTTTTTTTACAATGTCGGCTAGGTTTTTTTGGCTAACTTTGTTATGAGCCAATTTTTGGTCGATGTCGTCTGGAGTTATTTTGGTCAACGTCAACTAATGATGATTTTAAGTCGTCATTGATTGAGCCTATTTTTCAATTAATGTTAATAAGGATTTTTTAGCCAACATTGATTGAAACTATTTTTTAACCGACATCAATCGAGACTATTTTTTGGTCGACGTCAACTAATATTTTTTGTCGATGTTTGTCGAGATTATTTTTTATTGCTCAACGTCAGACGAGACTATTTTTTGACTGACATCGGCAAAAAAAACCTAGTTGACGCCAACCAAAATATTCCCCAATTGACTTTGATCGAAAAAACTCTGGTAAATATCCCTAGCTAAGGCCAGCCAAAAGAAATAGTCATGGTTAATGTTGGCCAACAAATCCTAGTTGTTGCCAACAAAAATATAGCTTAAACCAGCGTCAGCAAAAAAAACTAGCTAACGTCGACCAAAAAATAGTCATTAAGAATGTTGGCAAAAAAATATCAACGACCGATATCGACAAAAAAACGTTATCGATGTTAGCCACAAAAATCCTAACCAATGTCGGCTAAAAATTAGTCATGATCGATGTTGATCAAAAAATCCGTAGTCAATGTCGACCAAAAAATGCACTAACTAAAAATCCTAGCCGACCTCAACCAAAAAGTAACCTTACTTAAGATCGACCAAAAACATCATTGACCAATGTCGACTAAAAATGCATTGACTAATGTCACCCAAAAAATAGTCCTGGTTGATGTCGGTCTAAAAATGTTTGGACCGATTTCTGTCGAAACTGTCTTGGTTGAGGTAGGCCAAAAATACACTAACCAAGTTTGATTGAAAATAGTCTTGACCAAAGTCAATTGAAAATAGTTCTTAAATGGATAGGTACTAAGTTTTCACTTTTTAGCATTTAATAACTAAAATTTGTAAAAAAAAAATATTTATAACATTTAAGTGGATATAAATTGGATATAACCAAATCTATATCCATTTAAATGGATTGAATCTTAAATGTAAATTGTTTTTAAAAATATAAATATGGATTTAAAATCCAATCCATTTAAATAGATATGGATTGAATATGGATTAGATTCTTAAAAATCCAATCCATGCTCACCCCTACTCATATTATATCTTAATTTTTGTTTGATTCGACAATCTCTATCTTCTCTTTTTTTTTTTCTTTCTTGTAGTTACTCTTTCCTTAATTTAAATTTCGACGATCTTATGATAGTCGAAAACCGCATGAAAAATTCAAGATCAGAGAGTGTAGAAATAGTAGTGGGAACAAACAAAATTTTAAGGTATACTTGATTGAATAGGAAAAGGGGAGTAACAACATTTTTTTATTAATGTGATGTATTCACTCATGTTATATCTATATTTTTTTTCCCATAATCTTTACCTTCTCTAATTTATTATTTTTTCCTACAATTTTTTTCCTTAATTTTTATTTCGACAATCACGTGTTGTGCGATTTCAGTTAGAGGTAATCGTGATCGTCAAAATAAAAATTAGGAGAAGAAAAGCTATGGGTAAAAGATCAAAATAAGAGAAAGTAGAGATTTGTGAGAACAAAAATTAAGATATATATAACATAAGTGAATAGGAAAAGGCGAGCAACAACATATTTGATTAATGTGTTGTGCCCGATATTGTGATAGTTAAACATGAGAGTGGAGGAAGTCACACATGATCGCGAGAGAGAAGACAAGAAAAACATGACCGTGAGAATCAGGGAAAGTCCATGTAAGATTTATCATTGTAGCTCATTTAAATAAATATTATTTGATTTAATGAATAAAAAGAATAAAGATAATTAATTATAAAAGAAAGTTATTAAAAAGATAACTATAAAATAATTATCTTAAATATATTAAAAGGATTGTCGGTTCATAAGAGTTGTATCTCAACCCTATCAAAGAAGATACAAGAACGGAAAAGGTTAAGACTATGAAAAAACATTCTATCATAAAAGATTTTTCACAATTATAAATAAAGATATGTTTATGTGAAACTCATGAATTCTAATTTTTTTCTTCATATTTTTGATGTGATTATTATTAAACATGAAATTACATATTAAAGTTTACAAAGACGTGATCATGAGATGGAGAGAAAGAGAGCAAGAGGCAATAACATTTCTGTTTTCCAAATTTTTTAATTTTAGATTTTTGTTATTTTTTTTAATTTTCCACCATGATATTCTTTAATGGGTATTTACACGTGTTTGTTTTCTATTGATTGTGTCCAAATGTCGTTAGGTGCGTGTCTACCTAAGAATATCTCGAAATACATATAACTTTTTAAAGTAATTTTGTGATCATTGACCAACTTTCAATTTTTGATAATTCAGGTATATAGTTGTTGTAAGTACAAATTTATAATTCCATTTTCTTAAAATAAAAAGAGTTTTTGCTAAACATATTCTTATACAAATATAATTATTATAGCTATTTATAGTTTTTGTCGGCACTAATAAGTTTTGTTATAATATTCTTAATGATTTTAAGTCATTAAAAGAGCATGAAAATTTTGATTGGTAAATTTTTAGTTATTAAAGAGCACAACAAAGTTAATTTTTAATTATCTTCATTATTATTATATTATAGACAAATTTATATTTATTGCATTAAACTTTTTATGTTGATAATATCATTCCTTAAGTTAGGGGTGGAAACATATCAGGCAGGCTTGATTAGACTTGGTCTTGACCTAATATAAAAATATAAAGTTTGACCTAACCTATTTACACCTATGAGCCTATTAAAAAGTTTGTCATAAATATGAATATAGAAATTTGTAAATCTAAAACCAAACTTATTCCAATTTTTTTTACTTTCCCTTTTTTTCCTTTTTTTTCAATTATCTTTCTTTTCTTTTTTCTTTTTATTATCTTTCTTTCCCTTTTTTCTTTATTTGTTTCATTCCACATTTTTGTCTATTTTAATATTTTCTTTTTCTTTTTCTATTATCTTCTTTTTTATTTTTTTTATGTTTTCTTTCTCCTTCTTTTCTGTTTTAATATTTTTCTTACCCTTTTTTTTATTCTTTCCATTTCATTATTTCCCTTTCCTTTTTTTTTGTTTTTTAAAATAATTATTTTTTCTTTCATTTTCGTTTTCCATTTTTTTGGGACTCATACAAAATTAGAGTATGACAAATTGATAATATATATATATATATATATATATATATATTAAATAAGGGTTTAACATATTTTTTTTAAAGTTTGAGTCTGACCTTTTTATTTAAACATGTTTTTCAAAAAACCTTAGCAACCAGATCAGGCCAACAGTCCCTGATAGACGGCCTGATCTATTTTCATCCCTATTCCTTATCATTCATTTAATAACACTTTAATTTTATACATTAACTATTTCATTAATTAATTGTCTCTTTATAATATAGAACTATTCTTTTGCATTTCTCAAACCCATTTATGCTTGACTTTTATATCCTCTTTTTGGTCTGGGAAAACCTATACAACTTGAACTTTCTTTTCTTGTATATTTTCTTTTTCAATTTTTCTACAAACATTTTAAGCAATTTTTGCTATAATATAAAAAATTATTTCCTTAAAAATTCATTGAAAAATTCACATATTTTTTTTCCTTGTATTCTCACACAAATAGTCTTGTATATAAAAATAAAAAAAATCTTAATGTTTCTTGTACATATGTACTCATACTAAAAAAAAACAAGTGTGTTAGCAAACTCATATAGATTAGTCCTTCCGACCTTTTTCCCAAGCTTTATCACTGTCCTTGAATATTCATAATATTGTGATTAATGAATATTAGACATGACATAGTGAATGTACTTGAATCGTATAATCTATAGTTGAATGGAACTTTGATAAGGGATCAATTACAACCAACTATAGATCAAGGAGAGAGAGAGGGGTGGGGGGGGGGGGGTCCCCCGATCCCTTAGGACCTATGCATATATAACAAAAATAATAATAATTAAAAAACACTAATAAAGGAAATTGTATTAAAAAAAAGTTTTTGAGTTAATATTTATTTAATCTTCTTCTAGTAGTAGACTATATCTCTGGTTTCACATATAAAATTAACAATAAATATTTTTGTTAAACTTATTCTTTATTAGATATTAAATATTTAAGTAATTGTTTTAAAAAAAATTGATCTCGCCCCCCTTTTCTGGATCCATGCCTGATTGAAAGGCTATAGTTTAAACAAATATGACTCTTAACAAAGAGACGTGAATGAACAAGTTCTTTACTTTCTCTACAAATATATGTCTTGGACATATAGATGACCAAATTTTATGATTCTAATACTTACCCATTGAAGATTTTTTTGGTTAATTACCCATTAATGTTAAGAAAGAAGAAGAGGAAAATTAAATCATATATTATAATTAAAGTTACTTCAAAAGCATTCAAATGCATTCAAGTGAATTGGAAGAGCATTAAAAAAGACTCAAGTACATGAAGAATAATGACTTAAAGAGTTGAATACCATGAAGTGTCTCATTATTTTGGTGTTCTAATTCATGCAATTATGATTCTAGTGAATGATTTATGATGAGAGAACTAAATAATCACGATGTATAAAAAAAATTACACCATGAATCTGAATAAAGTTTGAAACTGAGGAAATGGTTTTAAGAATCTTTCTATAGTTAAATTAGTGCATTTCTGGGTCACCAAGCTTTTGGCTAGAGGTAGCAAGTTTGTATACACTTCATGAAGCCATTATGTATTGTTGGACCAAACCGTGAATTTTTGGCTTGAGAGAAACTGAGGAAAGCTTATTGTTTGAACCTCCAAAATTGAGATTTTAAATCATGTCTACCATACAACCTAATCAAATTATGATTTCATTGTTGAATTCCTGTTACCTATATATCTTACTTAGGTCACTTATGTTCGCTGCTTTGAAGTTTTAAGAAACCATTTGATTACACAAACTATTTTTAGGCTCAAGTGTATATAGGACCAAGTTGTGAAATAGTGGTTGTTGCCTTTGTTGGGCCTGCGTTTGAAGTTCTTACTGGATGTCAATGATTAAAAGCATCATGAGAATGCACGTCTGAAACACTGAAACCGTTTATTTGTCATGAGCTGGCATTGTTGGCAATTGGGGTGGGAATTTAAGAATAGAAGATGGGTTGTTATGGGCGGTCACGATCTCTTGGTCTTTTTGAAGTATTGAGATTGCATGTACCTTTTGAGATAAATAATCTATCACTTGAGTCACGGTTGAATTAGCATCATTCTGGTAAAAATTTTATGGCAAGATATATATATATATATATATATGTATGTATATATATATATATGTATATTTATA
The DNA here is from genome assembly GCA_007407185.1 of Glycine tomentella. Classification (NCBI taxonomy): domain Eukaryota; kingdom Viridiplantae; phylum Streptophyta; class Magnoliopsida; order Fabales; family Fabaceae; genus Glycine; species Glycine tomentella. The sequence goes on from PYAF01000812.1 coordinate 317,893, forward strand.
TATATATATATATATATATATGTATATGTATATATATATATATATATATGTATATATGTATGTATTGTTGTGTTAGGAAAATTACTATTTGCGTCCAAAATAATAAACTAGCTATCTTCACTTGTAAAATACTACACCATTATGGTAACAAAACTGTGTTCCATTACTTCAAGTTCATGTTGTAGGCTGTAGCTACTCTTTCGCAGAATTTTATTCCTACATGTCATTTTCCTTATTACCTTGTGATAATCATTCAGTCATTCTGTTCTGATATTGCAAAACTGTTCTTGGAGTTAAAACTGCATGTGTTTTTTTTTTTTTTTAGTCTCCACAAGTTACCTTTTTCTTAAGTTACTACATTGTAAAATTATAATAGCTTGCCATGGCCAATGCGGTTGATGTTTCATTTCATTATTCAAGTCGGCACTTTTTTCATAAGTTACTCCTTTGGTCCTTATAGCCTAAGTCTTCAAGCATCATCTAGCACGTGCATGCATATGCCTAAACATAAATATTGAGCAAAATTAGCTAAACTATTTAGATTTTTTTATATACCATAGTCTTCAAGTATCATCTAACATGTGCATGCGTAATCATCTAGCCCATTTGGAGTAATTTTTAATTGCATGTTTTAATTTTTTCTTAAAACTAAATTTTAGTTTGAAAATCTAGTTTTAGTTTTTCTTTTTCTTTGTAATTTTTAGTTTCAATATACACTCATTTAAAAAGTTTCCTATCTTTTTAAAATTAGTTAAGAGTATATTTGTATGACAATGACGATAACAATAACAATGAGAATACTAATAGTAATAATGGTGATATTGATGACAACAACAATGATAATGATAATATTAGGGATGATACCATGGTGATTGAGTTATTAGTATCAATAGTAGTGATAAGTGATGATAATAATGATGGTATCAAAGATAACGATAATAGTACCAATGTGGTGTCAATGTTAGTGTCGATAGTGGTGGATCTCATGGTGATGAGATTGATGACAATGGTGGGCTGACAACAATACTAGGGGCGATGGTATGCTAGTGATGAGAATGAAAAAAATCATTATCAAATATAGGAAAATATATTTTTAAAAATTAAAAATCATGATTTTGAAAATGAATATAAAAATATCATGAAATTGAGTTAAAAATTATTTCAAATAATTTTTTTTTTAAACATGAAACAACATGTTTTGTCTTAAAAATTTCATTTAAAAACTAAAACTAGAAAACTCCCAACTATGCCATGGGTACCCTTAAAAAATAATCTGAAAAATTAAAACAATAAACTTTATAACATTCCCCATCTGCATAGTTACATATGCATCTCTCCCTTCAATTGCTCACAAACTAATGGAGGAGAAAGACAAACACTCTCACGACCAACCACTCATACCCTATGATTCCACTCTCTCCTTCTCCACCCATTCACTCCAGCAACACCATGCCGACAAAAAAGCAAAACACTTCACCTCCGACAGCAACAACATCGTTCTCCGAATCCTCTCAATTCTCTTACTAGCTGTCATCTCACTATGGGCCAACTACGAGGCATCCAAAACCTTCGACATCACCGTGGTAAACGACGCCAAGGACTCCTCGGAGGGACGCCGTTTCGCCCTCTCCTATGTCTCAAACGACGAAGCCTCTCGCATACTCCTCAACACAAGTTCCTACGTACAACACTTTCTTTATCCAAATAGTAATAACAATGATAACAATTACCCCAAGAAGCACATAGATAGTGTCACACTCCGGCTACCTCGCCGGAATCTCAACGCCACTGACATCGTTGTCGTCTACGCCGCCGCCGGAAATCGCCTCCAACGAGGCGGAGGAAAAAGTTTTAGTTATGTCATTGAGATTAGCCCTACGTTACTAGAAGACAAAAGGTACGATAAGATAGCTATAGTGGGTGCAATCCTACGTGGCATGGCTAAGGTTTGGATATGGGATGGGGCCCCACAAGGGCTTGTTGATGGCATGGCGGAGTACGTGGCGGAGATGGCCGGATTCCGTCGTCATATGGTCTCCGGCGGCGGTGAGATGCCGCAATGTAAGGAGGGTGGTGGTGGTTGGTGGTGGGATGATAAGGACCCTAGCCATGTGGCACGTTTGTTGCATTATTGTGAGAAATTCAAGAAGGGGTTCATCCAACGGTTGAATGAAGCCATGAGAGACACGTGGGATGACCGTGTGGTGGATGAGGTGTTGGGAATGCCAGTTATGGAGCTTTGTGGTCGTTTGTATGATGATAATAATGGTTCTTGGGTTGGCTCCATTTCCATGTGATATGAAGCTTGCAAGTGGTATTATTATTTTGCAAGTATTTTGTTTTTTCATTTGTTGTTTATACTTATTATTGAAATCGACATTCAACAAAAAATATTGTGGGTTATGGGTTGCCCACCATGTTGATGCACATGAATCTGTGTCAATGATAATCACATGGAATTGATATAATGCACGCATGTGCAATTATATAAGTCACCGGATTGGATGGAATCATGTGCTGTATGCATGCTGTGTCGAATTTGAAGTTTTAATTTATATGCCATAAAATAAAACAAATACTCTATTTTTTTCGATACTAAACAAATACAAAGTCTTTTCTTTTATAATTTTTTTTTGTAATGAAACAAAGTACATTAAGAAACTTCAAAATTCCTTTTAGTATATATTTAGTGTGAGTTTACACTGCACCTCCAATAATTTAAAAGATTTTGATATTGTTAATTTTTTAACCAATCAAATTACTTATTATTTTTCATTAATTATTTTTTTATTTTTTCAAATTAATCCTTGGTTATTAATTTATTTATTTTTTTAACTTTTTTAAATTAGAAAATATGATTAAAGATAATTTTAGAAATTTTAACTTTAAAATCTTTTTAATTACAAAGATAACTCAAGGTTCTCTTTGTAAATATTACTATATATCTCCTTAAGATTTATGAATATTTTTATCTTTTGAATGACACAATTTTTTCTCATTTTAGAAAGAACTTACATATTGTACGTAATATAACTCATAGGTTGAGCATTAAAGTTTCATTGCGTTTATATGTAAGAGAACTATTTAGCAAATTAACTAGTGTTTGATTTTTTCAATGTACAAAATTTTCTTGAATCAATAATAACTTATACTACAATCAAGATTAATCTTTAATCCAATAAACTAGAGAATCAAGCATGAACACAAATATTATAGATAATACGAAAAGAGTAGAGCTTCTTACCATAGCATTATCACCCACATCTACAACAATATACAATGATAATGATATGGAGAAATATGAAAATGAAACTATAGACTCCACATTTTGCAAATTGACGAGTATTTTTCCTACCATGAATTTTATTTTAAATTCCTTATATCTTTTATAATTATTAAATTCTAAAATTCAATAATTCTATATAAATACTTCTTATGATAATATTATAGTTAAGGATTGTCCAATATCCAAGAAGCTAAGGCAAACATTTTTTACGCAGGTTTCAGTGAGAAAGTTCCTCCTTTGGATTAATCCAGAGTGTATCCTTTTATCCTAAACTCGCACTTATGAAGCATCGATATCGATACGGCGTTTCCAATACGTTTTTGATACGGGACTTCGATACATTACTTCAAAAATCTAATATTCCGATACGTTCCTGATACGTCTTAGTATTATTTTTTTTGATATAGAATGTATTTCATATTAATAAAATATAATAAAAAGAAAATCATAAGCACAAATAATAGATTATCCATAGAAAATTGATAAATACCTCAATTAGTGTGTGAATATGGAGTGTTACTAATAACATTTGCCTTCAACTCTGGCTCATCTAGGAAAAGGGCAGCACCATCTAAAGCTCCAACATCATTAAAGGTATCAACTGCATCTCCACTAATGTCCCAGTACTGACTTTCTCCTTCATTATATTTTGGACTCTTTCTCGACAAGAGCCGGAGGTTGCTATGTATGTAAACTAAGTCTTCAACTCGTTTGGGATCCATTTTATTCCTCTTCATGGAATGCACAAAAGAGTAAGTACTCCAATTGCGTTCAGCACATGATGAAGAAGAGGGTTGTGCAGTGAGTTTCAAAAATAGCTTTTTAAGCAAAGGTGTATTACAACCATGAACCCCCCCCCCCCACCAATCATTGGGATTCATTGTATATCGATTTTCAATAGCCTCAAACTCTATAAAACCTCCTTTCATTTGAACAAAGTTGACATACTCCAAATTTACTGTAGCCCTTTCCTCCACACTAGAAAAATGTCTCCTGAAGAACTTTTTTACTTCTAAATTAATCTCCACATCATCATCTTGAGAAACTCGTCTTGGATCTTCAGCAAGCCATTGATCACTATAGTATCTACCAAAATAAAACATGAATTAAAGTTTCAAAATGGATTAAAGTAATATAATTATTAAACTAAATTACAATTATAAAAACTTACTTGGGATGCAAAGCATGTGCCAAACAATGAAGGGGAGTTGAACTTTTGGTCCAATAATCTATAAGAATATGATACACCACATGAAAAAATGTTGATTCCTCACCATTCATCCGCCCTTCTTTTAAGTATATTACATTCTTTACCTTCTCAATCATTGCATCCCACATATCATAAACCAAATGAAGACAAGGTTTATCAGTATCACAAAACCTGATCATATCATAAATAGGAGCAGTGAAAGCAAGGATGTAATCAATGTCTACCCATAACTCATCATCCAATATCTTCTCCTTCACAAATCTTGCCCTTCCTTGATGATCATCTTTATAAATGCTCGATTTTTCACAAATGACCATGTTTTGGAGGCTACCTTTATCAACTTGAACCTCTTTAACATGACAATCATGGAAGCAAATAGGGTGTCAGCAATAGAAAGCAACTTCAATGGCACAAACTCATTAAACATGGACAATCTCATAGAATGGGTCATGATGAAAGTCTTGATTGTTGAAACATGGCCAACAATGTCAAATATCCAACTACATTCTCCATAAGTAATCTCATTACTTTCCACATTTTTGGCTGCACAAATGTTCTTCAAAGCCAAATTCAATGTGTGAACAACACATGGTATCCAACTGATAGTCGGATATTCTTGCTCAATAAGTTGCTCGACACCACTTATAATTAGCAACATTATCAGTAATTACCTGAACCACCTTCTCCACCCCAACTTCTTGAATTACTTCCTTTAGCAAGTTGAAGATGAAATATTTATCCTTGATCTCACCAGAACAATCAACACTTTTCAAAAACATGGTTGCACCGTCACATACTGCCATGAAATTAATTATTGGTCTCCTTTGGGAATCACTCCACCCATCACTGACAATACTCACAACGTTTGTTCTCCAAAGAGATCAGGCAGGGATGCATAACCTATCAACATTATCCTTCTCCTGTTGCAAAAGAGTAGTTCGCAACAAGTTATAGCCAGGGGACCGATAACCTGAAATCACAACAAAAAATAGTTAAATATAAGCGAAATGATGAGATAAAAAGAAACATAATATTTCATAACATTAAACACCTCCAATGTTATGACTTGCAACATAAGTGAATGCTTGTTGAAAGTACGGGTTCCTTGCCAAATGAAATAATGGCAATCCAGCAGAATAAACATTCAAGCAATAATATGATTTAATTCTTCCCGCTTTCCCATATTGAAAGCCCTCTCAACAAGACTCATGCTTGCAGTTCCTTCATCGCTTCTGTTTCTTTTAGCAGATGTACTAGTTGTAGCTGAAAAGCTAGTGGGTGGTAAAGGAACATGTCTCGATTCATTTTTCTTCACTCTTTCAGAATATTCCTCTTCCAATTTTCCCATTTCCATCAAAGATGACTCCTTAACACTCTTACATATTCCAATCCCTTTACATTTAATCTTTAACAAATGAGCCTTTACTCTCGTGTATGAACTTTTATATTCAAGTTTGCAAAAGTTACACTTCCAAGTCATATTCCCTCCTGCTTCATTTCCATCCCCAACTTTAGTAACATAATTCCACAATGGTCTGCTCGAATTTTAAACTTCAGTTCCCACATTTTGTGCATTGGATTGTATTGAACTATTGCTTTGATTTATGTTTGACTCTATTCTATTATGTTAACAAAACAAAATCATATTTATATACAACATAAGTAAATACAAATTGTAAATCATTTCAGTTCCAGTTTCATAAATATTCACACAGTTTCATAAATCATTTCATTTCAGTTTCACAAATTGTAAATCAACTTCAGTTTCAGTTTCATAAAATTAAATACAAATTGACACAGTTTGTAAATCTTAAATATTGTAAATCATAAAAATATTAAATATTGTAAATCATTTCATAGAAAATCATAAAAATATTGTAAATTATTTCAGTTTCCATATAATTCTTTTACAAATATTATAAATCATAAAAATATTAAATTCATATTGAATGATAATAGAAATTGATGTTTAAATTTTGTTTTAGTCCTTAAAAATAATCTCAGAAAAATGCACTACAAATTGAGAGCCAAAAGCAGCCGAAGCTTCAGCATACAAATCGAAATAAAAAAAAAGGAGGAGGAAGATGACAGCCTCCTAATCAACATACAAATTGAAATAAAAAAAGGGAGGAGGAAGACAATCGAAGCTTCAGCAGCTTCACTTAAAGAGCTACAAAGGATAAGGGGGGAAGAACAAAGTCGAGACGGCGGTGGAGGAGGAAGGAACAAAGTTACAGGGGAGGAAGAACAGCGTCTGAGAGCCGAGGCTTAGTTTTCGAATAGTGATGGAGGAGGAGGAAGGAACAGAGACGGCGAACCAGCGGCATACCGGCGGTGGAGGAGGACCAGCACGAGGAATGACGGCAAGCGCAAAGTCAGAAAAGAAAGCACAGCAGCGATTCGAAAATGGAAGCACAACAGAGGTGAGAGCGCATTGAAACTTCCTTTTCGTTCTATTATTTTAAGGCTAAAAAAATTAATTTACAAAAATACCCTTTCCAAATCAGATACGTAAATTCAAGTATCAGACGCGCACCCGTATCAGACTGTGTCCGATACGTTGAAAAAGAAAATTCTACGTATCCGTACTTTCCAGCTGTACACATCTTATCTGAACTCCTCTTTCATCGGTGTCTTTCTCCTTCGTGCATTGTGATTTCCCCCCTCTTGTTCTCACTATGTCCTTTGTTTTCTTCGTTCCTTACGACATTAGGTGAGCGTGAGTGAGTTATAATATGGTGAAAGCAAAAGCAGAAGCTGAAAGAGAACCTTGAGTCACATCTCTCATGTTCCCAATTAATTTCGTTATTCTTTATGAATTGTATTGGCACTGAGGACTATGGGAGGGAAAAGAGAGGAACGGGCTCCGATGGTTGCTCCAGTGGAGAGGGAGAAGATGCCAAAAAGAGAGAAAACAAAAAAGTTGCAGTGCCACTAGAAATTGCCTCTGACAATGGCGCAAGATGGAAAATGACACCAGAGATTTGGATCATATGTAAACATTCCAAGATAAGAAAATGTACTCGAGATTTATCTAAATAAGGTTATTAAAAATGGTGCACCATAAACCACATGAATTGGTGGTACAACGTAGAATCCACCAACATTTTTTATCATCCTCTATTTTAGATATTTTTTGAAAAATCTATAATCGACTTATGATGGTTTGGCTTTCTAAGTCTTAAACTTGTTGCTTGCTTTGAGCATCATGAAGCCTAAATAAGTAAAAAATTGCTTAACTTAAAAGTCATTTTGCATGAATGGAGCAGATGGATGGTTCGTTGAGGCGCTGGTGAGAATCATTAGCAATGGAACCAACACGGCTTTTTGGCAAGAGAAGTGGGTTGGAAATTGTAAAGAAAAAGAAGCTTTCCTAAGACTGTATCAGTTGGCAGATGATAAATCGTGTCTATTGTGCAACCGAGGGTAGATTTTGCTACTGATAACACAACATTACAAGAGGAAGATTTATTGTTCTATGAATGGTTGTGCGTTATATTTCAATGAAGGTAATGAATTAATTGATCGAGTGCAAGAGAATGTGTTGGTAAAGAGACATCAATGCATAAAAAGATGTATTGGTAAAGAGAATGTTTATTTCCCAATCATTCTCAAGTTATAAAAAATGTATATATCAATGAAAGTTGTAGCTCAAATGAGATGACATCAAGAGAACATAATTGAAATGTTTTGGGGCATTTTTCTGTACTAGTATAAGAAAACAATTTAGGTAAAAACAATTTAGCTGTAGGCAAGGGCGAACGCAAGTATAAGAAAAGGGGTAAGTGCCCCCCTTAAATTTTTAGATGAAAATACTAAAATACCCTTATTTTTAAATTTTTTTACAAAATACCCTAGGCTAATACAATGATACAGATACCTTAACCTTCTATTCTCTCGTTCAAGCAGTCCAATCAAGCACGGAGCATCTCGAGTCCTTGACCTCTCCTTCCACTCGCCGTCGGGCCTGCGCTTTTTTGCTCCTTTGCCGCCAGGACCGCCACCGCGTCATCATCCACCACTTCTAGGGTTTATGTATTCTTTTTCTGCCCCTTCTTTTTTTTTCCATGGTTTGTTGTATTGTTACTGTGTAAAAAGAAAAGAAAAATGAGAAATAGGTATATTTGAAATCGTGAATCTGCTGCTTTTTTTCCTCAAATGGGTTGTCCCAAAATTTGGAAAATTGAGGAATGTGTGTCCCTAGTCATTTTTGTATTGATTTGGTCAAAACGGTTTTCCCAAAGATTGGAAATTTAGCTCAATGACGATCTGGGTGGTGCTTGTGTTCTTAAGTGCCGTGAAAATTTATGAATGGATATTATGTATTTCTGTTGATTTGGCTAAAAGGGTCTTTCATCTTCCCAAAATGTGATTTTCCCCCCTCAACAATTTGCCACAGTGTTCAACGACTTGCCATGTGCTTTGTTTTCACAGTACATTCTTTTTTCCCGCAGTGATGAGAATTTTTTTGCTGTAAATGAGGTGTCTTTGCTGGTTGACGGAAACCAAGGCAAACAAAGCATTTTCCAACTTCAGCAGGTGAGAGGATTTAGTCTTCCCATCAAACTTCATGCCATCATTTTTTTTCTTGTCAAACCATACTATACAACATATTCTTTATCTATTTGTTCCATCTTATACATAAGCATTTGCTAATATGAATATTTTTGGTCTTTCATTCAGGAAATATCTCTTTTGAGTCAGTTTCGACACAACAACATAGTTTGATATCTTGGCACTGACAAGGTATGTTGCTTTCTAGTTGGCAAGTTTATTACAATTTGTGTTGCTCATGTTCAAGAGTATGAACTTTCAACTTAAGTGGCTTGTTTATCCAAAAATACCTTAACACTTTAGATTCAACAAAGTCTTTTTATTTCCCCCACAATATGATTGTGTTGTTTTAAGAAAAATAATTTCACTTTCAGGAATAAGGAAATAATAAGCATTTTGTAAATTACCAAGCATTTATTTGGCTGAAATTTCTTAGTTCATTGAGCATCTTGAACACTGTGGCAACTGACAAGTCTACTGAAGTATAAAGTAATTTTTAATTACTGTGATGGATATGGCATGGGTGTGGAACAATATAGTTTTATTTTATTAACGGAAGGGAACGAGATACCGTGGGGCTGAGTTGAAATATTTATTTGTGTACTGTGTAAGTCCATAAAGTGTTTTTGTTTTGAGACCCTTGAAGTTTTATGAGCTATTTGTTTTGAGTTAAGAACTGCAAATGCACATTAAAGTTGCTCATGACTTTTTCCTTCTTACTCAATCCTGCATGCTTAACAACAACTAGCAAATATGAAAGACATTCTCTACAGTTATCGTGTTTGATGCCAATAGGTCAGTCAAGCTTGCAGATTTTGGATTGGCAAAGGTACATTTCTTTAGCAAAACCAACTTTCTCAAGTCAACATCTTATCATAGCAAATTCCAAATGCTAACTGCTTGCAATTATATCGTTGGTTCTTTATCCTTTGCAGGCAACCAAGTTGAATGATGTTAAATCAAGTAAAGGCTCCCCGTACTAGATGGCCCCTGAGGTTTGTGTCTCTTCCTGTAGCATATGTTTTACATAATTCCTTTAATTGGACGAACAAGAATTAGATGGATCATATGGTATTTAATTCAGTTTAGCACACATACCAAATGTTCTCACTTGCTTCAACATAAACAAATTATTCTATAGATTGGTATGCTTTTACTGAATTTCTTATGTTTTCAATCAAGTGGTAGTAGTGCTAAACATTCTCGATGTGAATCTTCTTTATCTATTGATTTAGTTCAAGATAAACAAAATGAGTGTTTAAGAAAGGGAAATGATTTGTATGTTCCTGATTCAGGTAAAAGACTGAAAACAATAGGAATTCCCACAATAACCAAGAGGTGGGGGTGAATTGGTTTAAACTTGGTCTTTTTAAAAATTATTTATCAAATCAAAGTTAAAGGATCTTAATCACTTTTAAACCAATAATGCTTTTAATCAATCAAATTGCTCAGCTCAAGAAATCAATAGCTCAAAACAGAACTTGTTGAGTAATGATAAAACTACCAAGAACAAATGAACAAGATTACTTGAAGAGATAGAGAAAAGACAATCAACACAAGCAATTTATACTGGTTCACTTCTCAAGAGAAGCTACATCTAGTTTCTTCTAATCAACACTATATTAGAGTTCTATTATTATAAAATTCTGTTCTTACAAGCTTTACAACAATCTCTCTTTATCAACTCTAGATAAAGAATAGAAATCTAAAACCCTATTAGACTCCTAAAGATCAAGAACAAGAGAACACTACTCTGTTCTTCCCTAGAGAACACTACTCTAGAACAAGCTTCAAAGAACCCTTTACAATAGCACCAAATAACAGAAATTGTAAAATCGAAATTACACTCAAAGATTAAGGAGAGAAGCAACCTGATGATCCATTGAAAATGAATGCAAATGAATTACCAACCAAGGTTGAATGCAGAAACAAACTTTCGGAACATGCTCTCCTTTACCCCAAGAAATCGTTCAATACCCATGAAGATTAAAGAGTTGGACAAGAAGTAAGTAAACCCAGAAAAACACTTTAAAACTTTATGAAGGCTTGTGTGCATTCAGAAATTTCGAAGTATACTCATTTTTTACAAGCCAAGCCTTCTTTCTATTTATAACAAAATTTTGTAACAGCCTGTAATCGATTAAACGCGCCCAATAATCGATTAAAAGAAGCTATGTAATCAATTAAATTACCATTTAATCGATTAAAGTGTTTAAGGCAACTTTCTGGGTTTCATAATGAACAATATAGTCAATTAACCTGAGTTGTAATCGATTAAATCAGAAAAGTCTTATTTCAGAAATAGCCTGTGTAATCAATTACGAATAATGGTAATCGATTAAGGCAGCAAAGCAAGCCTTTTCAAAATAGCCTATGTAATTGATTACAAATGATGGTAATCGATTAATTTAGTGAAAACATGATTTTCAAGATAGCTTGTGTAATCGATTACAATAAATGGTAATCGATTAAAGCATAAATGTATTATATTTGAATTACATTACGTAATCGATTACAAGAAATGCGTAATCGATTAATATGTACATTAAAGCTTTTCGAGTTGTAAATACAAGCCATATAATCGATTAATCCGTGATGTAATCGATTAAACTATTTATCAAAGCTTTTCCAGTTTCAAACATGAACAATATAATTGATTAATATTATGGGTAATAGATTAAAACTGAATTTATATTTTTCCACAAATTTTACCCATTAAGATCTTTTTCGAAATAGCTTTGATTCTTGATAAAAAAAAAAACTCTTAAGCATGTAAATGACTATATGTATGCAAATGCAAGGATCAACAGATTTGTTTCTCATACACTTGGATTTGGATTTCAATCTTCGAGGCATGTGAAAAACTCAAAACACTTCTAAGTCAATAAGCTTCGTTCTTCTTATTGCTCTCCCTATATCCAACAAATACTTCCTATTGAGTGCCCCTCCTTGATTAATTTTCTGGATCCACCACTGCCTGTAGGGGGTTGTTTTGGCCACGTAGGTGTAGGAGGTGCCATTGATAATTGCCCCTAGACTTTCATTTTAGCAGTATTTTTGGTGTAATTATTAAATATATCATGTTTTAGGACCTTGTTTGTGTTCAATTTGGTTAATTTTAGAATAAATACGTTTGATATAGATAGGAATTTAGTTTTAATTTTTTGTCCTCATGATCTTTGTTTTGTTATTTTTGTAGGAATTACAATAAGGAACTATTGTTAAGAAGTTTAAAGTTGTCAATTAAAAAACAAATCGAAGACTTGATAAGCTGTTGAACTAGCTTAAGCCCTTATGATGAACAAACTTAAGCTTGCTATCCATTTGAACAAAAGGAAGCTCTCTAAAATCACTTAAGCGCGCCCATCATGGGCCAACTTAAGCTACTCATGCAAGGTTGATATTTGATGATTCTCAAGTATGCTTAAATGAGCCCACGATGGATGCCTAAACGTGTCATTCTTGAAGGCACGATTCAAACATACAAGGTAGCTTAAGCTTGCACAGTTGGATGCTTAAGCTAGCTTTTCACGAAATGCCCACACCTAAAAAAGCCTAGTTGATATGAAATACACATTTGATACATGACCCATTCATTGCATTCTCACATTTTCCAAGGTTCAGAGGTCAAATAGAGCCCGGGGAGGGCAACGTTCATGCTTATGATTTCCTCTCCTTCATTAGTTCTTGTTTCTCTTATTGCTATGAGTAGCTAAATTTCTTCATTCGTTGGGTTTTAATGTAATTGAATCTACTTCCATGTAATTACGATTTTTATTATTTAATAAGGGATTGTTACTAGTTTTTTTCTAAGTGTAATGCTTGTTTTTGGCATTATCAACCAATTGCGTCATTCTCTTTATTCAATTATAATTGGGAAAATTTATTAAATTGTGAATTGAAGAGAGCACCCAACAATATTTATGCCTAGGGATATGGTAAAAAAGATTAGGCATCACTAGAACCCTTGTTCTTAATGCAAATACTTTGATTACACTAATTCAAGGGATTGATAGTGGAATCAAGAGACTTAGGTTCTTTGACTTAGGAGATTAAGGTTAGGATAAATTTATAAGTTGATGATAACACCACCTTTGATTGAATGATAGGATACTTTAATGAAGTTAAACTTCGTCAAGCTTCTTTCATTAATTTAGATGTCATTTATTGCACACACCAACTATTCGATAAAATCCAAATATCCAAGTTCTCTTTCTTTTCTTTTATTTTTATGCACTTGTTTTAATTTTTGGTTGCCTTCATACTTATTTCACAAGTCCATGTGTTACTTGAGCGATTTGGTACTTTTGCCAAAATTCCATCAAGTTTCTAATGGAGCAAACTTGATAGCTTGAACATTGAGACACAACAAATATTCTAGTTTCTTATCACTATTATTTCTATTTGAGTTTAATGGTTATGCACTAATAATGAGAAGCGCTTATACACAATCATCCAATAATCATAAATCATTACTTATATGACTTTTAAGATTTTTTTTGGATCAGCCAGCGAATTTCATTAAAAGAGGATGAAGGTATAAGATATACCTTCTCTGAAACAAAGCAACTAGAACCACAACATGACTGGAAAAAAGTTCATGTTCCAATATCCTCTAATACAACAACAAGATCAACCTATAAAGCTACAATCATCTATAAGAAAACAAAGACGCTATACGTGACCTAAACTTATGTGTGATATATTGAGACACCTCACATAGACAAGCCTAGCAATAAATTATACCCCACCAAATTCATCGACTAAAAATAGCGCACCATCTTCCCAGCACGCAACTATCCCAGATCAACCATCAAGCATGCATCAGATATGTTAATAAACACGCCCATGGATTGGCGCACCACATAGAAATGGAATAGTTGAAACCCTTTGCTTTATCATGTAACCAAGACCAAGAAGTGAACAAAAACTTTTGCATCAACGTGTCACTGCTGAAGATTCCACCCCTGAAAATGCACTGGTTCTTATATTTCCATAAAGACCACACCACATCAGACCAAAGCACCCTCCACCGAATAATATTTGATGATGAAAATATACAAGAAGGTCGTTGATAAAACAGGTCTGTAATTTTCCTAGACAACACCACATTGGAGTTCAACCAACCAAGACATTTTTTCCAAACTAAGTAAACATGAGACAAACCAACAAGACATGATCAATAGATTCCTCAAACTCATGACAAAAAACACAGATAATCATCTAAACCCACAAGAACATTTCTCAATCTAAGATTATTTTTTAGGACAATCTACACAAGATTATCTTCCATAACATATGTATGGCTTTCAGTGGAATGTTTAACCTCCAAATGAAAGATAAAGTGTCATCGCGATGGTTAATAATTCTCAACTCATGTAAATTAAATCTAAATAATTAGCTCTCACATTAAATTTTCCATTTGAGTTTGGTGACCACCAACATGTATCAAGATCACTCTTCACAATCCTTTTGCTCATTAAAAAGGTTTTCAACTATTGAACTAGATCATATTCCCACTCGAACCAAACCCTCCTCCACCTAAGGTTCCACTCCAACTTTCACCTTCACAAAATCTCATATTATTAATAAATTATCCTTGTTGCATCAAATTAGAGAAAAGTCTCGGGGACAATGATGCTAAGCATTCATAACCACGCCTAAACTGCATACCAAAAACTTGTTTTTCTCCCTCCCCAATTTTCCACACAATGATTCTCTCAAACCACCTATCTTCATTATGACCCCACCAAATAGAAGAAGATCCATCGACCTCTCCCAAAAGTCATCTACGACCTCCATACTTTGACTTTAGAAATTGTACCTGGCCCATAGCTCATTTGCTTGATGAAACATATTCCATCTCTATTTAGCAATCTAGGCATCATTGAAGATACTTATATCCTTAATTCTCAACCCCCCCTTTCTCCTTGGAATGAAGACCTTCTCCAAACTAACCCACGCAATCTTCTTCCTACCCTTATCATAACCCCAAAAAAAATCTCTGTGGATTTTCACTAACTTTTTCTCCACACCTTTAGGCATCTTGAAAAATGAAACCAAAAAGATAGAAAGAGATGGAATGACAACATTAATGAGATATACTCTCCCAATCGTCATGATCTTGTGTTTCCAAGGTGCTAATATTTTCTTGAAAATGCTAATGATAGGTTTCCAAACTTCTTCCTTCGTTGGGTTAGCACCAATAGGGATATCCAAGTATGTGAAGGGAACACTACTGAAGAAAAGAGTATTTACGACGGGTTTCTACCCCTTTTAACGACGATTTTACGATCGTCTTTGTAGTTGACATTGTCGAAGTCAATACTTTAGATGATGATTTTGAAACCGTCTTTGTAGCTAACAATTTCTAAGATAGTTCCCCGCCGGAACTATCTTAGAATATGTTTTTATTTAAAAATAATAATTCAGATGTTTCTATGACAATTTTTTCTTCAGAAAATCGTCTTAAAATGTAGACGTTTTACGTCAGTTCTCCCCTAAGTTGTCTTAGAATGTTTCTTTTTATAAAAAAATTTGAAGACTCTAAGACGATTTTCCCAAAAACCGTCTTCAGAAAATCGTCTTTGAATCATCAATTCTATTATAAAAAATATCTTTAGAATTGTAAGGCGATTTTTCTGATAATCGTCTTACAATTCTTAGAGAAGTTCACTTTCAAAGATGACTTTTTAAATAACCATTTTAGAAAATGTTATTTTTATAAAATGTTTTTGGTTTTTTTTGTTTCACTTTTAAAGTTCATTGTTTTTTATACAAATTTCTTATAATAAAAAAATAAAAATGTAGTATTTTTGTACTTAGATGTGAAAAAAGAAAGAAAAAAGACGTATTCAACAAAGACATTGCATTATATCAACTGTAATTGAACCACAATTTGGTATATCTACTCCCATCCTTGCAACCTACCACAGTGTACAAACAGAATGACCACTTTTGAAGGTGTCAGCTGGAGATGCTCCTTCATGAGGCACAACTTTGTTCAATGCCTCATGTAGTTATTGCAACATCTGCAAATGATTAGTGTTCAATAGTCTTTGTGACACAACTTCACAATGCCTTAATTTCTCATAACACTACTAGAAATAGGAGAAAATTTTTGTAAGTCCTATATTCAACCACTACTAGAAAATATGTCTTTAACGTCGCCCTTTTAACATGGGTGTTATAAAAACCGATGTTAAAAAAAGGCGATGGCATAAGTGTAAATATGTTGAGTTCGTTAACATCAATTTTTTAAAAAATCGATTTTGTGTGTTGATATTAACGCCAGTTTTTATAAAAACCAAATGTTGTTTGATCAATTATTAACATCAATTTTTTTTAAATCGATGTTTTATTTTTTCTCAAATTAAAACCCCAATCTGAGTTTCCTTCTCTTTTCGCACACTATCAATACCTCCACTCTCAGTCTCACTCGCTTCTCACTCTCAATCTCAATCTTCAGACCATCTTGCTCTCACTGTCTCACTCACGACATTGCTCACCCTCACCACTCTCACTCGCGACGCTCACTCTCACCGTAGGTGTTGCCACTGCCCATTGTCGTCTTTCGCTGGCTTGGTCGCTGTCTCATGCCTCCATCACCATCAATTAGTGGGATCCATCACATAAACACGATATAACTTAAAGTAAAGCACATAAATAAGCTCAATGCACAAAAGCATTTTTTTCTAAAACATTTTGTCTAACTAGTCATACTCATACCCTTTTCTTCTCAGCCAAAAGCATGTTATTAAGCCTCACATATAGCTAAATGCTCGAAGCCAGAAAGGCTCCAATCTTGAACCCAGGTCTTTCAAGTGTTTGAGAAAAACTAAGGTGTTGATGCCCTGTCGGAGGCATCAAAAAAGAAAACACTCAGAAAATTTTAGTACCAAGTTAGGCATATGTTGTAGTTGTATCGACTTATTACTAATCATTTATGGGGTAGTCTTCTACATTGACATCACAAAATGAAACTTTGTACAAGACTGAACCTGACCTTGCTATATTGATAGCCGTGTAACATGTTCTATTGGCGGCGTTGATTGCTAAATGAAGCTTCATCATTGCCTGCCCATATACATATATAACACGCACTAAATCAAACTCAAGCTTTATTGAAGGTTTGAACAGTATCTGCATAGGTAGGTGCAGGCAGGGAATGAAGAGGAACATAGTTAACTTTTTAGACATAAAATGTACATATATTACCTTTAGATATATTGGCAGAGTAGGTTCCGTCTGAAACTTTGGCTTAGGAGTTCCAGCTTCAATATCCTCCGCGGCCATATACATAGTAACCCTTTTTATACAATTCATTCACAAGAAGGGAAAAAGAATGTCCTTCATGCAAGCGCACTAGGCATTTAATTAGTACGTAGCTTCATATATTGTAGTATTTTACTATAAATTAGAAAATGCATGTTCATGACTCATGAGTATGTGCTGCTCAAACAAACACATGGTAATATATATAAGTGATGTTCATTTTTCAAACTGTACACATGATGCTTGAAGTTTCATAGGGATCATGTATATATATATATATATATATATATATATATATATATATATATATTATGCATGCATGATTCCATATAGAATTAAGGCATACAGGACAAAAGTTGATATAGAGCACTTACTAATCATGACACTTGATAAAGTAAGTCAAGCTAACTCCAAACAGTGGTGAATAAAAGCCAAGCCGAAATAAAGTGAAGGGGCCCAAGAATGAGACAACATGTCCGGAAAAAATACAAATGTAGTGAATATAAGTGTCAGTTTCTGATAAAACATCAGAGTCAACTCATTCTACTTTGTTATACGTATCAGAATTATGTTCATTGGTTTAAATCTGAAGGGAATATTAAAGTTAAGAATGTTCTTTAATTCTATAATTTCTTTTTTGGAACTTAATTGCAGCACTAACCCTGATATGTTCCACAAAAATGTAGTGTTGTTAATGGAAGATAGCAACATTTTCCATAGATTAATAGAGAATTTTTATTTGGGTGCCTTTATTTTCTTCTTTTCACATTATCGATAGATTTGAACATACAATACAACACCACCTTAATGAATTATTTCATGGGATAAATAAACTATAGTCAATGGAAATAATCCAACAGCCGGTATGGTATGACCACTCAAAAGGGTAAATGAATGTGTCTTAGGTTCATGGGGCTTAACAACTTGTGCCATCTTTCAATATTTGCTAATAATAAAAATGGTGTTTGTTTATTGTGACACATTATAATACAAGAGACCATTAATTTCTAAGTTCCCCAACATTTAGGAGATGAGTGACACATTGACCAATTTGCATGCAGGTCGGGATTTTGTTCCTGGCTTTCTTCTGGGTGGTGCAGTTTTTGGAATTCTAGCTTATATCTTTGTTCCCCATGTGATTTCTTCTTGTAATTTTAAATTTGTTGCCTAAGTGCCTATAAATTGTGTTCTGTGCCCATAGGACTAATACATAAATCAATTAAACTATAGGACGTGATTTATCGACCAAATTCATTTGTTTTGGACGTGATTTATGTTCCCATTTATATAAGGTCAACTTAATAGGCACTTAGGCAGTTTCTCAAGTTGAATGTTGGACGTGATATCATTTTAAAAATTATATTTAGACATAATTCAACTTAAAAACTAATTCAAGAGGTGATGTCACACAAAGATTGCTTCCCATTTACTTATAGCCGTATCATTATCATTAAGAGAGTGGGATATCCAACATTATTATTATTATTATTATTATTATTATTATTATTATTATTATTATTATTATTATTATTTAATTCAATGTATTAAAGTACAATTTTAAGTATTGTTTAATGCATGCCTCGTCAATAGCATATGCTACAATACAACTATAGTTCATAGGGGTATTCACGTGTCGGTTCGGATCGATTTTGGTCAAATTTAGGATCCAACTCAATCAAATTTGATCGGTTCGGTTTGATTTTCGGAAGAAAAAATTTGAAACCCAATCCAACCCGTTCATGAACGGTTCGATTCGGTTCGGATCACCGGGTTATCCATTTAATTTTTTTTTTAGAACTACTATTTTATATCACGATTCTTTCAAATATCTCATACACTTAACACAATACTATCAAATGTACAAAAGTAGTAAAATTGTTTCATTTAATATCATCAACATAATATTCTAAAATATACTTATTATAATATAATTAAAACAAAAGATTTTTGAACAAGATTTACTATAATATTCTGAATCACAACTATTTCTTACAAACAAAACTTTGTTATAACCAATTTTGTTGCAACCAGATTTGCTGAAACAAACAAATAAATAAAATATGATTCATTAATATTATAAACATGATAAACAAAATATGGAAAAGAAAAGGTCATAACCTTAAATTAATTCTTATTTCAAAACAACATAATGTTAGTACCTTAGTTCTGATGAAATTTTTCATTATTTTGATTTAAGCTACTTAAGTTTTAAAGTAGGGAACATAACTAAAATGTTTAAAATACAAGGTCCTAAACAGTTAGCTAAGTGTCATGATTTATTTATATTAAACTATGGATGGTCAATTTAAGTCAATTGAGAACTTTTTTAATATTGAAAATTATTTCACTTGGTCCAATTTTTGGAAGCAATCGAGAACTTTTTTAATTATAAAACTCTGCTATTAAAACTTCTATAACATATGAATATTGTGTTGGTCCCAGATGAAATCAAGAGGGCGGTGAATTGTGTACAAGAGTTCCTAGTATCCTAGTTTCCTAGTCTACCCTTACACAACAATTATCCCAGCTGGTATCCTTGTTTTCCAGCTAAAAGTTCTAGTCTCAATTCACCAAGAATAGAGACAGACTAGTATCCTTGTTTTCCAGCCAGACTGGTATCCTAGTTTCCTAGCCAGAAGTCGCATGTCTTAATTCATCAAGAACATAGACAAAACTGGTAACTGGTATCGTAGTTTCCCAGCTGCGACCTTTTCCAAAGTCAAGAAGAAGAATACAATAAAATAGTTACCAACGCTTCTATTCCTTAAGCAAATAGGTATCTTTAAATCCTGATAGAGAGTTGAAGAATTAGATCTACGAAACGCTTTTATATGATCTCACAACAATTCTCTCACTGATGCAAACATAAACTCTTTAAAATTCTAATATTATTTGGAATGGAATGCATACATGAACGCCAAAATATGTTTCTATTTATACTAATTTAAAGATATGATTTTAACCAATTTTTGAATGCAATCCTAAATATATTCTATCATATTATCCAATGCAATCTTAAAGATATTCTATTATATTATGTAATGCAATCTTAAAAGTATTATATCCTATATTTTAATGCAATATTAAAAAATATTATATTCTATTTTTGAATGCAATCTTAAGCATTTACAATATCACACCTTTTTTTATTATCAAACTATTTTTTTAATATATATATATATATATAAATAACAAAATTTATATTATTATTACGAGTTCACAGATCGGGTCATCAGGTCAACGGATATATAAATCTAAATCCGTGACCCAACCCGTACATGAACGGTTCTGATCAGTTCAGTTCGATTTTGACCCAAATATATAAATGACCCAACCCAAACTGTTTGGATCGGTTCGGATCAGTTCGGGTTCACGGATGACCCGTACCCGTGAACACCCCTAAAGGATTTATATATATAAAAAAAAAAAAAATATATATATATATATATATATATATATATAAGAGAAAGGGATTATATATTTATAATTAGTCTAGTTTAATTATGATTTTAATCTATAAAAAAATAGTAAGTTTTTATTTTAGTTTTTGTTAAAAAAAAATCTTTAAAATTTAAGACCATTTTTTAGTCATTGTAAAATGAGGCAGTAAAAAAAAGTTATTACAAAACGAGTAAATTTTAATTTTAATTTTTATAAAACTTTTTTTATTTATCGATATGCCTGTAATATTTGAAATCACTACTTTTTATTTCGTAACATCCATTTTAAGGTGGATAAATGAACATTTATTTTAGAAATTTAGAAATTATTTGGATGTGTCACATGTTAATATGGTTCCACGTGTAGTAGTTTGCGCAACATAGGATGGTCATTTAACTTTCTGTTAACTGAATAAGCAATTAATGAGTGTCATATTGTAATTTTGAACATGGATTAAATTTGGAAATAGAAAAACTACATCCAAATTTGAAATAAATGTCAATAAAATAAATCTTGCAATTATAAATTTTAAAATTCTATTAAAATTAAATTTTAACTCATTTATAATATGATTATAGTATATAAAATGATTTTTTCATCGATTCAGTGTACAAAAGATAATAATACTCCTTAATATTGAAAAGTACTGGAGCAATCACCATTTTACTGTTGCTCAATATTCTTTTTTATGAACTATAAATATAGGGAACTACAATCTTATTTGTATGAACGTTGTCGATTCTGCAAGACAAGCCAACCATTATAAACAATGTATACCCGAAAATATTGAGACATTATAATTTTCTAGCTGTTGGTAAAGTAAGACAGCTTTTATGTGTGTGTATGTATATATTAATTAGCACGAGTGCAACCAAAAAAAAAAAACATTTAGGGGAGGCGAATTTTTATAGTAACATTAACAATATAATTACAATTTCTTTTACAAACAAATAAAAATAAAAAGTAACATTAAAAATAATCTAATAAATTAAGATAAAACTTAATTGAATTTTTTTTAGTATGACTGTATGACAATAAATTGAGAATAAAATAATATTCAAGAATAAAGTATGGTGTCAAATTCAACTTTTAGCATAAAATTATGTTGTGCAATTGAAGGGGATAAATCGGGAAGATTTATACCAATGAGTTATAAGCAACCACATGAGTAAATTTAACACCACACTTTGACCTAAAACCTTAAGACTCATGTTTATGAATTTTATTCTCACTTATATGGTTTTCAACTTTCTCATTCCTATCCGATGTGAAACTTCATCTCACACTTGCATTTTAACAATTTACACCTCAAGTGTGAGTCTCTTCCACATGGTAGTCTCCCCCTCAAGCGGAAGTCATTATCATCCACGAGTATTCCATGGTGGTTATTAGAGCTCACATGTTCTAGATACTTGCACCGCCAGTCCACCCACAGGACACGCCTCTTGAACCCACCACCAGGAAAACTTTCGATACAAGGGATCCACAGGCCAAGGATATGTCTACGCTGGTTCAAATCCAACTCGTCCCAAGAATTTTTCGATCAATTGTGAAGTTATATAACCCATTTATTGTTCTCCGAAAATGACTGATGTGTTCTGATACGAAAGAATCAAAATATAAAACATAAACATCCTTAAATGTTATTTATTTGTATTCCATCTTTCCACAAATTCAAATCTTGCTAATAATCTAAATTCATATCAAGATCTGTAAATAGAAAAACTAGGGAAAATATTTAAATAAACAAAAAAAACTCATTGATTCCATTTTCAATCGATTTGTCAATAACAAACAGATTGCTTGTAATCTGTGTTGATCTCATGAAAGTGTATATCGATATAGATATCAATCAATATATACAAAAATTTTCCTCTTTCATTTACAGTAAAATGGTTCAAATCTAAAATAGAAAAATAGAAAAAGAAAAGGGTTTGAAAGAAATTGTAAAAATATGTATACTATACACCCCTTTCTTTGGGATTGTAATTCAATTGGTCAGAGAACCACCCTGTCAAGGCAGAAGCTGCGGTTCGAGCCTTGTCAGTCCCAATGGATCCAACCCACCAAAAAAGATATTCATTCTTTTTTTGTGTGAAAGGGAATAAAATTGATAAACAAAGTATTATTGTCGAACCATCGACTCTGATACCAATTGTTATGCAACCGAGGGATGGAAACACCGAAGAGATTTACACCACTAGGTCATGAGCAACCACATAAGTGAACCTGACACCACACTTTAACCCAAAACCTTAAGGCTCTTGTTTATAAGTCTTATCCTCACTTATATGGTGTTCAACCTTCTCATTCCTACCCGATGTGCGAACGTTGTGTGATGTCTGACCTATCCTTGAATGATGGTGAAGTGAGAACGTAGTGTGATGTCCGACATATCCCTAAATTAAGGAAGAATTTGATCTTACTCGGTACCTTATAGGCCGATGGTTTTAGTTATAAAACTGTTGGAGATCGGGATACCCTCAGAGTGTGTAAGGGGGAGTTGACTGTGATGAAAGCACAACAGACTGTAGGAAACAATTACAGACTTCTGTGGAGCACAGTTGTAGGGCGAGTTGCATCCGTTGAGTCTGGTAATCATGCTATGTTTCCAAACATATTTGTTCATCAGTAATGGAGATCACATTGGCTCGAATATAGGCTGATACGTCTCCCACTTGTGTTTCAATGACAGGTAAGGCGGTCAAGCTACCTGCACCTGGTCGGGATCATGAGACTCTCATTGTTTGGTCATAAGGATAATCGTTCTTATCTTATTAGGTTAGGGGCAGCCTGCTACCAAATTATGGCACTTGCATTTGGGTCATCTTAGTGAGCGTGGGATGACGGAGGTTCATAAGCGAGGACTCTTGAAATGAGTTCGGAGTTGCAAGTTAGACTTTGTGTGAGTATTGTGTGCTTGGGAAACAGACTATGCAGTTTAAAGTTGCGAAGCATACCACCAAGGGGATTCTAGATAATGTGCATATTATTGTGTTTACATGAGGATCCTTGATGATGGCTCTTTTTTTTTTTTTTGCTGTTATATGTTGATGCTAGTAACCATTTGCATGATGTGAATGAGTTGAAATCACTATTGGACAAAGAGTTTAACATGAAGGATGTAACATCCAAAAAAATAATCCAATAATTATTTAGATAAGGATATCTAAGTATATCTTTTAGTAAAGGGAAAGATATATTAAATTGTTTTAATATATTAGATTGTTATTTTTATTTTGAAAAGATGTTAGTATAATAATATATTAGATTGGTTAAAGATAAAATAAATAAAGATAACAAAAATAAGATATAAAGAAAGGTTGGTTAAACAAATCTCAAAAGATATAATTTTAAATTATATAGAATGCTTATATAAGGACAATTCCTTTTCCTAGAAGCATACAAATAAACAATCTCTCTTGATATTGGTGGATTGCTCAAGGACTGGAAAAAAGAAAAAAAAAGGGAAAATTTTGTCAACGTAATTGGTAGAAGAGAAAAAGGATAATGAAAGGCATGAATTACTTGCTTCAAGAGGTGAGTAAAAACACTTACCTTTTTTAGAAACTTCCATGGTATGGTTCTCAAAGCATGTATTTCATGATTTGATGCAAAGAATTTGAAATCAATAAATTCTCGCTATATAGAAAATTACGGTTACAACATTTCTTAATTCTTCTTGTACACTAAATTTATGTGCATTGCAGTTCTTTCTTTCTTAAATCTATGTGATAATGTATATAATATATACCTATATGCACTTGCTTTATAATATATTATATTATATTCATGAGTTAAATTACTTGAATTTTAAATGCTAGTAGTTAAAGAATGAATGGAATAATCAAATGGCATAAATTGACGTAAGTTCATTAATTTAATTTGTGAATCTTTTCCAGTGTTGTTTGTGCCTCGCATTTTGTAACACCCCGGACGTGTTATCATTAAATATATCATAAGCGCGCTGTTAGCGTTAACTAAACGCAGTGCGGAAGCGATAGAATCGATTTTCTTGATGTCATTATGCATGGAATATAAAACCACATACAAAGCATATTAAACAAACCCTCTATTGATCCAGACAACATAACAGACAACAACGTAGGCAGAAAATATAAAAACCAAAACAGAGATAATCAGGAGGAATAT
>PYAF01000812.1:345645-387876 GCA_007407185.1 Glycine tomentella
TTTTATTTAATATATTTTATATTTATTATTAATTTTAAGATATTTATTTAACCAAATTAAATTGAAATGAAAATATATGTTAATATATTTTAATTAATTTTGTAAATTTTTGTAGTAATGTTAAAGATTTAAATTTTTAGAGATTTATTGTTGGATGAAAATATTTTGGTAATAATTTTAACTTGAAAAATATGAAATAACATATATTTATTTTGATTTTGTTAATTAAATGTGTTGATTTTGTTAATGAATTTTTACAAATATAATTATTTCTACTTTTGTTAACACAATAATTGTAATTATTTGGGGTATATTTTAAAAATATTACCATTAAAAATTTTAGATTTAAAAAGAAAAAATGGGAGTATACTTAATAAAAAGGTAGGTGCAATTAGTAAATTTCAATTCTTAGTGCGCCTTATAAGAAACAGGGTTACATTTAGCAAAGTTGGCCTATTTCAAGACTTTAAAGTCGTGTGGGGTGCAAAAAGGAAAAAAAATACGACTTTTGAACATAAAATAAAAAATTACTAAAAATTCTGAAATTAAAAAAAATAAATAAAACGCAAACGACTTTAAAGTCGTATTTACATGAACAGTAAATAAATATAAAATGAACGAAAGTCGTAAAAATAATTACGACTTTAATTTAAAAAAAAAGTCGTAAACAGATTTATGACTTCAGTTACATAAGTCGTAATATCTGTTACGACTTACCCCCTTTTAGTAAATAATTTGAAAAGAACCCCCAAATGGTAATTAAAAAAAATTACCCCCTTTACCTAAATCTCCCTCACACTTCAAAGAATGCAACTGATGTGCTAATCAAGGCGGTCATAACTGACAAGTTCAAGTATTGCTTAGACTTGTTAAATGTTGTTGAGTGCTAGACGTGACAAGACCCCCAACCTAGGAGACAAAGGTGGATTTATTATTTATCTTCCATGAGGCTAAATATTCACCAAGGTGGAGATTGTTGTGCATGACTCATATTTTATGGGTCAGACAAAATGAGAGTGGAGCATAAAGGCCACCTATTGTTAGGTTACAAAGTGAATTGAGGTGTAGGTAGGTAAAGCCTGTCGTATGCATGATATTATATATTTTAATGTAACTTTATTGTTTATAAATAAGAAATAGAAATAGTCACTTTGCTCCCATAGACGTAGGTACATTTGTCAAACCTTATTAAATCTCTTGTGTTTATGTATTTGTGTGTGATTTCTTTCATATCTTCTAGAATTTTGATTGTTATTGCTAAGAAATTCATACAATTATAATATTATTTTATTTGTTTAACAATTCAACTACAATTATGAGTAAATGTGTCTAACATATATTATAGATAGGGATAAGGAAATGGATTTTATTGTCCGTAAAGTAAAAATGTTAGGTTAAAAATTATTTTGTTTTAATGGTGTAAGTGTAATTTTTTGTTTATAAGAATTGAAGTCAACTATCATAACTATCATGAATTTACAAATGTTATGCACATTATTTAATTAATTGAGTCTGACAGCCTCCGTAATGATTTAACTTCACTTGAATTGTGACTAAATTAGTATTAATAAAATAATAATTAAATCATATGAAATAATATTATTTTTATTTATTTAATATTAAAAATATTATCAATAAATTAAGATTGATCCCGTTGATAAAAATGATATAATATTCCAAAAAATATAGATTTGATTCTTCTTATGGATGTGAAAATTTTATTGGTGGATAAGTTGTAAATACCTCTATAAGTACTCTTTAAGTTTTGAGGTCTTTCTAATGAGTCTCGAGAATCCAACTCACCTAAACTTTTAGTAATAAAAAATATTAAATAAATATAATATCAAAATCTTATAATGAGAAAATCTAAAACAAAATATCATTTAATTAATTGATAGGTTCCTAACATTTAAAGTGCACATAGAAATCCAAATTAAATATATCATAATGCTTAAATTTAAATTTTAATAAAATGCAATAATATTTCATTCACAATAACAAGTTTATATCTAAAAAATGAAAAATTAATATAATATAAAATTATAAGAAATCAAGATATATAAAAAATATGAATTAATATAAATAATTAAACTATATGTTTTATAAGAAATAATAATAATAATAATAATAATAATAATAATTGATAAAATAATTTATAACTATTTGGTGTTTTTATTAAATATATGTTTTTGTTTATCTTAAAAAAAATTAGGTTAATTTTAAACACACACATATATACACATATATATATACATATATACATATATATATATATATATACATATATATATATATATATATATTAGTTCAAACTGGTTTTCAACACTAATTTATGACCGATTCTTGATTGATTTTCATTGATTTTCAAATTGTCCATTTTTTTAGAGTTAATGAACTAGTTACCCTGGTTAATATAGCTTTAAAACTATGATATAGATACTCAATTTCTAATTTTAATAAAGAAATGTTTTCTTAGGGGAGGTTTCGGCCCTTTTCTCTCCCAAAAAAAAATAATAAAGAAATGATTTTTAAAAAAAAAACTTCATGATTAGACTTTTGGGTCTCCGATGGAATTTAGGATATATTCACAAACTTTAATCTTTAAATCTTTTAAATTTATTATTTAACTAATTTTTATTCTAAAACTTAATCACACTTAAAATTAAAACTTATACATTAATTTTAAAGACTTAACATAAATAAATACCTATAAATAGTAAGTTCTTCGTATTACATATGTTCAACAGAGATTAGTCTTACATTAAATGAAGCATATAAAAGGACAAATTAAATTGAATTGATGAATATTTTCATGGATAATGTTTGTTGAAACACCAAATAGGTGTTGTTTTATAAGGTATTCATATGTCATTAACCTACTTTTATATATATCTAACTTTTCATCTTTTAGATGTTATTTTAATTTTTTTTTACTAATTTAAAAATTAATCAACTTTTTCTGTACAGAACTCTTCGCAGAGTGAACTACAAGACCAATAAATTTTGATGGTAAATTTAATTTGAATTAGCTGAGATTTGATGGCAATCATTGACTGCGATATGTACTGTTGTGGTGGCCAGCAACATTTTTTAATTTCAGTTAAGATTCCAGAAAAATAATTGTAATGAATAATATATATTATAACTATCAATTGCTTCAATGGGAAAGTGCAATAAACTAGTTAGTGAATATTAGTATAATTTAAGAGAAATAAGTTTGTTAATCAGTCTTCACTCCGTGTATTTTTTTTAAAGCTCTTAATTAATTCCGTGTATAAATACATATAACTTATCGAAATAAAATTGTATTGAGAAATAAATTGAGAATTGTAATAGATAATTAAGAATATTAAAGAAGTCTAACTTAATTGATTGAACTAAATATTGAATTGCTGTAAATCTTTTAATAAGTGTCTTTAATCTCAATGAATAAAAAGTAATAGTGTCATTGTGGTTAAGTTTAATTTAGTTTTAGAAAATATAAAAAAATAATTAAAATGAGTTTATTTTTTTTTATGACTTTTCTTTTCCAAATTCAAGTCGATCCAACCTTATATATTAATAATGAGTTGGTTTAGTTTAAATATGTTGAATCTGATATTCTTCTAAAAAAAATGTTGAATTTGATATGCAAAATTATTTTTTTAAAGGTAAAATATATTTTATTCTTTCAAAAATCTTGAAATATGGTTTTTCTCTTTTCATGTCTATCTAATTTTTTATAAAATGAAATAAGAAGTAGGAGAGTAGAGGTTAAATAGAAAATGAGAAACCAAGGAAGTAGTGGATAATTTTGGTAGGTAATTTTGAAAATAATTGAAGGGTATAATGGCTAAGCAAAGTGGACACTAAAAGAAGTTTCACCTTTATATGATAATATAGATTCAATATATTTTCAGTCTCTACACTATCAAAATTGATGAAATTTTTGTTTTAAAAAAATTGATGATTTTTTTTAAAAGAAATTGATATAATTTCAGTTCTTCATCAGGGAGTAAAAGCATGTGTTTTTGTTAAAATATAAAGAATGAAAATATATTAACTTTTTTATGAAAACTTACAAAATAGAATTTCAAAATATTTTGAATGATAAAAATATATTTTACTCTTTTAAAAAATAGGAAAAGTTCAACATATTTATTTCAGCTAATCATTCTTTTTAATGTATGGTATATATATACAAGTACAAATAAGATAAAAGAGGATATTCTAATTTATTGATTCAAATAATTATGTGTGAACCGATTTATATGCTTATCTCTATTATCTTATAATGTGAGGATTATTCCTTATATAATCTATTCTCACACTATTTACAATATGAGACTTCAACATATTCTCCTTTTGTTCACTATTAGCTGTCATACGAAACTTTCAACATATCCTATTTAAAAGTGAGCATTATGTGACTTTTTCAACATCTTGAGTGTAACAATGATTGATTTTTTATATTTTTATTGTGTAATATATCCTTAAACTTCAGAAACTTTAGAAACTTAGTTTTATGAACAATTTAATCATTTGTGTAATTTCCTAACTAAGTATCAAGTTTATTTATATATTGACTTGGGAAAGAAGCTCAGAAAGCAATCAAAGTTTACAGTTGAATTTTTTTAAAAAAAGACATAATACAACGCCTTCTTTATAACTAAACTCATCACTTCACCAATTGCGTGTAAAACAAAAAAAAAAAATGATCTCTAATTATTTAGTATTTAAAGATTAGTTTCTCTCTCGAAAAAAAAAAATCGTGTTCATTTTAGCTTTATTCTTATCTCTCTTAAGAATTTGATTACGAATTATTATTTTGTTTTATATTCCACATTGAACATTGTACTAAGTCTATAGTTAGGCCGACCTTGATATTTGATTTAAGAATTTCTTATTTTAATATGACTTATGTTTTTGTTTTTCTCTAATTGGTTCATAATATTATGCTTATTTTATACGATAAATAGTGAAATTCGTTCTAAGAGTATAAGGAGTTGATAAATCGATCTTTGAAAGATGAAAAAAATTAAATTAAATTTCTAAATATGCAAAAAGTGCAAAAAATTAGTCATACGGACAATTTAATAATAATTTGGTCCCTAAATTTTAAGATTTAATATCAGTTGGTCCTCATAAAATATAATTTATTGTTAAATTGATCCTTTAACATTACATCTAGCGGGTGTAAATGGCTTGGACTGTGTTAAGTTTTATCTATTTTTCAACTCAATCCAATTAAACTTAATTGGGTTGAATTGGACTGGATTTACCTTTTTTATTTTGTGAATCAAATCCAACTTTAATTGAATTGGATTGTATTGATTATTGTGTTGGATCATTAAAAAATTGTCACCTAAGTGTTGAAAAAAATTTAAGGAAATCCTTAAATTCAAAAACAACAAGGAATTTTTTTTTTAACAGGATAGTAAAGATATTTTTAAATATCAATATTCATAAAACATTTTACTATTCATATGATAAACACACAAAAAACCTTAAATATATATTCTAGGTATCTTTCATAAAAAAATGAATGACCTTAAAATAAACAGTAAAAGATAAACTCCAAACAATGTATTGTCTTGAGAATGAAATGTGCTTAGTTTAAAATTTATTTATTAGTAATTTAATTGTATGGGGGTTCGCGTGGATTTTGATCGAATCCAAAACTCCAAACCCGTCATCCAATCCTGATTCTAAACTAAAATCAATTCAATTCAACTCGTAAAAATCTAATAGGGTTGAGTTGAATTGGGCGGATTCGTGGATTGGGTCATATCCACTTACATCCATAATTACAACTTATTGACAAACGTGATCTCTTAAATTTAATGGCAAGATTAATTTATCGCACTCTTTACATATTTAGGGACTAAATTTATATTTTTCATTTTTCAGGAACCAATCTATTATCGCATCACACTTTTAGAGACAAATTAACTATTTATCCTATTTTACATTAATTTTTTCATCTCAATTTTTTTTATCTCAATTTTTTTCAATTAATGAAATGACTAGGGACCTTCCATAATTAAGTTAATGAAACTATATGATACATTGTGTTATTAAAATTGTTGAATGACTAATCTATAGTTCTTAACTTTTAATTAATTATTGAATTACCATATCTCTTAATTCTTTAGTTTTTTTAAGGGTATTTTGGAAGACCAAACTAGATGATTTGTTAAGGAAAAGGAATATTAATAACTCATGGCCGTTGACTTATTGAGTTGTAATAAGATTAGAAAAAGTGACTGGAAATTGGTGGGAAAATATGTAACAATAGAGAAATTGGTAATCCTATAGTTAATACAAGGAAATTTATAGGATTATTAGCACTTCATAATTATATTGGTTATAAACTAAGTTGTTGACTCTTGTTTTTTTTTTATTGTTTGTTTATGTGAAAAACTTTTTCAATTGTTTCCAAAAAATAAAAGGAGGTATTTGTTTTATGGGTAAATTTTTTAGTTCCGAAATGCAGGAATGAAGAAATTTATTCCATGTTTGTCACAAAGTAATAAAATAATCAATCTAAATATATTTTATTTTTAGAAAAGTCATAATCTCATGTTTAACAATTATTTAATTTCAGTAGAGAGATAGAGAAATTTATGCCTCTGTAACAAATTTCTCTTCTTATTCCTATGTGCCAAACACAAGCTTAAGGAACTAAAATTAACGACACAAAAAAAAAAAAAGGTTTAGAGATTAAAAAAATTAAATCATTTAAAATTTGTCAACTTTCCTAACTTACCCATTCCAACATTAAAACACACAAATAATTACCCTTTTCGACACGAGATGATATGAAAGTAACAAAGTCGTAAGTTATAGTTGTTCGTCAATGATTGCGTTGCCTATAAGGTTTGAAACTACAACATTTATTAGGTTTCGTTTTTTGGACATCCTCCTCCTCTTCTTTGTTGGCTTCAAAGGCAATAAGTGTCAACCTTCTGAAACTCACATTCTTTACAAGTCGGACTAGGGAAAAAAATTAAATATTACAATTTAAATAAAAAATTATGAAAATATTATAGTTTTGAAACTATTTATAAATATATAGCAATCAAACACGTTCTAGGTGGACATGTTCAATCACGCAAAGGGGAGATGTGACTGGGAGCTCAATCACGTCCAAGGAGGACGTGACTCAGGAGGTAGTGACACGTGTCATTTTGCGACGCGATAAGTAGAAACTTTGGAAGGTCGTAATTTTTGACTGGGATGTCCGATTGAGACGAAACTGGTAGCCATGCACTCGAAATTGAGAGGAGAAGCCGCAAACAAGTGCTCGAAGGGGACTTGCCCAAAATATTTTCCCAAAAGAGACCTCTAAGTGCCTCAAAATTGCAATTTAATCTTCGAAGCCCAAAAAAATTTCTTGTTTTCTAATTTTTTATCTATTCAATTAATGAATTGCAGGCTATTCTTTATTTACCTAATTACTTCTCTTAATTTCGAGCATTTTCACATAAAATACGCCTTCATCGAATATTTCTATCAAAATTTATGATTATTTGAAGTTTATCGAACATCACCAACATTACAGTATAATTTTGTTCAATTTTTGAAATTAGTTTTACGACCACAATGTTTTCATTTTTTAATTTGTTAAACTGATATCGTTTAAAAATTTACAATATAATTTTGGTAAATAAATCAGGTGTTAGTTACAGTCAATGAGCGGACCCACGTTGGTTTTTATGTCCGCAAGTCTGGACATCAAAATTTTGATGCATGCATGATGGTTTATGGATTTGAGAAGAAGGGTTCATGGGAGTGGTGGTAGTGGGGTTGAACTGCGGTGGAGAGGATGGTGGTGATTTTGTGGATAATTTTTTTTGGTATATTTATTGACCAAAATTATACTGTAGATTTTTAAACAATATTGGTTTAACAAATTAAAAAATGAAAACATTGTGGTCGTAAAACTAATTTCAAAAATTGAACAAAATTATACTGTAAAGTTGGTGATGTCCGATAAACTTCGAACAATCATAAATTTTGATAGAAATATCTGATGGAGGCATATTTTATGTCAAAATGCTTGAAATTAAGAGAAGTAATTAGGTAAATAAAGAATAGCCTGCAATTCACTAATTGAATAGATAAAAAATTAGAAAATAAGAAATTTTTTTGGGCTTCGAAGATTAAATCGCAATTTTGAGGCACTTAGAGGCTTCTTTTGGGAAAAAATTTTGGGCAAGGACCCCTTGGGAACTTGTTAGCGGCATCTCCTCTCAATTTTGAGTTCGTGGCCACCGGTTTTGCCTCAATAGGACATCCCAGTCAAAAGTTATGGCCTTCGAAGTTTCTACGCATTACGCCGCAAAATGACACGTGTCGTCACCTCCTGAGTCACGTCCTCCCTGGACGTGATTGAGTTCCCAGTCACGTCTTCCCTCTGCGTGATTGAACACGTCCACCTGGAACGTGTTTGATTGCTATACATTTATAAATAATTTCAAAACTATAATTTTTTCGTAATTTTTATTTAAATTACAATATTTTTTTTTTTTTTGCCAGTCGGACTATTTTGGTTTATGAAATAAAATGCATTGAATTTTTAAGTCCGTACCTATGAAACCCACATTTAAATGGGCCAACTCACATACTTAATAAAAAAAGCTTTAATTTTTTTTTTAATTTTAAAAAAGGTAAATTTGTCAAACAATTGGGATTTATTTTTTCTTTTCTTTTCTTTTCATGTTTTTAAGCTAAGATAAAGAATAAGAATACATAAGAAAGTATAAATATAACTATAAGAATTCAATTAAATATTAAACATTTAACTCTAAAATATCAAACATTCACAATACTAATACCTAATAAAAAATATAAATATTAAAATTCAATAAAACATCAAACATTCAGCTCTAAATAAAACATCAAACATTCTCAAGA
Source organism: Glycine tomentella (assembly GCA_007407185.1). NCBI lineage: Eukaryota > Viridiplantae > Streptophyta > Magnoliopsida > Fabales > Fabaceae > Glycine > Glycine tomentella. The sequence continues at coordinate 354,544 of PYAF01000812.1, forward strand.
TTAATATATATATCTAATAACAAAATATGAAAGTTTAAACACATCAAATGTCTAAGTATAAAATGACTAAAAGTCAAAAGTATTTTTAATTACACAAGTAATCCGTGGACTTCTCTGGTTAAACTCGTAAAGTGGACCAAAAATCCTTTACAATTAAACAAAATAAATTTTTTTAGGTCCGCAATCCACACTGATGATGGACTTATACCCACACTAGCAATAAGATTGTGTGGTCATGTGAGAAGTGGGGGTAATTTTGGAAAGAGGCAAAACTATTTGACATGTGTCCATTTTTTATTCCTCTAGAGGATATAACATTTCTGTCATACAAAAGACCATTTGACCAATGTTGCTATCTGATGACCAACACAGACCCACTTCAGCATTGACTTGGCTTTCTTCCGTGTTTCTCGGGCACACCAAACTCTATAAACCCTCTTGTTTTGTTCGCTCTAAAGTAAATTCCCCTTCTGCTTAGTCTCTACGCTCTTGATTGCTTTTGTTAGAGACAAAAAAGAGCAATGGCAATGGTGAAATCTCCCAAGAAGCTAGTGAACCTCTTCTACTCCCTTGACTGCGAAGACCTTGCCCACAATGTTGCTCTTCAATCACCCCACATCATTCTCCAGAATATCAAATGGAGGTCATTCTCTCTCTCTCTCTCTCTCTCTCTCTCTCTATATATATATATATATATATATATATATATGTATGTATGTATCACTTTGTAGAATTCAATGACTTGCCCTGTGTGGTGCGTTTGACTTGTTCTTCTTTCTTGTTAGTGTCTCTCTGCAGTTTGTCAATTCTGGGTTTCTTTTAAGATTATGTTGTGTTTTATTGTTGCATGGTGTTCAAAGTTTAGGCTTTTTTATGCTACGGGTTTAGTGAAAGATTGTTTCTTGGGAGGGTCTAATGTGGGGTTTTGCTTTTGCCAACTTGGATTGGATGACTTTGTGATGTTATGTTAACTTTAAACTCCGTGTTTAGATTGGCTTTCAGTCGGAATTCTGTTAAGAGAATGTTGAATGTTTGAATTGAAGGACAGTGTTTAGGACAAATCTGTATTTGGATTTTGAGGAATCATTAAATGAATGTCCCAAATAATTGTGAGAGGAATTGGAAAGGAACTGGAGTGTGTTGTATCCTCTACCTTCTATCTGCTACTTACTAAGTTGTTACTGTGATGGTGCAACTGGTTGTGAGAGCAATTGGACTGTTTTTCAGCATGTAAGTTTATAATTAGGTTTTTTGTTGTGCGGACGTTATAGCTTACTTTGGCATAGTAGAAGAAACATGCTATTCTAGTTTCTTTGTTCTTAACTTCATGCCACAGCTTCACACCAAGAACTGCAAGCAAATTAAAATAAAATTTGCATGACCAAGCTTTCAGCAAATCAAGCACTTAAAATTTTTATGATTTCACGATACAGATGATACTATGATGTCTTTAGTGATGAAACTTTGGCAAGGGTGGATTTTGCTAAAGTACCTGGACCTTGAGAGATGAGAACTTGTACTTTGGAACAAGCAAGAAAAAGCTGATTTCCAAAGATTCATGCTCTCCTAAGAAATGGATATCAAAGAGGACTAAGCTGATATCAAATAGTCCTAGCTTAGATTATCTTAGGATATGCTCGGAAGCAATTATATTGTCTTCATCTGGTTGTGTGCTTATGTTTTGATGCTTTTTCATGACTTAATTTGCTTAGCAAACTTATGCTGTGATGATATTTAGTTATACCATTACTTCTTTTTTGTTCTATATTTAATTTTTTGTGTGTGCTTCATATCCTTGGATGTTTGGGGATCTTGATTCCTCAAACCTCATTTTACCAGTTCAACATTTAAACATTATTACAAGCAAACTGCAAGATGATCATAGTTTCCTTTTTTATGATAAAAATTGTAAAAACTGATTAGTTTTATGCTTATTCAGGTCATTTGCGGATGGATTTCCAAATATATATATAAATAATGCAGAAGAACTCCGAGGTCAACATGTTGCTTTCTTGGCATCTTTCAGCTCCCCTGCACATGTCTTCGAACAACTTTCTGTCATATATGCACTCCCTCGTTTATTTGTTGCTTCCTTCACATTGGTATTGCCTTTCTTTCCCACTGGATCCTTTGAGCGAATGGAGGAAGAAGGAGATGTAGCAACTGCCTTCACCCTTGCAAGGATGTTGTCAAATATTCCAATTTCAAGAGGTGGCCCAACTAGTTTAGTCATATATGACATTCATGCCTTGCAGGTTTGACTATTCAATGCATTGGAAGAAAGTACTATGCTTTGCTTTTATTCTCTATAATTTAAGGTCCTTATGAGTTGCTACTCAATATACTCGAGTCTTATTGTTAATGGGAATTTTGTTGCATAGTCTTTTGCTTTGGTTATGCGTGATGGGTGTTTGTTTACACTTTACATTGCACTTCTCTATTGTTGTCTTTAAAAGAACTTTTCTTCATTGAAGTAGATGAACTCTCAAAAGAATGAGTGAAGGTACCATGCTACAGAATACGTGGCTAAGATGGGTGCACAAAGTGGAACGTGTGAAATTATGAATAGTGTTTCTGCTTTATTGATGTTCACATCAGATGACCATCGATCATTTAGCTTAATATCAACTCTGTGTTCTGCTCCTTTGATAGTCAATTTTTAAGGCATATGAATGAATAGTACATGTTTCACTTTTACTTGTTTGAACAACTTATTCAATTGTTGCTCATTGACTACAACTTGCTTAAGCTATGCAACAACGTAATAAAACTTGTGTTTTTCTCTGTTGAGATTCTCAAAAAATTTAGCACATCATGGATTCTTGGTAAAAACCTGTTTGGAACAAAGAATAGAAATGGGTAAAAAAAAATAAGTAGAATGGATTCTCAAAATTTTTAGCACATCATGGATTTTATTGACTTGAATGGAAAGAATAGAAAAATAGAGAGATCTCTCCTCCAAGGGTTTCCCCTTGACAAAGGATTTCTCCTTTCACAAAGAGCAAAGCTCAATGCTCAAATGATACAAGACTGAATGAGTTCTTTCCCCTTACATACTAACCCCCTTAACTAACTAATCAATATCCTAAGTCCTAACTGTCTTTACTAACTTCCTCACCCCCTAACGAAACCTTTTGAGTTTTTGCAACATCACTACATCATTCCATGTCTCTTATCACTGCTTCCTTATATACTTGATGTTGTAAGAGAATGCTATAATATTTTTATACTCTTTCATATGATTTAAAATTTTGCAGGAGAGGTTTTATTTTGGAGATGAAGTCTTGCCTTTGTTTGAGACCGGTATTCCTCTCTTAAAGCAACGTCTGAGTCAGCTTCCTGACGCTAATAATGTGAGTATTCTGCATTTTTTCAGTCACACTCTCTTTGTCTGTAGATCAACTTGTAATGTTAAAACAGTGGATGTGTTATATTTCGTGGAAATTGCCTGTGCTTGCTATAATCATATTTTTGTATAGCCTGAATTTCTGATTGTTATTTTCAGGTAGTTATTGCATTTCCAGATGATGGTGCATGGAAGCGATTCCACAAGCTGTTTGATCATTTTTCACTGGTGGGTCTCCTATAGGTATCTCTTTTATTAATTTGTACTTATTTGTTTATAGTTTTCTGAATTTTTTAATGTGGCAGGTTGTATGTACTAAGGTTCGTGAAGGTGACAAGAGGATAGTTCGGCTCAAGGAAGGCAACGTCTCTGGTCATCATGTAGTCATTGTTGATGATTTGGTCCAATCTGGAGGCACCCTGATTGAGTGTCAGGTCAATTATTCAATTTGCAAATAAAAAATGTTTATTTTAATCAAAAGAAAATTGTTTATTTGAAGCCAACCTCATCGAGTGAGATAAGACTATTGTTGATTATTGATGTTGGGTATGCATACCTAAACTAAGCAACACTTTATCTCTGCGTGTGTCTGCACACGTCAATAATCAATGCATATTTCTGCATCTAGATGTGATGCAACTGAACATTTCTCTCGTTTTATTGTTGTCTTCCTCTAGAAAGTTTTGGCAGCCAATGGTGCAGCAAAGGTGAGTGCCTATGTCACCCATGGCGTGTTCCCTAACCAATCATGGGAGCGATTCACTCATAAAAAAGGTTAGTCCTTGCTTAATGTCACATACTTTATAGTTTCTACATTCCTATATTTTCATCATGTGAATGTTGTTGCCATTTGATTTAACTTGCAGACGCCTTGGAAAATGCATTTGCCTACTTCTGGATCACAGATTCTTGCCCTCTTACTGTCAAAGCTATAGCAAATAAAGCTCCTTTTGAAGTGCTGAGTCTAGCCGGGTCTATCGCTAATGCTCTGCAAATTTGAAAGCAAAAATTATTCAAGGGGAAAGCATTGAACTTTGTGTTAAAAGGGATTCTCAACTACAATTTTTATCCCTGATTAACATTAGAATAACATCCTTTCACTTGTGCTGTGCATTGTTACTAGCTTAGCACAATGAAACCTGTGAATTTAATTTGTCTTGTTCTGTTCTGGACCGGACTGTGACCTGATTGAGTGTCAACTCTGGTACAACACCTTTGAATGCAAATCATCTAATCTTACCTTAACATTACTCATCATCAGCCATCGGAATTTGTAGTCATTGTCTCATGCTTGAAAATATGTCCGACTAAAGAATCTTTGTAGAAATGGCAGTTCTTCAAAAATCCTCTAGTGTTTTAATTTAGATTGGCAAACCTTAGATCAAGTTTCATATATTTTTGTCATTAATTTTTCAAATTAAACAATGGCATGGATTGTTTTTCAACATTCCATTAATTATGGATATTTTTTTCCAAAAAAATATATTCACTTGTCACTAATGGATTTGAGAACTTGATAATAAAAATATAGCTTTATATTAGTTTTTGTCCTGTGTAACGATTCTTCCTAGTAGTCTTCATTACTCATCTCTTGAACCCTCTTTAAAATGTTTTTCCCTTCGTAGAAAAAGTCTAGCACAGAACAGGTGAATTGTTTTTGGAGAAATAATAGTCACTTTAGGAAGAAGAAAAAACTAATTTTTTTTATTACCAGATGTTTCAAATAAATTAATTAATACAGTAAATCCAATAACACTGTCAACTTCAAATGCATGGCTTGGATGATGAAGATTAAGAAACTATTTGTCATCTCTATTTGAGAAAATTTGTAAGTTACAAGTTAATTAAAAAAAATTGACAAGATTAAAGTGACATGATTTCTGTCAATTTTTTTTATAAAAGATGGTTTCTTGATAAAATTATTATGCACATGGAAGAATAGAGTGTTCAGACGGGAGTTTGAATTCGAATTCAAAATAGAAGTTGCAGTAGTTAGCGAAAAAGGGTTATTTGAAAACATTAAACGTCATTAGATCTAAGTAATCAGAAACTTGTTCTACACTTGGCAAAAATCTATTATTCGATTGTTAGTAGTAGACGTTTATAAATAAAGACCTTCGACATTTATTTTTGTGGGATTGAATCACTACCACTCAAATCTTCAAACACCAACAACAACCGACTCGATAATGGCTCTTGGTTTGAAAGTTATAGTGTATATTTCATCTCATTTTTAATGAATTTTTGTTTCGTTTACTTTTCTGCATTACTATGAAACTTTAACTCTTTTCAATCTTCATTTTTTCTCTAAACTCTACTTTTATTCAGTCTCCTTTGTTTGTTATTATCGAATTTTTATTAGAGATTGCATGATTAATTATTATCAAAGACTATTACTATCAAACAACACTATTAACAAAAATTGTGACTATAAGAATTGTTAGAGAAAATGTAAATATAAAACCATTTGCTATGAATATCATTAGAAATTATTATTACTATTTTCATCAATACTTAGGCAATTCCTTTAAGTTGAAAATGATAAATGTTTGTTCGACTAAAAAGAACTTACAATCAAAAATAAATTATATCTCATTCTTAAAGATTTACTTATTAATAAGATCACTAGTGAATATTAATTTCTTAGAAATATAAAATATTTTTAAAAACCTATTTATAATTTTCATTGTTAATAATATTAGAAAAAGAAGAAAGTGAAAAATTTGGTAGATTTTTAAATTGTTTGAATTGAGAGCAGTAGAAAGTAGGAGAGAAAAATAAGTCTTGTAAAGATTTATTTGTCCCTTGTAACCTTTTTACTATCCAAAACAAAGATAACTATCATTTTAATTTTTCTCATTGGGTCCCACAAGCTTCTTTTTTTTCATTTCTCCCACAAAATCTCAGCACTCCAAAGAAGTTTTTTTTTTGTGGGTCCCACCACACTTCTCAGCTTTCCAAAACAACAGAAAACTTCACTCTTTCTCACAGTTCTCTCTCACCTACATCTTTCTTCCTTAATCATGCTAAACAAACAGTAATTCCTTATCAAAAGGAATCAGAATTTGAAGCCATCAAAAGATACAATCTTGCAAGCTTACTTTGCTCAAATCATTTGTTTTTTCAATTGCTCAGCAACAGAGAAACCTTTGCCCAACTAAAAATGTTTACATGCTTATCTTTGCAGAAATGATGAGACATTAATGAGTAAGACAGATTTATAACTAGGGGTTGATAAAACAGTGCTTTACAGAGCATCCAATATTTAAAATCACAAATACAATAGCAAGAAACACAACTTCACATCTTTACAGACATTCACATTTTTTGGCTACATGATAAACAACATTGATAAATAACAGGATAGTTCCTTGTTCCCATTCTATACAAACCATTCCCTCATAAATTGATTTTTTCCCATATACACAATAGTTTCATATCCGCAAATGGCCACAACAACCTTAACAGAGGAAATAAAAAATAACAAATCCCAGAGTCAATCCTGCACAATCTGGCATGCATGCTGCTTTAGGAACCAACCATCCAGCAATACACTCCAAGTTATTCTTTCCACTGGTTGTAAAACAATTGTTTCTCTACACATCAACAAACTGCTCTCTGCATCTTTTATGATTATTGACATATTCGGAGTCTCCACCCGCTGATAACTGGGTTGCTCCCTTCATTTTTATACAACTTTTTTCTTTTTTCCTTTTTTCATGAATTGGCTTTGTACACCTTAGGATCACCTATGCAAATAGTTAGCAATCCTAGACCCCATTTATTGTGGCTAGGAACAATATGTCTAATAAATGGTTAATCTTTCTCTAGCTTCTGATCCAAATTGCCATTTGGGCTCTCCAACAAATCACTTGAATAGGATCCATCTGGTTGGCGAATGCAAATATTCAAATTGCTGGATAGAAAATGTTCCTAGATGGTAAGCAGAGAGAGAAATCACCAGATGAGCTGTTGAAATTATGTTATAAAGGAATAACTTGATCAATTAATGTGGCAAATAAGAAAAGTATAGTCAACCAATTCAACAGTTGCACTTTCATGTTTCAACTAAAAAGTGAACCGATAGCTCAAATGCGACATCACAATCAAGCAATTCTCAAATGGTGAAATAGATAATCGATGCAATTTTTTATATACAGTACTCAACTAGTGCAGCTTAAGTTTGTAACACTCAGGTCTGTCAGTCATGTGAAGAGGTATATAGAGTTAAGGTACATTTTCACCTCTAATTTGATACTTCAAAATTGATAAGAAAATTGTATAGACTCTGATAATGTCAATAGGAACTTGGTAGGATGCACAACCTCAAAACTTCGATAATATGGAATCATCAACTTTTGCCTTTTCTGAATCACACTCCTCCAACATAAAACCCCTTGTTAAAGAGAGCCTAGAATATGAAAATTAACCCAATGTACTTAAAGTTCAATCTACAACCAATGGTTTGGTGAGCATTTGTTGACTCCATGCAGCTTGAGATCTGCCCCGCCTTTGTTAGCTTAATATTATTGTCTTGCGGTTAAATATGTGAAACAATGATGTCAAGCTTACAAGCACATTTTGATATTTTAGTCTAGGGGGAAAACACAACTTTATGCTAGCTAAGCTCATACCACCGCTGAAACAAAAGTTATATTCAACTTTGATGTTTGACCTTGTCTAATGTTTCATACTAATTGCTGTAACTAAATATTGAAGGTCAAACTGTATAAACCATATTCAATTTCAAATCCACTTATCAATTTTAAGATTTGCATAACATCTAAAGATCAGGACCAATGTGTTTGCCCAGAAATCTTGTAATTGTTATTTGCTACTGATTGCAATCATATTACCTGGTCACCAGTATCTTGTCCCTCTGAATGAAAGAGAATTGGCCGGCACCGTTTGTCCTCATTCATTAAGCTTGAATTCTGGAAATGCATCACAAGCGCAGCCTTTCCTTGTATCCGTGCATATGCCAGTGAAGCAACCTTTTCGCTGTTGAACTTCTCCCATTTTTTCCCATTAAAGGCCTACATAAATTTCCATGATAGACTTCTTAACATTATACTTCTCCAGACCAAGACAAGTTTAATACTTGCAAATTACCAGAAACTATCAATAAAATACTTTCGACCATATAATCATATTTACCTTTAAAATGAAAGGAAATCACATAATCCCACATAGACATCTATCCTTATAAATTATGATACAATATCACATTTAAGGAAGCCCTTATATAACAAACTATGCACATGAGAATTTAAATGTAGTAGTAGCAGAAGACCTCAGACGTGAAAAGATATAGAATTCAAACCTTGTAGAAGGCAATGATGTGTGAAGGAGACACCATATTGATAAAAGCATAACCCACATTACACTTATTCTGCAAGCAAAACAAGGCATTAAGAAATAAGTCATCATGGCAGGAGAAATCCCTCAATTCTAATTAAAAAGATATGTAGGATGTGAATACCTTGAAGTCAATTGGCAAGTAAAGGAAGTCATAAGTACCCTGGTGATTCTCATCAATTGCAGCAAGCAGCATCTTCGATGTATACCTTAAAACCAATCACCACAGTTCATAGTCATCAGGAAATCCATCAATTACAGTCCTTACTAAATTATTAGTGTATTGATTTTATCACATAACTAGGATAGATGTTTAGTTATTCTTACTTGTTAGGAATGTTTTTAATCATTAAAGTAGTCCTTGTATCTTCACCACTGACGATTTTGTCAAGATCAAGCTGGTACAGCTTCTTACTATCAATTTGGTTCCCACCATTGTCAGGTCGTCTACTTCGTCCACGTTCAGCTAATCCCTCAATGTTAGTTGCTCCAGGTCCAGAATACAAACTATTTCCATGGAACAAGGAACCATGCCTAGGCAGAGACATCATTCTCAAATTGGGTGAACTAATTTCAGGGGTATTTCCAGAAAGACCAACACTGGCTCCTACAGATGCACGAGCACTCAGGTTCATCATAAAATTCCCATCACCGTGATTTAAATTCCCAAATGCAACTGGGGTCATGAGAGAAGCTTCAGGTGACTCAGGGAAGTAGCTAAAATGCCTATCATGTGGAAGGCCAGATGGAGCAGATCCAACATGATGATGAGAGTGGGAGCCAAGAAAAGGACTGTGATTACTAGTATATGGGAAACCCTGCCTTTGGACACTAGATGTAAATGGAAGCCCCACCGAAGATGAAGACCAGGCAGAAGTGTTTGAATGCTCGGAGTAAGGAGTTGGGCTTCCCCAAAGAAATTGAGGACCGGACAGTGTTCCAATACTTGATGCACTTGAACTTGATTCACCAAAAGTAGATATAGGCCTAGGACTTGCCTTTACATTTTGCTCAGGAAAGGATATAGAATGCTGAAAAGCTGCTCCTTGTGTTGATCCAGAGTTAGAAAATATCTGATTTGCAGCCCTTCCAGGGTCCTTGCCAATCGGTGCAATCTTGGTAGAGGTTGTTGCATGTGGGGAAAGAATTGCAGCCAATCCAGACAAATGGTTGGTATTAATGGGACTGGCATGACCCAAACCAGGGGACTTGCTAAAAGAAGCTAATGGATTTTGTTCAACTGGACTACCAAATTGTGCCCAGCTACCTGAGAAAAAATTGCCAACTAATTTAGCATGTAATTGAGAATACCTATCTAAAATGATAAACTAGAATTGTGTATGAGAAAGAAGATTGGATTTAAGAGTGATTTACCAGGAGGAGAATTGGCCACAGGTGAACCTACTTGATGTCTAAAAGTTCGAGCTTCATCTTGTTCCAGTTCTTGACTCAGTTGTTGCATCAAGCTAACAAGAGAAAATACACTAGTTTTTTAAAGGTTTAATTACATAGATAATAACTTTGTCAGTGGCATAAGGATATATAGCTTAATTTTAGCTGAAAGAAACCATATCAAATAAAAATAATGCGAAGAACGAGAAGAAAAAAAAGGCACAAGAAATGAAAGCTAGAAAAGGCCAAAGCCTTCAAGTGTCTACAAGAAAGGCAAAAGAATAATTGATCAAGAATTACATGCACACTGTACAGTCACAAAAAAGGAGGCCAAGGCATGTAGCTAGAGTTCCTAAGAAAGATGGGGAAAAGATCAACAGAAGCAAAAATATTGCACAGACCTACGGCATCCACCTAGAGTGCATTATATTTCAATAGATTGGTGCAAAATTAAGAAGACATACCTTGAGTAATTCCTTAATATCTATTTCTTTCTGCATCCAAATTTTATATTTGCAAGGATTTAGAAGCTTAAATATTCCCTACAGAGTAACTAGTTAGCATTTAAACCCCAATACATTACTGCATTTAGTGTGCAGATAACATAAAATGTGGCATGACAGCATGCAAGGTCTGAAAGTCATAGGAAATAGAACAGCTGAACTAATCCATGTATTGAAACTGAAAGTCACTTACACAATGAGATGTTTGGAAGATTCCATTAGGATAGCAAACTTTTAAAGGATTTCACAGTATTGCTTTTAAAACCTAACAAGTGATCTTCTTATCCAAGTAGCTGATTTAAGAATTTGATGGATAGTAACTACATTATCGCCTTTTACATTCCAGATTAACCACCCAGAAATTTTCTCCGTGAAAATAAGTTGAACTAATTTATTAGCTTCTTACAAGTAACTATTTAATATCTGCTCAAGGGATAAATATTAATGTATATAATAGATATTCTTGGGCGTACTTCTATTGTCAAAACTTTCAAGCATGCCATTACTTCTATACCATTTACTGAAGAATTAAGAAACCAGGTCAAGGGAGAAAAATTATTTATACAGGAAATATGTTTATGGCATACTAAACAAGATAAAATCCAACTTACTTTCTACGTGCTCCACCAGGACGACTGGGTTCAAGTTTTATGCGTTTCCCAGCAATATCACTTCGATTTAATGCTTTAAGAGCTGCCTCTGCTGCTCTAACATCATAAAATTCAATAAATTTATGGTGTCTCTTATGTGGTGTTTCCCTGATCTGCAAATTTAATACAAAAGTTACAAATACTCCACTCCAAGCACTAGATAAACATTAAGTTGAGCCAAAGAAAATACATTTAAAATGAATAGATATGTTAACATATATTTTACCTCTTTGACCTCACCATAAGCCCCAAATATTTGACGGAGGTCATCATTTGATACTGATGGATCTAAATTGAACACTACAAGGGTTCCTTGATTAATATCTTTTTCTGAGGGATTATCCTGAAACAAGCAGAAGAAAGATTAATAAAAGAATGGCAACATCAATGATAAACATTCAAACACAGAGTAATGCCAAAAAAAATCAAACCTTAGGAATTGAAAAATGAATATCAAGTTTTCTTCGTCTCAAGGGCTTGTTTTGTAAAGCACGCATGGCAGTGCGAGCAGCTCGAATATCATAGTAAGATATCATCACAAAGCCCCTATGCTTGCATGCTGTGTATAAAGTTCTGATATCCCCATATTGCTATCAAATAAAAAAGAATAGAATCAACAACAAAAGTAGATAAAGGGCAAGAATGAGCTTTTCATGATGTACACAAACAAGAAATGAATAACTAAAGCATACCCTATTTAAGCTCCAACTAGAATTTTGTCACACCAATTCTACTAGGTATTCAGAAAGTCACTAATGTACAAAAAGGTAAATAAAGGCTCTCAAATAAACGTCTACCTCTCTTTATCTTTTGGGTACGAAACCATATGCCTCTATATCCAGTTTGACTTATAATTTATTTTTGGAGGTGGGAGATAAGGGAGGGAATACTAGGAGCATAAAGGGACAACAGGATCCCACCTACAGAACCCAGGCACATCTGTGTGGTTTCCTGTCACTAACTGGCAAAGGTCAAATGGAAACTTATGGTTCTTTTCAGATTTTTATATTCTCACCATTCTCTTTCTTGCTGTTCTAGTTTCATTTTATGATAATCTAGCATTAATTATTCCCCTCTTTATCAGTCAAAGTAAATGTGCTAGCAGATTATCTTAAAATATATTATTTTTTAGAATTTAGGCTAACCATGTAAAGTGTAGTGCCCCCAGTGCCTAACCAGAAATTGCAACTTACGCAATAATTTATCTTGGCAGAGACATTCACACTAATAATGATATGGCAAATATAATTTTCAAAACAATTTTCCAGCCAAAATGAAATCACAACATATTATCCATAGCTTCCTCCTTCAAAAATGCAAATATTAACAGACTTCAATACCATACACATTAAGAAGCAAAAGCATGATTACCATACACATTAAATACCATGTTTAAAAACAAATATAATACTATTGAAGCATTAGGCAAATGTTCAATACCTCAAATAGTGTTCGTAATTCAGAGTCCTCAACATTACTGTTGATGTTTCGAACAAATAATGTCCTTGATGGATGCTCTCCATAGGGATGCTCCCCAGCCACTGTTCCCACACCATTTGGGATTGCATACTGACCAATACCATTTGAAGCAATTCCATCTGATATGCTTATCTTGGACATACTGATATTGAGGCTCTCTTGGGGTTCAAAATCCATCTCAAATCCCCCTCCATTGACAAACAGATCATTTTCATCCAAATCCTCCAGTTGACTGGGCAATTTACTGAGGTCAAAATCATCCATAATGCCAGCTAAAAGGTCCTCTTCATCATCAGGAAGCATGTTTCCAATTGCATTGGTTTCAAAGTCATCAAAAGGATCATGTCCCTCATCCTCTTTGTGAACTTTATCTAATGTTAGCAAGTTATCATCAACTGGTTGACCATAATTTTCCGAATCAGTCAAATCTACTGCATATCAATAATAAAAGGAGGGGGAAAAAAGGGTGTCAAAATATACATTATGAATGATTCCAATCTGTTCTATCAGAAACATCATCTCAAGCTTACACTTTTCATGTGGAAGAACAGGCAGTGAACTAGAAAACAAGCTAACATCACTTGAGTCATGGAACACATCACTGGCACGTGGTATTCCCCATGCACTGCTTCCCGCTTTTTTTGGAACATTAAGTGGGGAAATCCCAGATGGACCTACAGAAACAAACATACAAACTAATTTAATAAAGAAAAATTGCTACACAAGAATTTATGTATTACATATGAAGAGGAGGTACCTGCAACAGCATGAGCTGATGAAGAATTCCCAGAATGTTTGTCCATTTTCAGTCACTTTCTAAGAATAAACATGACAAAAGAGATAACAGAGAAAGTCAGATATCTTAATATCAATTATTTGAAGACATCATAAACCTATTGTGAACCAATGTACCATAAATGGAAAAACTTCCACAATCAAGTAAGAATGCATCAGGGTTTAGTCTCACCAAAGACAGACAATGGTTTCCTTATAGTTTTATACCTTTCTTAACTTTGTCTCATGTAGTTAGTACAGTGAGGGGAGTAAGATGTAATAATTTGTATAATATTAAGAGCAACAGTTACAACCATTATCAATATCTAGCAAGTTGAATTAACCAACAACTATACACATGACATTGTGTTGATCAATACAACTTTTATTTGGATGGATGAAGTTCAGCAAAATGAAATTGATATTAACTAACGAAAGGAGCTTCCCAGTCATACATTGAATTGAAATACATTACATAGAAGTGGTGATTAGCAAAATTCAAGTTTCAACTTAACCAGAATCCAAACAGATTGTCTACATTATGTATGCATAAAAGCACAATCTTATTCTATCATAGGAAGGAAAGTCAAAAAAAATATAGAACAATTAGCAACCAAAGTATTTCCCAACTGCACAAGTCCTTAAAGTCAACTAAGTTCCAAGCACGAACAACCACAGTAAACTCTCTCATAACATTATATCAAGACAGTAACCATAACAGCACAAGCCTAAACAATAAGAAACACAAATTGGAGAGATTAAATAAAACCAAGCAAAAGAACACTCAGTAGCTGATACATTTCACAACAGCCTAAGGAAGATTACAGGGTCAACTCAAGGTCCAAACAAAAAATAACCCAAAACCCAAAACATAACCGAGAAAATTAATCAACTTCACCAAAACCCACAAAGTAAAATTTAAAACACACATACACAGTTACTCTTAGAAAATTACACAGCACCACTACCAAGCCCCCACATCAAAGATCACAGTTCCTCATAATTCATCAACAGGTCAAGCTTATGCACCAAAAAAACGAAGACCCACTTGCCAGTTAACCCGATCAAGTGCTAAAAAACCAAAATTTCAAAGAAAAAACAAATTTTGACACACACCGCATAATTGAAAAGCATGAATTCATAAATATAAAGAATTAAACTAACAAAAAAAAAAGGCAAAAACAAAAAACAAGAAGAAGAACAAGAAGAAGAAGAGTACCTTGTGGAAGAGAAGGAAGGAGAGGAGGGGCTAGAGGGGATTCATGGAGGATTGAAATTGAGGAGTGAAGAAAATTGTGATGATCACGGAAATTGAGAAGAGAAAGGGAAGGAAGTGAAGGGAAGAGTTTCCGTAGAAGCAGAGAAATGTCTTCCTTCTACTCTTCTGCTTCCTCCTCTGACGCCGGGAAACCAGAGAGCAAGAGTGAGAGAAATTTTCCCGGAAAATTAGAGAGAGAAAAGAAAAACAAGACACAGAGGAAAATGATTGGAGGGAAGAAAGACAAGCACATCAAAAATTAATAACTTGTTCTTCATCTTCTTCTTCTTATTATTATAATTTTTTTATAAAATAATAAAATAATATTATACAATATGATGAGAATAAAGAATTACTATAAGATATGATGTAAAAAAATTATTTATGAAAAATGGAAACATAAAAATAATAATAATAATTAAGCATAATATAAAAAATTAGAGTTTAATTTATATCCACAATCATCCAATAAAAAATAATAAATTTGTATAATTTAAGATAATTATTATAAAAATAATAATAATTAATATACTATATTCGAAAATGATTATAAGATTCTGTACACTATCAGTGTATTGAATATTTGTTTAAAATTTTATATATTATAACTAATTAAAAAATGTACTAACTATAATTTTTGAAAAAATTTAATAAATATTAATAAAGTTATTGTATACGAAAATATCTAAGGGGACAACAGTATGATATATTTTTTATATACAATGCGTTTGTGTATTTAAATTAAATTTTAATAATAATATATTTGCCGTGTTATTTATTTTTTTTTCCCAACATTCTGCCACATTGGAATTGTATTTGGCGTCCGTTGACACGAATGCTCAACATTCAACACTCGTCGAGTTCTCGAGCTTGAAATTCGGTATTATCCGAATTAATAATTAATAAGAATAATACAGTAAGCAAAATAGATATTAGATAATTAGAAAATCAGATCTTCTCTATTTGTAATTTTGAAAGATGGATAAAACGCTATAGCTTGGATAATAATTTAATCTATTTGCTTTGGAGATATTTTTCCTTTTATTTAGTTTATTTTTTTATTATTTGAGTTTGATTGTGATATTTTAAAAGTGTAAAATTATTTTATATTATTATTAAATTATTATAAATTAGTAAGTATGATGATAAATTTATTAAATTTTATAATAAATATTTTAAAAAATATATTAATAATAATTTGTGATTGGATAATAATATAAAAAATAAATTACATATGTTTTTACCGAAGTTTAAAGAAATTACACATGTCTATTTTTTTTTTTTGTAAAACTTACATATGTCTTCTATGAGATTTAAGGAAATTATACATATATTTTTTTATTTTTAAAACCTACATAAATCCTATAAATATAGTGTAAACATTTCAGAATAATAAAGTGTATTCTTCTTCCTCGCAAATATGAAAATATTTAAAATTCGTGCCTGTAAAAAAATTGGTCTATATTTTGTCCTTGCAAAATTTAAATTTATTTATTTATTGGCATAGAACTGATTACGTGTATGTTGAAAGTATCAATTTTTTCATCTTTTTTAATTCGTTTTATAATCAATGTAGAAACATTATTCTACTTCGATTATATGTATAACCGATATAAAAATTTGAAAATCCTGACACTTTTTACAACAACACATACATAGGTTCAAAAGTTTCCTACATTCGTTATACATATAAATAATGTAAAAAAATTGGAAAAACTAACATTTTTTACAACAACATACACTTAAGTTTGGATTAAGGTTCATGCAGCTTCAGGTCAAAAATAACAAATTTAAATTTTGCGATGATGAAAAATAGACAAAAAAAAATTACACTAATGAATTTCAAATATTTTTATATTTATGATGATAAAAAAATATTTAAACTTTTTAATTAAAATTGTTGGTGCATATAATTTATTATTATCAAATGTTTAAACAACATTTAAGAAATTTATGTAGGTTTTGATATAAGAGAAACATATATAATTTTGTTAAACTTCATGAAATACATGTGTAAATTATACCAAAGAATAAAAAGCATGTGTAATTTCTTTAAATATTAGGGAAGATATGTGTTACTATAATATAAAAAAAATTATACTAAAAAAGCCTGAATACTAAACAGAATATAATCTTTTGATTTGTTTAGATTTTCTATGATAAATGCAATTCATTACTTATTGCTTTTTAAAAAAATAAATTCATAACTGATTGCTTATATCTCTAATATTTTAAAAAAATGGTTTAAATATATTTTTAATCATTTAAATTTTGGTAATTTTTTTATTAGTTATTAAAAAATTATCTTTATTAATCTCTCAAATTTTTAAAAAATTACTTTTAATATAAATATAAGAGGGACTAAAAATAATCTTTCAAAAATTGAGGTACTAATAAAAATTAAAAAAAATGAAAGACTAAAAATATATATCCAAATTTAAAAGATTAAAAATATATTTAAGTCTTTTAAAAATAATAATCAACTAATTATGGCTGTGCGGGAACATGAATTAAATATTAATTACAACAATTTTATTGTAGTGATGGCAAATTAGGTAAGTTTGTTTAGATACATCTTTAACCTGTTAAAAACGGAACGGAGCACGTTGACCACATTCCGTTGACCACATTAACTCACCGTGTTTGTGTAAGTTGGTAGGTTAATTCATCTAAATAATTTAAAATATAAAAATAAATAAGAAAAAATAAAATATAATACTTTAAAAAATGAATAAAAGTATAAATGAAAGTGTGGATCAAGAAAAATTAAGACATAATAGGATTTAAATTTAGATTGAACACTAAAAATAAAATAATAAAAAAATTGACGATTTAATTTAGTCTACCTCTCATTTATCTCAACTCACAATTTAAAAGTTTTTTGGAAGGATATTCGTTTATACACTCTTAAATGAATTAATATTGCTTTCTTAAAGCAATACCAACTTTGAGGCAATTATTTAAGATAACCCAACTAAAATATAGAAACCGAGTTCAATATGAAAGGCACAAATGTAGTAAAATTTGATTTAAAGCACAACTCAGAATACATGTATAATTTAACACATGACATAAGTAACTTTTTCACTAACTTAGACTCTCAACGACTCTTAAATATCGAGTCTCCAAACACATGTACACAAGTAGTAACAATAGTATGCCCGATTTGGTAGAGAAGAGAAATAAAGTAGATAAAAATAAAAAGAAGAATAAAAATAAGTGAGGAATAAAGTAAAAAATAAAGATATTTAATTGATTAGAAATAAAGAAGAAATAAGAAAAGAGACATAGGTATAAGTGAAAATAGATGATAAATAATATAGAAGATTCTACTAATTTTTGTTGGAGTTTATGTTTAAACTTCATGGGTTATGAATAAGAGGTCCCTCTGTAACTATTCTTAACTGCTCGATAACTAACGATTGCGATGGTTCACCGTCAACAGTCGTGATGGTTCGTCGCCAACGGTCGCGGTCGTTCGCCGGCAACTCTTCAACATAGTTGTTTGTTGTCTATATATAGACATAAAGGCAATCAGAAAAAAAAAGTTTCTTTTTTCTGATCTCCTTGCTTACATGCTGCTGCATTTTCATATCACATAAATCCTTCATTCTTTATGAGTGGTTCCTCAAGCATTCGTTTTGTTCGTTTGGGCTGTTGATTGGTAGTATCACCAATCTTCAGATATTGATCCATTCTATCCTGGGAGACAATTGTTCATCAACCTTTGGCATCAATTGGAGGGAACAAATTGTCTTAAGGAGACAACCTTATTGGGCTCGGATCCTTTCATCTCTCTGCATCTGTTTCTGTTTCTATTTCATACTCATCATACAGGTTATGTTTAAATCGTTTTGTGCAGTTGTAGTATATTATATTGTCCCTCTTGACTACTAAGATTCTGACCCTTGTGCAATTGGATGTATTCCAATTCTAAAGTATTAATTATCAATAACAATCTTAAGACAATTTGTTTTGAAGCTGGGTTCAATATATTCTATCTTTCTGTATTATATATTGTTCTCCACTCTTTGTACTTTTGAACGATTAATCTGTGTGATTAATCATTGTTTTTGTTTGTGTAACAGAAATGACTTCGATAAGTCCAAACTTGGTCAACAACAACAAGGCTCCCTCTGTTTCGACTCCTACTAAAAAGCCTGAAAAATACAATGGGGTTGATTTCAAGCGTTGGCAACAGAAAATGTTGTTCTACTTGACAACCCTGTGTTTGGAACGTTTTCTCAAGGAAGATGCTTTGAAGTTGAAAGAAGGAGACGAACATGATAAAGAGAAGGTTGTTGTGGTTGATGCATGGAAGCACTCTGATTTCCTATGCAGAAACTACATCCTCAATGGTCTAGACAATTCCTTGTATAATGTGTATATCACTTTCAAAACCAGTAAGAAACCGTGGGATAGTCTAGACAAGAAATACAAAATAGAAGATGCTGGCTTGAAGAAATTCATTATTGGTAGATTTTTGGACTTCAAGATGGAAGACTCTAAGAATGTGATGAGTCAAGTGGAGGAACTTCAAGTGTTAGTGCATGAAATTCATGCTGAGGGGATGACCTTGAGTGAATCCTTTCAGGTTGCTGCGGTTATTGAAAAATTACCACCATCTTGGAAGGATTTCAAGAACTATCTCAAGCATAAGCGCAAGGAGATGACACTTGAAGATCTGATAATGAGGTTGAGGATAGAAGTAGACAACAAAGTTGCTAAAAAGAAATTTGGTAACAATCCTATGGTCTCTAGGGCTAATGTTGTTGAAGAGGGATCAAAGTTCAAGAAGTGGAAATATTCCGATGATGGAAATGCTAAACAAGGCAAAGGTAAAGGCAAAAAGTTCAAAGGCAATTGCTACAATTGCGGTAATCCTGGCCACCGGGCATAGGATTGCAAAAAGTCACATAAATCCAAGAAGAAGAAGACCACTCAAGCCAACTTGGTTGATACCGCTTGTGGAGAAGTTGAAAATCTCAACTTAGCAGTGGTGGTGTTGAAGTGTAACCTTGTAGGGGACACTAAGGAGTGGTGGTTGGATATCAGTGCTATTAGGCATGTCTATTCATCCAAGTGGATGTTTTCTTCCTACACCCCTGTGAAGAATGATGAGAAACACTATATGGGTAACTCTTCTATTTCAAAAGTTGAAGGTATTGGAAAGGTGGCTTTAAAGATTACTTCTGGCAAGGTTGTGACACTTGATAATGTGCTTCATGTGCCTGATATTCGCAAGAACTTAGTGTCTGATCCCTTCTGAGCAAGAATGACTTTAAACTTGTATTTGTTTCTGATAAGTTTGTACTTACTAAGAATGATGTGTATGTAGGAAAAGGATACCTTAGTGAAGGCCTTTTCCAGATGAATGTAATGACTGTAACCAATGGTGGTGTTAGTACTAATAATAATGTTACTTCTGTTTACTTGCTTGAGTCTTCTAATTTATGGCATCAAAGATTAGGACATGTTAATTTTAAATCAATTAAAATTTTAGTTAATTTAGATTTATTGCCTAAAGTTGAATGTTCTAATACTAAATGTCAAGTATGTGTTGAATCAAAAGTTTCAAAATTACCTTTTTCTTCTATTGATAGATCAACTGAACTGTTAGATTTAATACATACTGATAATTTTTAGAAACTTAAACATCATTGAATTCAGAGTGTCAATAGTTAATAATTACAATAGTGATCAACATTCATTAGCTGACATAATGTTCATGCTACATACATGACCAATAAATGTCTTGGGCGGTAATCCCTTCGTCAAGGGATCAGTTAACATAAAATTAGTACTAACATGCTCTATAGACACTCTACGTTTCTGAACCTCTTTTTTAACGGCAAAGTATTTCAATTCCATATGCTTAGCACCTTTTGAATACTTGTCATTTTTAGAAAAGAAGACTGTTACAGAATTATCACAATAAATTTTCAACGGCATATCAATACTGTCGACCAATTCAAGCCTTGAAATAAAATTCCACAACCATTTAGCCTAAACAATGGCTTCAAAGCATGATATAAGTTGTGCACTTTTCCATGATATAGCTCCTCCAGCTAAAAAATGCAGATAACCATAAGTATGTTTTCTTGTATCCACACATCCTGCAAAATCTGAGTCTGTGTATCCAATCACTTCAAGGTTACTAGACCTCCTATAAGTAAGCATGTGACCTTTAGTGCCTTGCAAATATCTCAGAACTTTCTTTGCAGTTTTCCAATGATCCATACCATGATTACTTTGGTATATTCCCAACATTCCAACTGCAAAGCTAATATCTGGTCTAGTACAAGTCTGAGCATGCATTAGGCTCCAACAAGTGATGCATATGGAATTGTTTTCATTTCCTTTTAATCCAATTCATTCTTAGGACATTGCATAAGACTAAATTTGTCTCCTTTCTGAATTGGTACTGGAGACGATAAGCAGTTTTGCATTCTGAATCTCTCTAAACCCAACAATCCTTGTGATCTATCACAGCATATTTCTATCCCAATCACATAGGATGTCTCACCCATATCTTTCATTTCAAAGTTACTAGAGAGAAACTTCTTAGTCTCATTTTAAAAAAAAAAAACTAAGATAATTAGTTGCAAGCAAAATATCATCAACATACAGAATCAGTAATATAAACTTACTCCCACTGATCTTCAGATATATACACAGATCAACAGTGTTTTCTTTAAATCCAAAGGAAACAACGGTATCATTGAACTTAAGGTACCATTGTCTTAAAGCTTGTTTAAGTCCATATATTGATTTCTTAAGTTTGCACACCATGTGCTCTTTTCCTTTTTCTATAAACCTCATCAGTTGGTCCATGTACACATCTTCCTCTAAATTCTCATTTAGAAAGGCAATTTACACATCCATCTGGTGTAACTCTAAATCATAATGAATCACCAATGCCATAATGATTCTGAGAGAATCCTTTCTTGAAACTGATGAAAAGGTTTCTTTATAATCAATGTCATCTTTTTGAGTGAATCCCTTTGCAACTAGTCTAGCCTTGTACCGTTCTAAGTTACGATGAGAGTCACATTTGTCTTAAAAATCCATTTACATCCAACTCTCTTACATCTTTCTGGTAACTCAACA
This sequence comes from Glycine tomentella, assembly GCA_007407185.1. Lineage (NCBI taxonomy): Eukaryota > Viridiplantae > Streptophyta > Magnoliopsida > Fabales > Fabaceae > Glycine > Glycine tomentella. The sequence continues at coordinate 376,414 of PYAF01000812.1, forward strand.
AAATCCCAAACCTCATCTTGTTCCATAGATTTCAACTCATCTTTTATGGCATCTAACCACTTGTCACTATCTTCACTATTCACGGCTTGTGAAAACGTCGTTGGATCATCTTTAATACCCAAGTCAAATTCAAACTCTTGTAGATATACCACATAATCATTAGAAATAACAAATCTTCTTTCCCTTTGAGGTCTTCTTAATGCTATTTGTTGTAGTTCTTCTACAATGGGTTCATTCAGTTCATTGGCAATAGTTTCATAATGAGCAATAGGATCATTCATTTGTTGTTCTTCATTATTATTAATCGGTTCAATAACATGAGGAACAACAACTTTACTAGATCTATAAGTCAAAGGAACTTGTACTCTCACTTCTTGAATTGCCACTTTACGTGGTGTTTCACTCCTACTAACTTCACCATCTTCAATGAACCTAGCATTTCCAGTTTCTATAATCCTTGTAGTATAATTAGGACATTAAAATCTATACCATTTTGACTTTTCTGGATAACCAATGAAATAACCACTGATTGTTCTTTTATCCAATTTATTTTCTTGTGGGTTGTAGTATCTAATTTCTGTCTGGCAACCCCAAACATACAAGTGCCTTAAGCTAGGTTTCCTTCATGTCCATAATTCAAAAGGAGTCTTTGGAATTGCTTTATTAGGAGCCCTATTTAATACATACATGACAGTCTTTAGAGCATAAGTACATAATGAAATGGGTAAAGAAAAATTACTTAACATACTTCTAACCATGTCCAACAAGGTTCTATTACTCCTTTCTGATACACCATTCTGTTGTGATGTACCTGGGATTGTGTATTGAGCACAAATATCACGTTTTTCTAGGAATTTAGCAAATGGGTCTGGATGTTGTTCACTTTCATCATACCTTCCATAATACTCACTACTCCTATCAGACCTGACAATTTTCACCTTTCTATCTAATTGTCTTTCAACTTCATTAATGTAAATCTCTAAAGCATTTATAGCTTGAGATTTATCATGTAACAAATAGACATAACCATAACGTGAATAATCATCAATGTAGGTGATAAAATATTTCTCTTTATTGAAAGAGTTAACATCAAAATGATCACAAACATTAGTGTGTATAATATCAAGAAGCTGAGTGCTTCTTGTGGCTCCTTTGTTTGTGTGTTTTGTTTGTTTGCCTTTGATACAATTCACACAAACATTCAAATCAGTAAAATCTAAATATGAAAGGATCATTCTTTACCAATCTTTCTTTGGAAATGTGTTCCAAACGTTTATGCCACAAGTAAGAGGAACATTCATTAATTAAGGTACGTTTAGTACCAACATTATGATGCAGAGTCATAAGCATTTCAGGATAAAGATTATTAGGACATAATTTATAGAATCCATCACATAAGGTAATATTGCCAATCAAATGATTGTGCTTGTACAAATTGAAACTACCACTACCAAATTTAAAAGAGTATCCAGCTTTATCAAGTTTAGAAATATAAACTAAATTGATAGATATACTAGGTACATAAAGAGTTTTACATAAGTCCAAATGATGTCCACTGTCAATGATCAAACAGTAAGTCCTTACTTCCACTGGAAATTTCACTATATTACACATAAAGACAAACTTTTCTTTTGACCTTGTGGTTTGGGTAGTAAGGAATCCCTTTCTTTTCAAACCAAGCCTTACATTTCGGGAAATCCTTTGGAACTGCCCAGCCTTACCACAGAAATGACATATGTTTTCATTATGTTCTTTCTTGTGGATTTGAGAAGAGGAGGCCTGATTGATCTTTAATGGTCCTCTTTTCTTCTTTTCATACTTCTTAACACTTACCTTTTCAACTCCTTGATGTTTGACATAATTGATAAAATGAATTCCCTAGTTCTTAATACTAGTTTCCTCTTAAACTAACATATTGTGTAATTCATGCACATTCCATTTTTCTTTCATGGTATTATAGTTCATTTGGAAAGGACCATACTCAGACAATAATGAGTTCAATATGAACTGCACCAGGAAATTTTCATCCACATCCATTCCCAATGACTTCAGTCTTGCTACAATGTCATTTCAACATGTTCATGCATAGTACGTGAACCATCAAATTTCATGGTGGTCAGTGTACTCATTAGTGTCTTAGCAAGAGACTTGTCAGCAGTTTGGGAGCACTCTTTCATAAATTTTATCATTTCTTTAGCACTTTCAGTTTGTGGAAGAGTTGACTTAATGTTGCTTGCAATGCTCATTCACATGTACATCAGACTCAACCTATTGGATCTTTCCTAGTTCTTAAAATGGATCCTTTCATCCTCATTGCTTGTGCTTGCATCAGTAATATCACTAGGTTTCTCTTCTCTAAGAGTCAAATTCAAATCTATTATCCCAAAGTAAAATTCAATTCTCTCTTTCCATTCAGAGAAGTTTAGTCAATTGAAAATTGCAATAATTAAGAAAAACGAATGTGTTGCAACAAGTACTGCAAGGTATAAAATTTGAAAAAATTAATTCTTTGAATCATACATATCACATACTAACATAATTCACATATTCATACATCATAAAATGCATACTAATGTTCACCTTTGGGGATCCATTAATACACAACATTCAGCTATAATGATGCTAATAAAATTTTTTGTAACTTGACAATAATACATACACTAACTAAAATTACTTACTATCTTTGGATTTGTAAATAGAACTAGTTGTGTATCCATTATGTCAACATTCATGTTTATTTATTATGACGACAAATAACCAATCTTTGGGTTGATCCTTAACTGTCCCATAATAATAAACTTCAACTCATCCATAAAATAATAATTTTAATACATTCATAGCATCAAAATTATAGATGATTGAAATGAACATATAATTTAGAATTAAATCACCCACACAAATTTGGCCACTCTGATGGCTAACAAATTCATAATACTTTAATTTCAAGATACAGACACTACATAAAATACAAAAATATGTTAAAATTATAAGATTTTAACAACATTCAGACTCATTCTAACATCATAATTAATTTTCAATGTCAACAAAATATTCAGTCATTTGATCATAACACATTAATGCATATACACTTTATCAAATACATTTTTAAATATGCATTGGTACAATTTTTTTCAATCAGGGAGAGCAACAAAATGATCAACCGTTATTGTTTACTTTTCATCACCACACTAATGTGTCTTTGTCTTGTAGTGATAGGAAAGATAATTTGCATTTAATCTATATATATATATATATATATATACATATGTTGAACCGAAAACACCATCAAAACTTTATCATGATATCCATTGGAACATAAGGCATATCAAGCGAGAAACAATAACTCTGTGGGACAGTGTAAGCCTTCGTCGTATTATTCGATCAGTAATACTCGCAACAAGCAGAAGATTAAGATTCAAAATCTACTAGAATAATTTATCATTGCATCAACCAAAATTAGTAATGGAAAATCACAAATTCTTAAACCTGGCTCTGATACCACATGTAAACACAAATATATAATTTATGTTTAAAACAATCACATTAAGAACATGAATAGGATCTTTAGAATTCATGAGTTTCACATGAATTTATCATGTAAACATAAATCTATAGTGTCTGTTTAAAACAATCACATTAAGAACATGAACAAGATTTTTAGAATTCATGAGTTTCACATAAACATACATTTGTCCATGATTGCGGAAGATCTTTTATGGTAGAACTCTTAGTCTTGATCCTTTCTGTTATTGTATTTTCTTTTGATAATGATAGGATACAACTCTTATGGCAAACAATGATGGTATCCAGTTTCTAAATTCTTATTTATTAGAAACTGAACCATTACGCTTAAGATAAATGCATCATTTTAATAACTTCCCTTTGTAGTCAATTACCCTTATGTCATTTATTCATTAAATCAAATAACATTTATATAAATGAGCCACAATGATAAATCTTACATTTGAAATTTTTATATTGTCAATTAATTAAAATTTGTTATAAGTATCAATTTAGAGTAATTTTTATAAAAAAATTAATAATTTTATCATTCATGATAATTTATGATGAAATAATAGTGTCATTATCAATAAAATTTGAAGAGTTTTTTCTTTATTATTAGTCAAATTATTTTCATAAATAGATAATTATGCTTCTCACATCATTTATTCAATCAAAAATTTTATTTACTTAATCAATTTCTCAAAGTAAGAATGTTATTGGATTCTTTGATATGGTAAAATAAAATGTATTAAACTAAAATAGTTTTAGCTCAATTACTAAATAACAAAATAGTTTAGATTTTTAAATTTTAATTTTTTAAATGTGCACTATGCAATTTCATATCTTTTTAAAAAATGACATTTGAGCATCATCGTTCTAATATTATTATTGTTACCATGGCTACTAATGACCTCTATCACTTTCATCATATCATCATTATTGTCGTGGTCATTTTCACTACACCATGGATTAATTTATCATTATTGTTATTAGAGTAAATTATAATAACATCCTTTGAACTTTTATCAAATTATACATAATTTCACCTTTTTTGATTTTCCTAAACTAACCCCTTTAAGTTTGAAAATATTATACCAACACCCCTGATATGTTTGAAAAAGTTACACCAACACCCCTAACACCTCTTAAATCTTACATTACACCAAAACAAAGAAGATGAATATAATATTAAAAAATTAGGGAGTATTTATGTGATTACACAAAACTTCATGAGATATCATTGTAATTCGCTCGTGTTATTATCATTGTTAGTTTGTTACCCTAAATTATTATTATTACACTGATAATATCTGTTCATTATAATCACTATTAATATCACAACATTCTATTGTCATCATTGTTTTTTTATTATTATCGTCATCACTTGTCAAATATCATTATTATTACTATTTTTAGCATCACCACATACTATTGCCATCACCTGTCAACTATCATCCTTATTATTAATGTTAGTTTATCACAACTATTGTTAACAACACTAATATATCGTATGTGATTGTTACAATGACCCAGGATTTCATAAATGATGGAGGTCTTGGTCTCGTGTGTCCTGAGAGAAACTAATTGAATTGTTGATTGTTCAACTAATTTTGCTTATACTCTTCGTTGTCAGTTTAGAGTTTTTGATATTATTTTTGCTTTTGTTCTTAATGTTGTTATGGCTGATGTAATTGTTACCACTTTTCCATGGGGTTTCTAGTGTTTTGTAGGGATGACAAAGTGGATCAGCCCACCAAAAATGGGCTGGATTGGCCCTAGCCCACCAAAAAATGGGCGGAGCCAAGCTGGTCCACTTTTGCAAAGTGGGCTAGAAATGCTAGTCCGTCCCACTTTAAGGTGGGTTGGTGGGCCAGCCCACCTATAAATAAAAAATAAATTAAAAAATTAAAAAAAAGACAAAAAAATTGTTAAAAAATACAAATATAATTAATTTATACAAATAATTAATTTTAATTCATCATCATCCTTTCCGTCATACTTCTTATAACCTCATCTACATGATTTTTCTAGTAAAGTACCTACTCAATATTTATTCCTTATTACTTTAATAACCAAGAAAAAGAAATTGCATAAACATGTTCATGCTAGTCTCAAACTCCATATTAAAATTTGAGACAACTATTTAATCATTCAAAGAAAAGTAATGTAGAAAATCAATTTAAAACAACGAAAATAATAAAATACCAACATACAATCCCAACTAACATTGTTTGCAAGTCTCAAACTAACAATGTAAGATTATAATATATGGAAACATTATAATGACTAATAATGAGTATAATCCCTCATTATTAACTGTACACATTTCTCTATTTACAAATATCAAATCATATGTTTAACATACTATTTGGAAGTTTTTAAATAGATCCTAGTTTAAAACCTATAAATAGATCCATGTATTTCCAAGGAAAAAATTCAGGGACCAAACAATAAGATGGAACCGAGGATCCCATTGAAAGACATTTGAAATTATAGGGGCTCATTATAGATTTTAAATCATATAGGTACCTATTTAATAATTCCTAGAGGGTACATGAACATGCATAGTTTTGAAATAGCTCCCAGATCAGTTAACAAACAAAATTAGGAATTCACATCATGCATAAAATTCAGATGGACAAGAATATAGACTATTCTAACATGAATGAACTAGAACTTTTATAACCATTCAAACAGGATAAAATAGTTAACAGACAAAATTAGAAAGTCACAAGTCATAACACACACAAAGTACTATTCAACATCAAGGAGGAGCTGTTGCAAACCTTGATCTAGTGAATGGTGATCGGAGAACGATGGACGAACGAACGAGGTCGACGATGCCGCAGTCACACTGTCGAGTCAATCACGACCACCGTCTAGGTCGACGAACAAACGAACGAGGTGACGCCGTGAGCCTGTGACGAGGTTGAAGACGAAGACGAAGATGTGTAGAGTCATCAGGTCGAAGACGAAGTCTGAAGCTCTCTGCGACTCTGCCTCTCTCTGAGTCTCTTACTCTCACTCTCTCAAACTCTCACCTCACTTCACTTAATCACTTCTTAGCCTCTCTCACTGACTCACTCTCAGCCACTCAATTCAACAATAATATCTTTTCAATATTTTACTACTTTTAAATTTTAATATATCAGCAGAAAGTTTGTAAATCACTTTTGTAGTGTAGTGTGTAGCGTACCATAGTCCGTAGCGTATTATTGATGTTGGGATTGGTGGGTTGTTGGCCCGATGGGCTGACCCGAATTCGGCCCACATTTTTGTGGGCCGGGTTGGCCTGGCCCATTTAGTCAGTGTGGTTCAAAATCTTAGCCTAACCCACTTTTTTTTTGGCCAAATGGGCTGGCCCGTCGGGCCAAACCCATTTTGCCACCCCTAGTGTTTTGTGGGTTTTTCTCACTCATTGAAAAAAAAACACTAATTTATCATCAATTTTGAATAAAGTTTAACCGAGTAAAAAAAATGTGTGGGTTGAATTTAATATTTAATATTAAAAAAAATATGAAATTGAAAATTAATTTTAAATTTTAAAAATTTCAAAACTTATATAATTTTTTAAGGCTTAAATATATTTACGATTTTTGATAAATGGTCGTGTTTTATTTTGAGTTTTTAATAAAAAAAATTGTTATTTTGAGTTTTTGATATATTAAAATTTTAGTTTTTAGTTATTGTCTTCGTATAAGTGATGATTTCATCACAATCATTAATAATGTTGGGAATAAGATGTAAAATGACATGTCATCACTTAATCGATGATAATGACTCAAAATAAAATTTTGATATATTGAAAATTTAAAACAACATAAAAAATTTATTAAAGACAAAATAAAATTTGATCATTTCTAATATAACTTAAACATATCTAACTTTTTTGTATAAAAAAAATCTAGTATGAAAGTTTCTTAAAAACTACTAAGTAAGAGAATGACTTTGAAAATTGTTCTTATTATACTAGTAAGTTGTTTCCTGAGAAACTAAATCCCGAGAAACTAAAACATAATTAATTACGAAAATCAGAAGGTAATAACTAGGGGTGGAAACAGATCAGGCCAGGAGAGACTTGGTTAGGTCTCATCTTGGTCTGATTTAAAAACATAAATTTTGACATAACCTATTTACCTATTATAGACTTTTTTTTTATAGGTTTGGACTAGCCTATTTAAAAGCCTGATTTGACCTATGAGCCTATTAAGAGCCTATTTTTAATAAGAAACTTAATTTTATAAAACACTTTAAATAAATTTAAAAAAATTAAAGAAACAATTTTAAAACAAAAAATATTTCAACATCTTACTTATATTTTCAAATATGTAATAATTATTTTATGAGATTTTCAAGATAATTTTTTAAACGGATTGATCATTCACCTTCATAATAAGAAAAAATATTTTTAGAAAAATAAATATATTATTTTTAAATTTTAATATATATATATATTAAATAGATTAGTCTGATAGATCTAATATGCTTTTTTTTAAGTTTGAGCATGAACTTTATATTTAAATAAACTTTTTTAAGTCTAACTTTATAATAAAGTTAGATCAGGTAAAATCTTAAATAGGGTGAAATGTGTCTGATAAACTATATGACCCATTTTCATTCATAATAGTATCCCACGAAACAAATAACGAGAAAGCAACAGAAAATATTTTTAAAAACCCAAGGTGTCTATTTGTTTGTTGATATTGTAATTTGAACTTTTCAACGAAATTATTCTCTGCCATGATTCTTGTGCCCATGCTGCTTTTATGCACAAGTGTACTTGGCAGTAACAAAAACTAACAAAATGAACCAACAAACATAATGTATGGCTTTTCTGAATTTTGACCGATATGGTTCTCTAAAGGACCAATGGGATTCCTGGAGAACAGAAGTAAAAGTAAGGTTGTCCACATACGAATATAACTTCCCTTCAAACGAGTTGCAATTGCCGTAGTGACGTGCCGTTGCGTCGGCAAAGGGCCAAATTCACCTGCTTTTCCTTGCGAAACTCTCGCAGGGAGCAATAACCAATTATATTACGCCACGTTGCCCCTTGCCCCTTTACTTTGTTAAAGTTGTCTATAATTTTGTATTTCTTTTATAAATTACATTATACACACTCCGAATTGAAATATAAGAAAAAAATATGTTTTAAGTTAAATATAAATAAATTTTAATTAATTTTATCTTATTTAATGATAATAATATTGTAAAAATATTTTTATCTAATTAGAGTCTATTTTTAATAATTTTTCTCTTATGTAATTAATGTAAATAATACTTTAAGAAATGAATTAATTTTTCTACTATTAAAATTAAAATTAAGTAATGTTAACTAGTTTTTTTAAAGGATATAATTCAATTTTTTTCTTATATTTCCGTTTGAGGTAACTACCTTCAAATATTATCACCTATTTGTGTTTTTATTATTATTTTTTATTTTAACTTTTAACGTCAAGATTTTCTTATATGTGATGGTGTCGATAAGACCGATACAATTAGAAAACAGACTTAATACTTTTGACTAAGAAAAACTCTCAATATAAGAGAAACATGTATCAAAAGTTTATAATTTTATATATACTTAAATAATAAGCTGAATAGACTAGATGTCATGACAAAGACTAAAATAATTAAAAAATAATGAAAAGACAAATAAATAAATAAAATTTTAAGAAAAAAAAAAAACATGTATTAAAAAATTAAAAAAATGTATAAACATTCAAAAAAAATGGCCAGATGCCATTTTAATGGACACCTATGCCCCTCCATTTATTATGCACGTTTAGTTACAAGCATTATCATTGCCTTAATCCCAATAAAATAGGAGTACTAGTGAAAATTTTGAAAATTGTTTTATTGGGGAATTGTTGGAGACATGGAGGATTTTGAGGCCAAAAACTGACATCTTAAACTGAGGCCACCAAGAAATTGGCCAACTACAACTTTTAGATCTTGTAAAGCATTAATTGGTACCTGGTAACAAGGAAAGATAAAGATATTTCCTCAACATCTAATTCACAAAACAAACCGGAAATTAATTGAGAATGAATGATTTCTAGAGCAAAAAATATTAAAATAGGAAGTCCATAGTTGTCTGTTAAATTATTTTTTTTCAACCAACAAGTCTTACCCAGTTGAAAGGTATATATGGGTGTATTTTAATAGAGATATGATCTCTTAACCATATGTTTAAAGAATACTTTGTTGGAAAAAATGAAACATATTTTAGTGATATGCAAGTCTCTTTCTCAGATAATTAGTCTTATAATTTTTTATTAAGAAAATACTTTCTTTAGGACAAAAAAAAACTATTTATATCATAGAATTTGTTTCTTACATTTTTCAATGCAAGGGTTTAATTTGCATACATTTGAACTTCAAGAACTAATGAACACGTAATCAATTGCCTTATTTGGTTTCTTAATTTAAATACTCAGAAGAGTATAGTTCAATTGATAAACAATTTTCAATTTAGGTCATTTTGGGATATTACTAGTTAAGAGAAAATAGAATATATATTAAAAGTGTAAAATAGTTTTATATTATCATTTAATTATAAATTATTATATATGATAAGTTTATTAACTTTAATAAGAAGTTAAAAACTATCTTAAAATCATATTAACATAATTTTTAATTAGTTGATAATGTAAAAACCTTTACACTAACAATGCATATTCATTGAACTCATAATTTCCGAAAAATATTTATAAGAAGAGATAACCTTAATATTATAAAAGAGAAAGGAATAAACATTTAGTTTCACAATTTTAGTATTGAATAATTTTATTTTCTTAGTTTTACTATTTCAACTAACAATATATTGCCTCATTTAGTTTTTTTAATTTAAATTCTCAGAAAGGAATAATTCAAGTCATGATATTTTTTTTAACTTAGGGGTCGATGAACCATTTTGTTAGATAACTTTAATATAGTGGAAGGGATTTAATCATACGTTGAATGATTGTGAGAAAAAAAAGGAAAAAACAGCATCCTTTTAGCAATATTAATGTTTACGTTAGATATATAAAATAGAATTTTGTGTACTACTAAGCAATTTCGTGTACTACTAAGCATCCTGGATTAGTGGATCCAAGGAATGACCACTTTTTGGGTAAGACTTCTTGCACTTCTACTAGCACTTCATGCACTTCCTATTGCATCATAGAAAATCCCACTTTTGATGGTCAACATCTGTTTCTAAAAAATGGTATTGAAGTAATATGGCCCAAAATAATAGAAGGCCAAGGCCCATTAGGCAAACATTAGGTTAGAGCATAATATATCATTAGAGTTGCTATTCTCTCCTGCTTGAGTGAAATTTTAGTGAATTCCTAAAATACTCTTTTGACGAAAGTATGATTTTATTATATACTCATGAAACCGAACCATAGTTCTATTGATAAGTTTTGATGTGACAAAAAACAAGAAGAAAGTATGATTTGATTTCCATTACATAAATATGCAATAGAATCTTGATTCCGGTGGTGTGATTTTTTTTATCACACCCCAACTTAACAACAAACTTATGATATCGTTGCATAGGTATGCAATGGAACATACTTTTGTCTTGTTTTTTTTTTTTTCAAACCCCCAATATATTTTAATAATGTACAATGAAATTAAATTTTCATTTATAAAAAAGATATACAATGTTGTTGTATAATAAACAACGGAATATGATTTCATTGTACATTATTAAACGAAATAATATTTACATTGTATTATTTTAATATTATTTATTTTGAAATTTTTTAGTAAATTAATTTAAATTTTTAGGATTTTGGAAGTTATTTTTTAATAAATATGAAAATTTAAATTTAAATTTCAATAACCATGTTAAAACTTAAAAAATCATATATATATATATATATAAAACATTAAAATCTAAATTGATAAGCAATATAAAATAAGAAATAAACATTAATTTTATAACAATATATATATATATAACAT
>PYAF01000812.1:387976-404358 GCA_007407185.1 Glycine tomentella
TATAACATAACATATAAATAACTTACATAATTAATAATATAATATATACATATATAACACAGTTTTAAACACAATTTAAAATGAAATTTATAAACATAAAATTTTAATAAAATTTAAAGTTAAAAGACTAAGAAAAAGATGAAGTATTGGACTAGTTTGTTTAAACTTATTTTTTATAAAATAATTGCTTTAAAAAACATTTTTTAATAAGTAAATAAGATTTTATTCTTAAAATAAGAATAAAAATATTTTTTAAGCATTTAGACAAACACACTAAGAAAACATAAAATTACTTATTTTATTAAATAAACATTTTTAATAAATAAGTTTAAACAAATCGACCAATTATGTGGGCGTGTGAAAGAAAATGGAGAAAAAAAAAAAGAAAGCAACGAAAAGAGAAGGAGGAGGGGTGGGGAAATTTTGGCAGGGGGTAGGAAGTCTGTTTGCAGGATTTTAAAAAATCAGGGGTGAGAATATCAATTAAAGGGCTAGTATAGCAAAACCCTATATAACTTGATATTAACCTATTTTTAGGGCTCAATTGGCAATTGATCGTGCATAATGACTTCGATGTTTCAAGGTGGCATTCTTTACATAAACATTTAAAACACACATATTACACATACTGCTATAGTAAGATGTATTTAGCTAGAAACTGTTCTGAATTTCTAATATTAAAGTGAGAAAAATAAATATAATAAATATTGATCATTGAATTTTAAATCCTCTATATATAATTATCAATAAAATAGTTAAGATTAAAACACACAAGTTATGTGATTTTTTAAAAAAATATCATGTAACTTTTTAAGTAATTACGTGACTTTAAATTTTTTTTAATCTTAATCCTATTAAAAATATCATGTAACTTTTTAAGTAATTATGTGACTTTAAATTTTTTTAATCTTAATCCTACTTATTTCACTTTTATATAAAGACTTTCAATCTCCTTAGATACGCCACCTATATATCTATAGACATGCACGCATAAAATAGGGAGATATATTTAATGAGAAAGTGACTTTTGGGTTGGAGAATAAATATTAATCATACAATCAACGTGAACGGTAAAAATTACAGGCTAACTAAAATCACATCATTAATTTAAAAGGTTATTCAATAACTTTATATTTAAATTTTAACTATTTATAATAATAAGATATTTTTTTTTATCAGATTTATAATAAGATTTGATTTCACATAAAAAAGTTTTCTCCTTTTATAATAATAATAATAAAATTACTTGCCTTCTCAATTTTTACATTAAATAATTGGTATTAGTGATCATACAAGAGTTATGCTTATAGAGGACTTTTGATATGCAATGCAATTATGTTCACCTAGAGACCTGTGTTAGCAACTGGCTACTACTTCATTCATATATATTTTTTTATATATATTTAAGGTTATTAAACATAGATTAAAAGTTATTTAATAAAACTAAAAACTATTATATTTAGATTAAAATGACCTTATTTAATACCTCAATTTTCTATACTTACACTATAATGAATATTAAATAAGGATATATTTTTTTTAAATATTCATTAGACTTTGAAATTATAATTAAAACATCAAATGTTCAGGAACAAGAATAAAGATTTAAAACATTAAAAGATATGGAAAGGAGATAGGAGTTAGTAACTACCAAGTTCATGTGCCATTATATTCAGATATGCTTGACAAAAAAATCCTAGTCTGGCATATGAGGATTTTATTTTACTCAACCCGAAAACTCCTCCAAAGAAAAGGGTCCATTTAAGAGAGACACAAGACATGTTTTTATTTTATTTTATAGTGCATGTGAAAATAATTTCCTGCCAAGAACTTGTTTGTTATAGTTATTATATTGAGTCGGGTTTGGGTGTTGCAATTCATTTTAACATTTACTTATTACAAGTTGTGCAAGGCTTTCAAAGCTCAACCTGATTATCAGATGTTGGCTTATGGCTATTCTTGCTAACTTGGTAAATTTTGTATTGAGTTGTTCTAAGCAAGTGGATTTTATTGAAATTTGTTTAATATGTAACTTTTGCTAAAATACATTTAATGATTCCCCTACTATATAGTAAAAGGATAAGAGAGGAAGGAAAAGGTCATAGACTCGTAGATTCCATTCCTCCGCTAACAAAATAATAATAATTGATAATTAATATTTGACGATAAAAAAATCATGATTTAAAAAAAATCATGATAATTAATAAGATCACTTGCTTAAATACAGATTAATTTGAGAAAATATTTTCTATTTATAATTTTAATATTAATTGCAAAAATGTCTCTTTATTTTCACATTGTTTCATGATTTTAAAATTTTGTATACGAAACGGTAAAAATAAAATTCATTGTTTTTATTATTTTTCTATTTCACCGTTTCTTATATAAATTTTGACTATAAGAGATAAGGTAAACATAAGATAATTAAAAAAAATATATATTTTCTCAAATCAAAAGTTTTCAAATTTCCTTGGTGGTTCCGGTTTTTCCATAAATCATCAAGCTTTTCTCCAATTTAGTTTTTCTAAAGCGAACAGTTAATTCATTATATAGAGAGAGAAAATTTGTAGATTTATAAATTGAAAAATTAATGAAACTTACTCGCTTGATTTTTTAGTTAATATAATTTACGTACTATACCATATAAAATGCTCGTCTAACTCCAAAGATGTAAAATTTGAAAAGAAAAAAAGAAGTCTATTCACAGAGTGAAAATGCATGTTGGATTCTTGATCCTGTTTACTTAACTTCCTTTTACTTAAATGCCGATCACAAGAGAGATTCACACGTAGGGATTTGTTAGGAGGAGCCTAAAAAGATCTAAATATATTCTAAAATTAAAGTGATTAAAAGATTATATTGGGTGGAATTAAATAATTATGTTATAGTTTTTATTTCATTTATGTTAAAATAACATGATGTTGACATTTAAATAATTGTTATTTATTGATTAAGATCAGTTAGGTTATATAAGTGTATCTATTTTTATTTATTATCATCAATGAATGAAATAATCAAATATATATATATATATATATCTTATTTTCCTTATATTATAGCTTTAATGGTAGTTTTTTTAAGGTATTTTCATTAGGAGTAGAACTAGCTTTGTATCAGGGTATTTTGGGTCGGTGTATAGGAGTATATGCATAATCTTGTTTTGATAACGATTGTTGTTTTTGTTTCACTGATAGAGAAGGATTTGATTCTAACTTTGTAAGTGGCCGGGTTGGGTTCCCCCTTGTACCCATATTAATACTACAATTTAATTTTTGCTGATACAAAAAAAGAAAGAAAAAGAAAAAAAAGAGAGCACTGTTATACTACGACTCCACGGATATATTATTATTTTCTGACATTTTATTGATGTTAACTTTTTAATTATGTGAATGCTGATATCGTGACATTGCACCTTTTAGAAGAGCTTAATAACCAAAGTTTGAGGGCCGATGATGATGGTACGTTAAAGTCTAACTTGGGCAATCAATAAATACACATTTCCTTATTGTAAAGATTTCATATATCACAATCATTTATAATCAAACAAGCACTTTGCAACGTGCTTGTATGATTGTTAAATGTTGTCTCAAAATGATGAGGAAAAGTGGTTCTCTTGTGATATTTGTCTTCGAATTATCAATGATTTGGTGTCGGTGCTATACTAAAGTGGTTCTAAATGTCTAATTTAATGGCAAAGGAATAGAACTGTGCTTGGAAATGTCATTAGGCGCGCATTTACTTAATTAAATATTCAAGCTTATAGCCTTTACTTAATATTACATGATAGATTATGAAGTCTCGAATGAATGAATGATTATTTATTTGCCTATTTTACTTACTAAAAGAATATTCGCGATAATTTGCTTCAAATAATCTTTTGAAAGCCTTCTTTTTACCTTGATAATAAAGGTATGAGTCTCTTATTTTACCATAAACATACTGCAGGACCTACTATCAAGTCGTGAGTCCGATTGAAATTAGATTTTGTCTTAATAAAGTTTTGGATTCAAAATTTGTAAATGAAAAAAAAAACGACATAGATAGAAAGGAAAATTCCACCAAATGATATTATCAATAAATCATAAATTTATTATATGACTTATCAATAAGCATTACAAAAAAAAAAAAGGATTTAGCGACCAACGAAATCTGTCGCTAAATCATTGAATTCGGTCGCTAAAACTATTAGCGACCGAAATAGAGACCGAAGCATTGTGCGTCGCAAAAACCCTAGTCGTAAATCTTTAGTCACCGAATTCTGCTTCGGTCGCAGATTAGCAACTAAAATAATTCGTGGCAAATTAAATAAATTTGGTCGCAAATCTTTGGGTACTATTTTTGATTGTAACCAAATGTGCAACCGAATGTGGAAGTCGCTAATTCGGTTGCTAATACATAATAAAAATTTTAAATTTTAAATAAATTAAATTAATATTCGGTCGCTATTTTCGTCACTATTAAATAATTAATCTTATAGTTAATTTTTCTTCGGTCGCTAATTTTTAATTAATTTTAAAAGTAAAATATCTTTCAGTCACTAATTTGGTGGCTATTTAATATTTAATTTGTTAATTAAAAATACATTTCAGTCGTTAATTCAATTGCTATTGAATTTGTTTCCGTCACAAATTCGGTCGCTAAATCAAAATATGTTTAATTTTTCTTTTTTAATATTTTAAATTTTGACCTTCTTAATAAATATTGGTGATAAATATAAGTTTAACAAATTATATAATCAAACTTATAAATAGAAGTGGACAATGATAATATGTAAATATATCTAATAACAATTCTAATTTAAATATTGATAAAGTGCAAATTCAAATTTTTCAAAGTTTAACAAAACGAAATGGCAAAGTTTAATGAAGTTCAAATTTATAGCTAACATGGCATAATCAAACTCAAATAAATTATAGCTTCATGTCAATGGTCCTTTGACATGTCATGAGAAAGATTAACCTAAGTATCACAAACAATACACTTTAGTAAACAAACAAATCTAACTTGTTAATGAAAACTCACATAAACATGTTTTCTACACCAAAATAGATCAATTATCTTCTCTTTCATGTCCATTACAAGAGTAAAAAAGTAATAATTATTACAAACCACAGTCATATAAATGTCAATATATTACTGATATATATACAATGAACATAATGCATATAATCAACTTTAATGTATGAACTACCTAAGAAGTATCTATATCATCAAAATCACTTTCGATCTCATTCTCACTTAATATGCATTCATCCTCGTCTGGTTCAATCAAGTCTAGTTGTCTAAGTAAATCTGCATCTATCTCTTCTTCACCTCCATCAACATCCACAAGAGATTCATTAATGACATCATGATCAACTTCCAACACTTCTTGAAGCCCTACAAGCTCATCATCTTGGTATGCAGCCTCTTGCTCAGTTTCTCTCACTATATTGTCAGTGATTTTGTTGCGAGCTTTTGTCTTCATTATGGCTAACCATCCTCGATGTCCTTCAGGATATGTTGTGTAATAAACTTGTTCAGCTTGTTGTGCAAATATGAATGGGTCATATGCTTTAGTATATCTTTTTGATTGCCTTACTTCAACAATCTCATACTTTTTATCTACTCGTGTCCCTATACAAGGAGTATTATCAAACCAATCACACTTGAATAGAATTAACTTCATCAATGGGATGCCAGTATACTCCAATTGAATAATATCAGACAACATTCCATAAAAATCAGATTCTTGTTGACCATCAGTCCCTCGTACATAAACACCATAATTAGAAGAATTCATGCCTTCATTCCAGCTAACTGTTTGAAATTTGTATCCATTTATAACATACATGTGCCATGATTCAACTTTTCTCTTCGGTCCCCATGCCAAATTAACCAATATTGAATCTTGAACATTATTTTCTGGATTTATAACCTAAAAATTTTAACAATTAACGTCGTATAAAAGACCATATCATTATGGAAGAAATATTATTTGAACAATATATAAGGTGGTAACCTACATATTGCTTGAACCATGTAGGAAAGTTGGATGAAATGTCTTGGTTAAGTTGAGCATCTGAAGCTGTGGGATTCAGCTCCCTCAAAAAATTATCATAAATACTGAAAAGGAGAAAACCAATTACCCAAAGTACATAACATAACATGATTAAATTATTTAGAGTTATACAATTATTAAAATCATCTTACTCTAAATATGGTTGAATCTCTGGACAATTTTGAAGAACGTACAAGTGAGCAACATGAAGATCAACTTGGTCCAAAAAATATGTTTTGGATTTACCACTCGCTCTTCCTGGATAATTGAAAATTGATATAGGAGGAGAAGATGAAGAACCTTCATTTGCATCAAAATTCCTAGGCATGTTAGTTCTTCTCGTTGCAATTTGATCAGGATAGTAAAACGAGGCAAAGGTAGATGTCTCCTCCACTAAGTATGCTTCACAAATCGATCCCTCGACTCTAGCCTTATTCTTGACTTTATTTTTTAGTGAATGTAAAAACCTAAAATTAATATGAATAAGTATTTTAAAAAATTACTATATAATACAATAGTGTATAAATGATTACTTAAGATATACCTCTCGAAAGGATACATCCAATGATATTGGACCGGGCCACCAACTCTTGCCTCATAAGGTAGATGAACTGGAAGATGTTCCATTGAATCAAAGAAGCTTGGTGGGAATATTTTTTATAACTTACACAACAAAACAGGTATGTTATTTTCCATAACTCTTAGTTGTTCAACATTTAATGTTGTCGAAGTTAGTTGTCTGAAAAATTGGCTAAGTTCAACAAGTGGTAATGAGTCAAATGCAATTAGGAGCAACCTTTGCATGAAAACATGACAATCATGACTTTTAAGTTCATGAATTTTTCCCTTGTTAAGATCCACACACCGACCTAAATTGGAGGCATAGCCATCTGGTAACTTTAGTTCTTTGACCCATTTAAGAACAGCGAGTCTTTGGGATTTGGTCATGGCATAAGCTGCTTTTGGTTGAAATAACTTGCCACGACCAACATCTACCAACTCAAACTCCTTCTGATTACATATTTTTGCTAAATCTATTCGAGCATTGTGTGTATCCTTACTTTTGCCATTGATGTCCATCACAATGTTAAAGACATTCATAAACACATTTCTCTCTATGTGCATAACATCAATGTTATGACGCAAAAGTTGTGTTTTCCATTACGGTAACAACCAAAATATATTTTGTTTCTTCCAATTATGTTCAACACCATAACCAGGAAAATCTTTTTCTTCTTGTGAATCAAGGCAGAGTGGTAAGTGTGCAACTCTATTCCAAATGTCAAGACTAGACAAACGTGCAGGAGGGGGTGAGGTCTCAACTTGACCCTTCTTGAATGATTTTTTATTCCTCCTATATGCATGATTAAGCGGAAGAAATTGTCGATGACAATCAAAATAACAGTCCTTGTGAAAATTTAAAGTTGTGAATGCCTTCGATCGTTCCATACAAATGGGACAACCAAGTTTTCCAGCCGTTGTCCAACCTGACAACATCCCATAAGCTGGGAAGTCATTGATTGTCCACATCAAAGCAGCCTTCATCAAAAAATTCTGCCTCAATGACACATCAAAAGTTGGTATGCCATCATTCCACAAGGTGCACAAGTCATCTATAAGTGGTTGCAAGTACACATCAATATTATGCCTTGGATCTGATGGACCTGGAATTAAGACAGTTAAAAACATAAATTCTCTCTTCATGCACATGCCAGGAGGAAGGTTATATGGAGTTGAGATAATCAGCCAACAAGAGTAAGTCTTCCCAAATTGACCAAAAGGACTAAACCCATCTGAACATAACCCTAATCTCACATTTCTAGGGTCTTGACTAAATTTTGGATGCGTTTTATCAAAATGCTTCCACGCTTCACCATCAGATGGATGACAGATGACATTCGGGTCCTTCCGATTCTCGCTATGCCATCTCATGTGAAATGCAATGGCCATTGAAGAGTACAATCTTTTTAGTCTTGGAATAATTGGAAAGTACCACATTTTTTTAACAGGAAGCTTCTTTTCAACCCCTCTCCTATTGACTGTCAAGTACCGATCACTTTTACAAAAAAAAAAAAAAAACAATTAGTTATACTCTTATCTGAATTTTCTTTGTAAAACAACATACACCCATTCGGGCAACAATCAATTTTCAAACAACCGAGACCCAATTTCTGCACAGACCTCTTAGCTTGATAAAAATTACTAACCATAGTATTATTTTCTGGCATGGTGTCACGCATTAGTTGAACCATACTATTAAAACACCCTTCTGACATATTATAATCAGATTTCAAGCTAAGACAAGCCAAAGAAGCTGACAATTCTGAATGATGCTCGGATCCTTCCCACAACGGTGCTTGCGCAGCTGCAAGCATATCAAAGAATTTTTGAGCTTCAGGATTAGGATTTTCCTCCATGCATTCTGTCTCAATTACACCCTCTTGTTCTATGTATTGGCCAATAGATGGTCCTACATGATCCATGATCAGTTGCTCATAAGGATTCAATTCTTCCCTTTGCCCACCACTTCCATAGTATGAACCTTGCAACACTATTGGAGGAAATTGTGGCAACTCCTCACCGTGGTTTGTCCACCAATAATAATTAGGCATGAACCCTTCTTCATAAAGATCCCTAATCACATCATCCACAAACTTGAATACTTTATATTTGCATTTCTTGCAAGGACACCTTGTTTATTCACCTTGCATTCAAAATATGTCTTGACTGGTAACAAAATGTACGAACTCAAACACTCCTTCTCTAAATTCATTTGTCCAACGTTTATTAGCATCCAACCTTTGATACATCCACCTTCGATTCTCAGGAATCTCCATTGGTACAAACTACCAACAACAAATTAACGTTAAGAAACGTCAAGAAGTAAGAAAAATTAAACTAGGAATGAAATGATTTGATTGTATTTAATGGAGTGTTTTCATACAAACACATAAGAGACATACTATTACATCATGAAGCCACCACTTATATAAGTGTGAGACACATGAAAACCTTACATCATTTATCTACAAGAAGATCTAACAAATTATCATTTTGATATCCAACAAAAAAATTCAAATTTTATTTCATTGGAATTAAATTATATCACTAGTTATGAAATCTTTGGGACATAATCACTAGCTTGCGATGAATAATTTAATGCATAATAACCTTTTATTGTCACGCATAGAATCTGATTTTGCAATAACTAGTGTTTCATCCAAATTAACAGAACAAATTAAAATTTAGATCGGTGATTCGTTCATACCTTAATGTTGCAGTACACAAATGCAAAGGATCACCTTTTAATCAATTGAGAAAACACTTAACGAGAGTAGATATTTTCAATTTCAAAGCATAGTTCCTGCGACCAAATATCATGGTAATAATAACAAGATTAATCTTGATAGTGATCTATTTTTCCAAGCGACAGTTCAACATTTTGCTTTTGCTTCAAATAATTCCCTTAAAACAACAATACATTTAATTAGCATTTATCACGTAGTTGCTACAATAATTTCACTAGAGTTTTCATATAGATATTAATTTGATAAAATAATGAGGGTATTTTATTTAAGGATTAGTTTATCAATTCCCTTAACGTTGGTGGTAAAAAGAGTCAAGGATTACATTTATATACTTTTTTAGACATAATTTTAATAAGACATAGTTTATTAATTAACTCTTAACGTGGCAGCTAATCAAACGGATAAGTTATAAAATCTTGTATAGAAGTATAGGAAAAGATAAAATTAACCCTTATTTATATAATTGTAAGAAAAGATTATGTAAATCTTTTTTATTTTTATTCTTATTTTGTTAAAAAAATGTTGTTAACATATATATAAATAAAATTATATCTTTTGAGCTTCTATAAAATTATGAAAGCAAATATAAGAATTTCAAAATTGATTATAATAAAATATGTAAACTAAAATAAAAATTTTAAAACAAACCAAATTAAACACTCTTGGCACCATAATTAATAAATTTGCATGAATACAAATTTCCCCATCCAAAACTATAAGCTTATTGACGAAGGTGTTTGCCATCCAAGATAATAATTTCACTAATTACTGGAATATTAAGCTAATTCATAAATATCATCTAATAATTTACCAGATTATGAATAAAAAAATAGTAATAGCGTACCTCAACCTCAAATCAATCCATTAAATTTTCCACTAAGTCTTGTTGCCTTTCCATCTGGATAGCTCTCATCAACATCACGCCACATCCCTAATGGGTAGAAACCAATGCCTAGTACTTTCTTGACTAAATTACCCAAATAATGAAAGCAATGGTAATGCAATTAGTAGTAGAGTATAAATAAAGGATCCCATATCAACTTTTTTTATTTATATAGATCACATGTATTTTTGTCAGTTATAAAACATAATTTTATTTGAATTAAATAGAATTAATATAAACAATAATATCTTTTTAAGTATATGAGACAATTTTATATAGTAAACTCAAATAATAATATTTCACGTCACATGATCCAGCCACCATCATGATTGAAGGTGATGGAGAGGCACATGGAAACTAAAAAGATCATTTTCCCACAAAAGAGTACACATTACAACCAAAAAGAAAAGGATATAAGGGACAAAAATAAAAGAGAGAAAAATAATTAACAATATTTTTTTTATAAAAATACGATATTGCATTTTATTTCAGTTAAATGAGTTAACAACATAATCCTAATGATAAGAAATAGAAGGTGATAATATTACTTTGTCTTGTGTTTGATTCAATTGATAAGAAGAGCAACACATGAAATAAATAAATAAACAAATAAAACATTGAAATAGTAATGGCAAGTTGTGGAGGACTAGTACGTACTTGCAATGTTAAGAGAATTTTACCTTACCACTACTCTTAAAGTCTTACCCAAAAGTGAATCTCCTAAGTGCCAAAAGTGAATCTCCTAATTGACACCTGTAGCATCAATATTTATTGTGTGTAAATGACAATTCATTGTGGCCCACGATTAGCTAAACATACATGCAAAATTTAATAAAATAATTTAATGATTTCACATATTCAAATGCTTTCAAGAAAAATATGTCAAACACAAAGAAAGGAAATAGGCACCAAAAAAAAGAGAGAAAAGACTCCTATTATATTTTAATGAAACATGATACATTTAATTAATTATATTTATCAAAGACTTCACCACAAAAGCCTTCCAGTTATTGTGAATCCTAATATGTAAATATGTCTCCTTCCATTTCTCTATCCAAATAAGACATACAACATCATTAATTTTTATACATAAGACAAAAGCATAAGCTCTACACGACAAAATATTAATACTAAATAAATATTCAGCAGATAGTGAATAAATATAAATAATACAGGAATTAATCTTTAAAATGAGAGTTTCAACAAATAATAACAAGGAAACAAGCACGGAAGCATGCGTGTAAAGTGCTGACGTTAACTTTAGGAAAGGTGGAACAATAGTGCCGTTGTTGTCGCAAATAAAGAGTTAAACAAGAATGGATTATTGAAGTGTGTTTGTTGTGAAGATGATACGATGAAAGTGCAAAGGGGGTAACAAAGAAGGTGAGTGAAGGAAAGAAAATGAAAAGGTGCTGAAGTGAGTGGGACAGCCTTTGGAACCCACCCAAATATATTAATTGCTTTGAATTCAATTTGACATCCGCCAACTGCACTGTGCACTCACTCCACGTGAATTCCCTCCACTCTCCCAGTTTTTTTTTTTTAACCTTGTTAACATATATCTATTTCTTGTGCACGTGATTATTATTCCAAATGTTAAAATACAAAATCATTAATAACAAATTTTATAACAATTTATAAAAATTTTATACTTTATTTCCATGTAATTAAAATTACAAAGTTATCCAATAATTCTCATAGACAAAAGAATCATATCTACACCAAACAATAATTTTAAAAAAATTATAAAATGAAAACATAAATTTTAAAAATACGACGTATATATCTTTAATTTTTTTATAACAATTCACTCCAATATGACAAAAAATTATGATAAAAAATAATGGGAGAAAAAAAGACAATAATAGAAACTATTTTTTAAAAATATATAATTAAAAAAATAAAAAAGAAACAAATATTTCCTTAATTCTGTTTTTTAAAAAATAATGATAAAGAACAAAAGGGAATAAAAGGGAAAAAGAAGAAAATAATTTAATTCATTAAATATATAAAATTATCAAAACAGGAAAAAAAATTTAAACCAAATTTTAAATTTATAACTGATTCTTATTAGATATTTCTTTTTAATTTTGAAACTAAAACTGATTTGAAACTAATTGTGTAAATGCAAAATAAGGTTTGTAACTACCCATTTAGCTTTGCATCATGGTTAAGTATGAAAATAAGAAAGGGTATGATAAGTTATTTCTATTTCTATTTGTAAAGATGTTGAGATTATGTTATTTCATATATAATTAATTATGATCTTTATAATACTTATAATATATATAATAATAATAATAATAATAATAATGATAACTCTCACGATGATTTATTCCTTATGACAGATTGTAGAGGGTAACAATATAAATGAAAAAGGAAGAACATGAAGAGAAGAATGAACTAAAAAATCCAGATCAAACAATAAACAACAATGGCAAGTAGCAATTGATCACAGTTGAAAAACAAGAAAAGAAACATATCAAATGACAAAATAATAAATCCAAGAACAAATAAAAAATAAAAATGAAATCTTGTGAATGTTGAGATTTGCGGAGGGACATTGTGCTGCATTGCAAACGGGGAGTGCGCCGTGAGGAGGTGGAGGGTGAGGTGTTGCGCTGCACAAAGGTAGAGGGGTGAGGTATTGCACAGAGGGGAATGGAGGCTGTGGAGGGTGAGGGATTATGTGGCTGGGTGATAGTTATTTAAAAAAAAAAAAAGCTTTACAGCTTTACAGTTAGACCCTTTATACCTATTCTCGTTAAAATAATTATTTATCAACTAAAATATATGCAAACATCTTTTTAATTATTTTAAATAATAAGTAATAACAAGTCAACCTCTAAAAAAGTAATGGCAAGCCAACAAAAGTTGATCAAGCAATAACCCAAATTATATTTAAATAATAAAGATGTATACAAGCAATGATCAATTCATAAGTTTTTTTTTTAGCTTTGAAGTACGTCCTAAGTACATGTATTTATTATTTTTAAAAAATTCAAATATTTCAAATATAAGTTTGTAGTCCAAGTGAATCCTATAAATTGAACTTATTTGGTATCTAATTATCTATGTTATGGAATTATATTAATTTGTGATTTTTTAAAAAATATTTTAAGATAGGTATACCTTAACATGTTCTATGTAGTTTTTTTTTAGGGCGTTAGCCCTATGTTTTCAGGAAAAAATAGATTTTCATAAGTTACCCATTGAATCTTAATAAGACATTATTTACTGCAATATTGTACTAAAGTTCAATTGGGTTTAATTTCATCAATGCATAAATTTTACTTACACCATATTGAATCTTAATGAATCATTAGTGTTACACTTATGCCTTATATTTTAAAATACCTAATTTTATAAAATTTGATTATAACACATATTTTCATAATATAAAGGGTATTTATTTATTATAATTTTAAATAATTATATGAAATTAAAAATAAGTTTGTACAAAAAATTAATGATAAGTATCATTTAATTATCTTCATGAAGAATTTAAATATTGGTTTGTTAAATTTATTAAAAATTATTCTAGTATAATTAAAAATATTATATATTTATTTTGATTTATAAAATATTGTAAATATTTGTTTGTAAATTTAAAAATAACACTAATATATTATTTCAATAATTTTCAAGTATAAATGTATTTTAAGTATATGTGATATACTTATTATGATTTAAAATAAATTAAAAAAGAAAAAAAAACATTCGATCGCTAATTCTGTCGCTATTTAATTTGTAATAGCAACCGAATTAATACTGGTCGCTATTAGTATAAAATAGCAACCGAATAGTATTGGGTAGCAAACTTGTAGCCCCTATTCGGTCGCCAATTCAGTCACTAAAGTATTCTGTGTCAATAGATATATTGCCACTGAAATAGTGACCGAAATTTACAGCGACTATATGTTTCGGTCACTAATTCGGTTGCTAATGCAAATAAGCAACCACTTTAAAATTCAATCACAAATTCGGTCGCAATTGGCGAAAGAAACAGATCAGTCACTACTTCGGTGGCTAATAGCGACAGAATTTGTTTGATCGCTATTTTCAATTACTAAACAACATTTTTCTAGTAGTGAAGTTGTTGGTTTGAATAATATTAAATTTGATCTCCTTAAATAAGTTTTTGAGCTTGAGACTTGTGGTTAAAAAAAAACATAATTAGGATGAGATATTCAACTAAAGGTGATTACGTATGTTTCTTAAAGGAGATTAACCATCAACATAGATAGATAATGTATATCTCATACCAATAACAATAGTATATAATAAAAAATAAAAAATGGTGAAAGGCCTACTAAATGAAATGGTTGTACTAAAATGAATGGTGATATATGTTATTTTACATTTATTTAGTTTTTGTCATTTGAACCTAATTGATTAGGGGTGCAAGTAGTTCAGGTTAAGTTGAATTTTGTATATTTTTTAATCCAATCTAATTAAATTTAAGTGAGTTGGATTGTATTGAGTTTAATTTTTTTATTTCGTCAATCCAATTTAACTTTAATTAGATTTTATTGAATTGGTTATCGGGTTGGACCATTAAAAAACTGTTACCTCTATAAGTTTTGAAAAAAATTAAAGAAATTTTCAAATTCAAAAATAGTAAGGATTTTTTTTTTACATAATACTAAAGATATTCTTAAAAATCAATATGCATAAAACATTATATTATTCATATGATAAATAGGTAAAAAAAACCCATAAAACATATATTCAAAGTATCATTCATAAAAAATATTATTTTAAAATAAAAAGATAAAGATAAACTCCAAAATAATGTATTACCTTAAGATAAAAATGTATTACCGCAAGAATGAGATGTGTTTATTTTAAAGCTTCTATTTTAGTAATTTAATTATATGCGAGTTTGATTGAGTTGAATTGGATGGTCATATCCAAAATTTCAAACTCATCACTCAATTCAATTCTAATTGAGTTTATTAAACTATAAACCAATTCAATAACTTAAGTTAACCGACAAAAATCTAATTAGATTGAATTAGATTGGATAAATTCACAAATTAATTTCAATCCACTTATATCCCTATAATTGTTAACAATATAATTAATCTCATCACATGTGTAGAGAGATGAGATTCTAAAAAAACGTATGCATGCCAAATATTTCTTTTCACTAGGCCTATAAAATATATTTTTTTCTACTAAAACTATACTTCCACTTTATATGTTTTAGGATAACATGAATTACACTCGCACTATCCCTATTTTTATGGGAAATACAATCTTATTGTGATGATAAATTTGCAAAATTATGTTGGCTTGCATCATATTCTTGGACATTAACTCAAACAATACTATTTATTTGGACTATATGTATGCAATTCTATTTTTCATACATTTTAGTTCTTTTTATCCGTAAAATTTGAAAAAAATATTCAGAATTTATAATAATTTACGTATCATATTTAACTAAATTAGATTCCTTATGCATACGTTTTAGTTTGATATCTCATTCTTACACTCTTATAACTTTTTTTATAACCCAAAAAAAAGGATTTATAATGGAGTAATTTTAATAAAATTAAAATACATTGAAAAATATTTAGTTCATTTAATATTTAATTTTTAAAAGCTTCAAGAAATCACATAAGACGAATTAAAAATTATGATAATAAGATTAATCTCCTAACTTATTGGATCAGGAAAGGATGCGCGTAGCCGCCCTCCATTGGTCAATATTTATTCTTTAGATATCGTTATACGCAAAGGTATTATGAAAAATATTAAGTTTTTTTTAAGAGAGATTGAGTCCAGTTAATTTGACCTACAGAGAAATTTATAGTGAAATTTTTATAGAATGTTTTTTTAACTAAAAGTTACACATTTTTATAAAATTCTGCATATTCAAATTGACTTAATTATTTTGATAAAATAACCATTTCTCGTATAATATTTAGGTTATATTTGACAAGATATTTAACTATTTTTTTATCTCTTTTATTAGTTTAATTTTTTTACTATTTGATAAATAAGTTTTTTAATAATTTTTAATTTTTTTTGAAATGTTAGTTGAAGTAGTATTTTTCTAAAAAAGAAGTAGTGTTTTTTGAATACTAGTTTCTAGCTTTTTATATTTTTTCCTTTTATTTTTAATATATTTATTAAATTTTCT
>PYAF01000812.1:409910-425158 GCA_007407185.1 Glycine tomentella
ATCAAAGACGGTTCAGAGCAACCATCTTTGAATAGTAACCAACAAAGACGGGTATTGTGTGGCCCGGCCTGAAATGTCACAAACAAGGACGGTTAAAAGGGGACCGTCTTTGAAAATAAGCACTTATTTACAAAAATGCCACCGTGCAGGATTCTAAGACGGTTATCATACAACCGTCTTAGATTGTGCGTCTTCGAAGAGCCTTTTTGTAGTAGTGTGTTAATGTGCATAGTATAATGATGCCCATTTAAAGCTACCTTTTTTTCAGTAAAGCATGCTCATGCGAAATATCTAGGCATGGCAACTTGACCCGCATTCGTGGACATCCGTCTGAATCTGTCCCGATGTCAACGGGGAAAATCGAGTTGACTGGTTTCGGGTTCGATTTTTTCCCACCTGTTGAATTCGGGGGCGGAGGTAGTTTTGGTAATGCTGATAACCGCCCCGTCCTCACTCCCGTCATGCTATATTTAATTATTTACAAAAATACCTTTATGTATGTGGAATACCTTGGGATAAAGGCTTAATTTTATTCAAGAATTAGGAGTATAACTAATTTTATTTTCCAGCAATAAACATCTAATGTTGAAATTTTATTGTAATTATAAAAATTTGAGACTTAGCGCGATCAAATTTTATGTTATGGTTGTTGTTTAAAATTAATTTTTTAATAACAATTTTTAAGTGTTTAAAGGTGAGGGCAATTTTTTTAACCCCATCAATTTTCAGGGACGGGAGCGGGGGTTGTATAAGTAAAAACCGTCCCCCACCTGCCCAGTTGCCATGCGTAGACATATCAACACACAACTGCACATCATAGAAGGCCTCATTGGGCCTAAGCCTTTAATAATAATTACAAATACCTGAAGCTCATTTATATAGATAAAAACTAAAAACATTTTCAAATGATTTTGACACCCTTTCTCTCTCTTTCTTCTGCCAAAAGTCATAAACAAAATGTTGAAGTCCCTCTATTACAAAATCTATCCTATTAAGAGGGTTTTCTCTTTATCTTTTTTTCTTTTTCTTAATTATGGATTTATGTTTGATTTATAATATATTTTTCGATTCATTTATGGCCCTAAATATATAACTAGATCCACAGTCGGAGGTTATGGTGGGTCCTATATTTTCTTTAAATTATTTAGTTCCTATACTATAATATTTTTTATATTGAGTTTGCGTATTGCTTTTAACATTGTATTGAGAATTAGTTAGTCTCAGTGCTCATTAAAAAAAATATAGTCTTGGCATAATCTTAATTATTTATTTAACCCGTGACCATATATACCGCAATTAATTAATAAAATTATATAATAAAACATACGGTTTAAGAGGATCAATCCCTTTACTACTTATTGAATTAACAAGCCTATTAGAACTTCATATTTTTACTAACTATTGTCTTGCATTATAACATTGGGGATATTAATTTAAGAAAAAGAATGTCAATGTTGCATATCATGATCATAAAATGAGTTGAATCGATTTAGTCAGTTCCTCTAACCCGTTAAACAAATTGAGTTGGGTTGAAATATTTAACCCACTTTAAAACAAGTTCAACTTAACCAAACTCGCTTTTTAAGCAGGTTGAAGGTTATTAGGTTGGGTAAATCCGTTGGATGTTCTTCAATCTTTTTTAAGAAAAATCTTATATTTATTTTAATCCACCAAAAATTATTCATGGCTATAGATTTATTAATGTTTGTAGTTTTGGATTTTTATGATATTAGTATATGCACTTGATGTTTTATATATTTGGATGTTTTTAAGGAATAATTAAGGTTATTATGATTATGTTAGGATAATTTATATTTTTATATTTATATTTATTTGGTGTCATGGCTTATCCTTTTTTTTTTTTATTAAACTGGGAAACCAATTCAAACAACAATTTACCTTGGATTGGTTTGGGTTGAAATTTCTAACCTATTTTCAAAATGGTTTCTACCTAATCCAGTCCAATTTTAACGGTTAAAATTTAAAGGTTATTGACAATCAGAAGAAAAAAATAATAATAAAGAATTTAGGTAACTTCAGTAATCACATCAAAGGAACTAAACACTCTATAAATATCTATAATTTAAACATTACTTATAATGTTTTGCATTTTTGAGATACACTTA
Organism: Glycine tomentella; assembly: GCA_007407185.1. Taxonomy (NCBI): domain Eukaryota; kingdom Viridiplantae; phylum Streptophyta; class Magnoliopsida; order Fabales; family Fabaceae; genus Glycine; species Glycine tomentella. Next base: position 412,037 of record PYAF01000812.1, read on the forward strand.
AACTTTGGTTAATTTCTTTTTGTCTTTTTTTTCATTTTTTATAATTTTAATTCAAAAATCAAATCTACACTAAAGGAAAGAAAGATTCCTCCCGTTTAAAATACTCAGTCAAATTTCTTAGTAAAAGTTGGTCACATCAACAAAGCTGATAACTCCTTTAGCACATTCCATGGAACACGAAGCTCAAGTTATGACGTTATCGTTGCATGCAGACGTTCTCTATGTCTCTTTATGTAGTGACAATTTAGTTTAGGTGTTTAGTGCACAGGATTATTTATATTTATAATTAAACATGGTTAAAATTATATGTATTAAATATCTATTTTAAATGTATTTTAATATATTTATAAAGGATGTCGTATTAAAAATTAGTGCAAAATATCAATTCAAACATATTTACAATATATATATATATATATAATAAAAACCTATATATTTTTAAATTTGATAATTGTGTAAAAAAACTTTGAAACCGCAAATTATTATTGAATTGGAAATCCAAGAAGTGACCGAACGCAGAACACAAAGGTGCTAATATGATTGTGTTTAAAAAGGTCTAAAGATTATCTTTTGTACACGTTTATTTTGTATTATCAAACTCACTAAATTTAAATAACTTCTTACATTATTAACTGGGATATCAAACATATAAATATATAAATTAAAATTTTAATATCATAACTTAATTTTCTCTTTGAAAAAAAAGAAACAATTAGGTAAATGGCACATTGCAAGAGACCTACTTGTATGTAGATATCTTATTTTATCTAGTACTATTATATTACTACATTATGTTTAACGTATGTAAATACTAAATAGAGACTATATAGATGTACCAGAAAAGTATATGATCTTTATGTATTAGTTATCTTGATTTTTAAATACCTCGATTATTAGTATCATGATTGATTTCATTCTTAATAGTCTATATTGTGTTATAATATCTTAATTTTTTACATATAACGTGATAAAATAATTAAATAATGTATGTATAAATTTGTAAATAAAAAAATGATGTTAATCATTATATTGTCTCAATCGTTTAAAATATGTAAATTAAAAGTTCTAAATTAAATATATTTTGATTTTAAAAAAATTATAAAAAAAATTAAAAGCCAAACTAAACAAAACAATTGAATTTAAAATGTAAAGATAAATAGTATAATAAAAACATACAATTTGGACAATTCAATTTTCTTTAAAAAAATGGTCTTAAAACAAGAAAAGGCATAGCCATGCAAGCAAAAGCAAAATCTTATCAAATTACATATCATATTACTCCATGTTTAGCATTTCTATCTTAAGCAATCACCCATATTGAGATTTGACTTTTTTTCCCAACGCCAAATGTGAAGAACCATCCATGCAAAGATCTCAAACATTTTTGCCATCAAAACCACCTTTTCTCACCTCTCTCTCTTCCCCCCCTTAAAAAACCATAATTATCTACTCAACATTTTGAATTGCAGTTTTTTTTAACTGCAATTACGACAACCACATTGGGGTTAAGGCATAGTCATCACAACCTGTGTTTGACAACTCCATATTTTGCCGTAATTGTCCCAACCTTGTTTTGAATGCAACTGCGATTTAAATACACATAGGGTTTCTAATACGCGCATTCACAACACAAAATTGAAAATGGCTTCTTCATGTTATAGTTCCATTTTCCTTCTTCTTTATATCTTCTTGGCCTTAAGCACATTTGCATTGGGTGGGAATTTCTACGAAGATTTTGACAATCTCTTTGGAGATGTAAGGGTTGACATAAAAGATGAAGGCCAAAGCATGACCCTAACAATGGATGAATATTCTGGCTCAGGCATTGTATCCAAGAATGAGTATTTGTTTGGAAGATTCGACATGAAAATCAAGCTTGTACCAGGAAACTCTGCAGGAACTGTCACAGCATTTTATGTATGTCTTGTTCCAGACTCATTATTAATCTTTTCTTCATGTTTATAGCATTATAAACCATGAAAAATAAGGATAGTTAATCTTCACCAGAAAACTATATTTGCCAATCAAGCATTTTTAATTAGGTGAACTTATATTTATATATATATATATATATATATATATATATATATATATATATATATAATAACCACACAGATGAATTTGAATAAAATTCATCTTAATCGTTACAAGTCTCGCATATTTATATATAGATTATGGAAAGGTTATTGATATGTGTTTCATGCACAGCTAAGCTCTCAAGGATCAAACCATGATGAGATAGATATAGAGTTCTTGGGCAACTTGACTGGTGATCCTTATTTGCTCTCAACCAATGTGTATGCCGATGGAGTTGGGGGTCGTGAGATGCAGTACTATTTGTGGTTCGACCCAACAGAGGACTTCCACACGTATTCCATTGATTGGAACCCTGATCGCATAATGTAAGTCACAATATATATATATATATATATATATATATATATATATAGAGAGAGAGAGAGAGAGAGAGAGAGAGAGATAGGCTTACGAATATTTTTGGAGGTTAGCAATTTTTTATTTTTGTCCTTATAATTTTATTTTTTTTAATTTTAATTGTTGTAAAAGTTAGTATTTTTTATTTTTACTTCTTGTAAGTTTATTTTTCTAATTTTAATTTATGTAATTTTATACTTTTTAATAATTATAATTTTTTAATTTATAATTTTCATAAGTTCACACTTACAAAAACCGAAATTATAAAAAAATATAAATTTATAGCGACTAAAAATTAATAAAATATTTTACAGAGACTAAAATTGAAAAAAATATTAATTTGCTGAACTATAAACGTATTTCAGCTTTAGATATATGCAACTACATGTTCAAAAGGGTTGTTTTTTAATGCATTCAAAAGGGTTAATTAACTACACTAATTTCTCTTGAGATTAGTGTTAATTGCATTCAAACATTTTAATTGAAACATGCACATATATTTACATCATCAACTATTTAGAAATTAGATATATATAACTTTTAAAATAATTATTAAAAAAATCAACAATCCTACCATATATAATAATAAATCATGACAATGTAAGCACATTGTGATTAAATGCTTAATGCCAACCTTAAGATAGGACAAATATTTATTATAATTAACTTGTTCAAAATCATGTGTATTAGATCTCAAATTTACCTATATATATGTTTCATTTGATTTCAGAATCTTGGTGGATGACATTCCCATCAGAGTTATGCTCAATAGGCAAACCATTGGTGTTCCTTTCCCTACAACCCAACCCATGAGGCTTTACACTACTCTTTGGAATGGAGACTCTTGGGCAACAAGATGGGGGGCAGTGAAGCTTGATTTGTCAAATGCTCCATTCGTTGCAGGCTTCAAACATTTCAATGCTAATGCTTGCATTGCAAAGGAAGGTGGTGCAAGTTGCAAGGGGTTCAATCGTGGCATATTTAGAGATCTTGATAAAGAAAGCAAGAAAAAAATGCGAAAGGTTCAATCAAAATGGATAGTTTATGATTATTGTCGTGATTTAAGACGTTATGCTCATGGTCTCCCATTTGAATGCCGCAAGGAGAATCTATTAGATTAATCCAAATAGTAATTGCATTAATCATGCATGTTGCACCATCATTTAATTTGTTCTGTCAAAGTTCGATACTTGGTATAAAGTTATGCTTCATTAATTTCTTCATCTGAATGAGGGATATTTATACAAAAGAGACTAACATACTAATGAGCCTAACAAACAAATCTAAAAAATATACGGAATATCCTACCAAAAGAATAGGAAACAACCTATTATTTTAAACTATTTATACTCTATACATAACAAACATTTAAATTCAAACATCGTTAACAACTTTGATCTTATCAAAAGTAACAACAAATCGAAACTGGAAGCTTCCTTTCAAAACCCCATCTCAAGTTGGTGCATGAATGTCGACCATGCCCAAATTGCCAATCATCTCTTCAAAAACCTTTCGGGTGATACAGTTTTGGTTAGCACATCCACAAGTTGGTCTTCAAAACGCACATAAGGAGTTTGAACAATTTTTTCATATAATTTTTCTTTAATGAAGGGTCTATCTACTTCAATATGTTTTGTTCTATCATGTTGGACTGGTTTGCGAGCAATCTATAATGTAGCTTTATTATCACAATATAGGTTCATAGCCTTATCATATTTAACTCCCAGATCTATTAAGATGCCTTTTACCCATAGTAATTCGCAAATACCATAAGCCATACCTCTAAATTCAGTTTCAGCACTGGATCTTGCCATCATTTTTTGTTTCTTGCTCCACCATGTAACTAGGTTTCCTTCCACAAAGGTAAAGTACCTTGAGGTGGATTGCCTAATTGTCTTGTCTCCTGCCCAGTCAAAGTCTATATAGCCTTCAATGCAAGCTTTATTATTCTTTGAAAAAAGTATGCCTTTACCTGATGAGCTTTTAAGATATCTTAAGATGCGGTCCACGACTTTCATGTGTTCTTCACTTGGGGAGTGCATGAATCTACTTACAACACTTACTGAAAAGGCAATGTCTTGCCTAGTATGTGACAAATAAATTAACTTGCCTACCAATCTCTGATATTTTTCTTATTCGTGGCAATATGATCTGGGTATACACCAAGTGAGTGATTCATTTCAATTAGTGTATCTGCGGGCTTACATGTTAACATACCTATTTCAGATAACAAATCCAAAATATAATTTCTTTGGGACAAAAAAATTCCTTCTTTTGATCTTGCAATTTCTATGCCAAGGAAATACTTTAACTGACCAAGATCCTTCATTTCAAACTTGGCTGTTAGTCATTTTTCAAGAGTTATCGTTTCATCTAAATCATCCCCTGTTAGCACCATATCATTCATATAAACAATGAGAATGGTTATCTTCTCGTTGTTGTTTTTATAAACAAGGTATGATCGACATTGCTTTGTTTATACCCAAATAGTTTCATTGCCAAAGAAAATCTCCCACACCATGCCCTTGGTGATTGTTTGAGTCCGTACAACCCCTTTTTTAGCTTGCATACTACATTCTCTTTTGAAGGTTACAATTTTACTCCTAGTAGAACCTCCATGTAAACTTCCTCTTCTAGATAACCATTTAAAAAGGCATTCTTTACATCAAATTGATTCAAGGGCCTATCTCTGTTGGCTGCTATGGAAATTAGCATCTAGATTGTGTTGAGTTTAGCCACTGGAGCAAACGTATCTTGATAGGTTTTAAACGGTCGGCAAGCACACCGATTTGTCAAGTAATAAAATTCGGTAAGTCTAGATGTCGATTTCCACAGGAACTTTACTTGTACTCAAGACTAATGTACGTTTGTTTTCAAGTGATTAATGAATGGAATTGGTTGGTACAATGAGTTGCATTAAATTAAGAGTAAATAGACATTTTTGTCCCTGAATATGTAAGGCGCTAACAAATTTGTCCCTAAAAGATTAAAATTCAAAATTTTATCCTTAAAAGTGAAAAAAGTGTGACAAATTTATCCATCCGTTAACTTTCGTCCGTTACCGTTAATATCAAGGACGAATTTGTCAGCGCACTATATATTCAGGGGCGAATTTGTCAACTCTCTACTTAAAATATAATTTAATCTTCATATTCTCTCTTTTCTAATTATTGAGAACATAAAATTATAATAAACACTTAAAAATTAGGAAAGCAAACATAAGTTAAAACAAACGGTATAGTATGGATTAATAAGCATAGTTTGTATGTTGCTCTAAAATTTATATTATAACAACATTAGATAATGACAAAATCAAGTTGGGTCTCATTTTTTTGTCAGGATTAATTTAATGACTGTACATTTTTTTTGGATCTCATATTTTGGGTAAGGTACTGTCACATTAGAAATTTATTGATTAATAAGCATAATTTGTATGTTGCTCTAAAATTTATATTGTAACGATATTAAATAATGACAAAATGAAGTTAGGTCTTTTTTTGTAAGGATTAATTTAATGATTGTGCATTTTAATTTGTTTGAACCTCATATTTTGGGTAAATATTATCTCATATTTTTGCTTTCAAATTTCTAATATGACGGTACCTTACCCAAAATATGAGACCCAAACAAAAATGTATAGTCATCAAGTTAATTCTTACAAAAAAAAATGAGACCTAACTTGATCTTGTCATTACCTAATGTTGTTATAATAGAAATTTAACAACAATAAATAAATTATGTTTATTAATCAATATTATGCTTATTATTATGTTTGTTTTAAGTTATGCTTGTTTTCCTAATTTTTAAGTATTTATTGTAATGTTATGCTTGTAATGATCAAAAAAGAGAAAATGCAAATATTAAATTAGAAAGCTAACAAATTCGTCCCTGAATGTGTAGTGCACTGACAAATTCGTCCCTGATATTAACGGTAACGGACGAAAGTTAACGGAGGGATAAATTTGTCACACTTTTTTCACTTTTAGGGACAAAATTTTGAATTTTCATCTTTCAGGGACAGATTTGTCAGCGCTTTACACAATCAATTACGAAAATGGCTATTTACCCTTAAATTAAACTATACTTAAATGTAAATTGAAAGCGTCATAAATGCAAGGAAAGAGACACAAACACTCGGAAAGTGGACGGTGGACATATGATTCGATTTGTGTTGGGAGTTCGTTAACTGGAACTAAATTTGATGTGACATAAAAGATTTTTCTCTATTCAATGTTAAATACGATTACCTTCATCCACTAATATAATGTAACCTTGATTCCCCAAGTGCTAGACCTAAACCACTTAATTTCACCCTTAATCCCTCAAGAGCTATATTAAACGATTTGCATTACGATTAGGGACGACAATGTAACCTAGGCTAAACAAAATCATTCTATTCCTAAATATGATATTATTTAAAAGCATTTCTCAATTCTTAAAGCAATAATCATTTCCCAATGTTCTAAAACCTAAAACAAGCATATAAATGGGTAATCAAACCACAAGCATGAATAAAGCTTAGAAAAACAATAATAATGTGCAAATAACATTGAATAGATAGTTAGAACTTTACATCAAAGCGTTCGGTTGGTGAACTCCCAACAATACGGGTTTTAGCTCCTCATTTCCATGAGAAGCTTACAACAATAGAAGATAGGGCAATGGAAGAGGATGGGATGGAAGGGAAACAGAAGGAGAGGAAGCTCCAATGGTGTAGAGGGATATCTCCCTTTGACCTAGCAGAGCTCCCAAGCTTCTCCAAGTGTGTGTTTTGTCCTTAGGAATCCAATCCCCTCCTTTTCCCTCCTGTTTTTGCCTTAAATGTTGCCTTATAGAGAACCAAAATTATAATTTATCAAATCAAAACTATATATAATGTGGTTCCTTCTTCAGCTTATCATCAAGTCACAAACTTTCTCCCTCAATCTTAATCTTGCTGCCAAACTTTATTGCTTCTTTCATCATTTTCTCAAAATGTCCTGAAACCTCTCAGCACTCTACCCCTAAATCTTATTGCAAAACTATAGTCTTTTCTTCGTTTGTTTTTCATAAAATCACAAAATCTTCCACTACTATGTCCCTCAATCTTATCAGAAAAGTATACTACTTCTTTAATTAGTTGTTCATAGAGTTACAAATCATCCTCCCTCCACTCCATCCTTCCCTCTTGATAAAACACATTGTTTTGTCAATAGTTTTTTCATTAAGTATCAACATCACACCACTCTGTCTCAAAATCTTATTGCAAAAATATTTAGTTTCTTTCATCAGTTTTTTTCGTAAAGTCATTGAATCTTCCACCATTCAGTCCTCAATCTCATTGCAAAAAAAAATGTCTATTCATACAAATCCCATGAAAGTAGTGCCTACACTACTTAAGTGCCTACACAATTTGAGTACCTAAAAATGATTAAGGTAAAGTATAACAACCTTGAACTTGTTCTAAAATAGTACTTGTTGTCTCTCTTACATTTCCCTGAAAACGTTGTTTTAAACAAAAGAGATGCAAGTCTCTGGTGGATATTGGTGGGTATCATACGGGATAGTATTGGCTTAGTGAAGCCATTGTTACAAAATGAACAAGAGCGGTCTTGGGGTTATATATATTATTCACAAATAATAGCCTCATCTCATCCCAATGATACTGGGTATGAATTATTAGTACTTGACCAACATAAAATTAAAACAAGTGGTGGGTTTGGGTTTAAATCTAACCTTTGGAGAGGTGTTTTTAATGTTGGTGCAAGTTATCTTAATTTTGGACTGTGATGGATGGCTAAAATGAAGGATTTGGAGGTGCTTCAACTTGGTCGTTGGTTGCATGCACTACTTAAAAAAAAGGCCTTTTAATGATGGTTATTTAGGCCTTGTAATGATAGTTGTACAACCGTCTTTGAAGTAAGCATCATTAAAAGTCAATATTTTCAACGACGATTTTTAAACTGTCTTAGAAAGGTTCAATTTCTAAGATGGTTTTGTTAAAAAAAAACGTCTTAGAAATTGATTTTTTAAAAAAAAAACACAAAATGGATGTTTCTATGACGGTAATCTTGAAAACTATCTTAGAAAATGGACTTTCTAAGACAATTTTTTAAAAAAATCGTCTATCAATATCTACTTTCTAAGACGGTTTTAACATATAACCGTCTTAGAAAACTCAATTTTTAATTTCTTTTTTAAAAAAAGACATTTCTAAGACGATTCTCTGAAAAATCGTCTTAGAAAATAAATTGATAATTCTAAGACAGTTTTCTAAAAAATCAACTTAGAAAGTAGACTTTCTAAGATGATTTTGTCGCAAAAAACCGTCTTAGAAATGTCTTTTTAAAAAAAGAAAATATAAGACGATTATCCAGAAAAACCATTTTAGAAATTAGACTTTTTAAGACGATTTTTCAGATAACTTTCTTAGAATATTTTTTTTTATAAAAAAAATCTCATTTTATTATTTCAAAACCTTACCAAGTTATTATTATTATTATTATTATTATTATTATTATTATTATTATTATTATTATTATTATTATTATTATTATTATTATTATTATTATTATTATTATTATTATTATTATTATTATTATTCAAAGAAAATTATCCACCAGATCACAGGTGTAGCATAAAATCCAGTAATATAACAAATTTTATAAGTTATGACATGTTTACTGCAAAAGCCAAAATAAACTTGTGAAAATCTCCACACTCCTTGTCCTTACAAAAACATGAACAGTGAAGCACATTTGATAATTCACGCAAACGAATTATGCTTATGATCTACTTGCATGACCACATCAAAAGCAAATGCAACTAATTATAACTTATATCTCATAATTTCATGCTCTTTATTTTATCTAAAAACTGTACACAGTTTAGCCCTCATAGCTTACTTTATCATCCCATGCTCTTCCATGCACTCCACCAACTCCTTGTGCCTAACATAAAAGACGATGAGACTAATAAGAACTTAATTGAGACTGGTTTTTTTTTAAACAATAAATTGAGGTATTTTATTTTTGTCTCATTTTTTAATATAAAGTAATCTTAGTCTTATTTAACTATGTACACGTTAAGACATGCTTTTTAGAAATAAAACAAATATCAAGAACTTTATTATGGAATGTAGATGTCAATTCTATTAAACAAGTCAAGAACAGAAAATCAGATTCACATTAGTCAATAACTAACCTCTATACTTTCAGATGTTCAGTCTTGATCATATTGGTTTTTACATAACCATCGTAAAAACAAGGTTGTAAAAGATCATTTTTGTAATAGTGATGATTCACCAAAAGATCGAAGTGGTGAGTGAAGAATTCAGATCATGTTTTGCCAGATACATTGATATTCAGATCATTTTTTGCCTTTACATTTGAAAAGTTGCATGTTGAAGGCTTTCATGGACACAATTTTCCAAAATGGTTGAAGCCTAGCAAACTACCGAAGGATTGACACAGCTAAATATAACGGGAGGGAAACTAGAAAGTATAGATCTTCTAGAAAATGATCGCTGCTGGCATATGTGGAGATCATACGTCTCAAGTACCTAAAGTATTTGAATGTTGACCCAATAAATTTGCTGGACTTGTTTCCTTCATTGAGGTACGCAGAAATAAAACGTGCTCATAACCTTTCCTACTTTGAATGGACTAAAATATAAGAACAGGTGAAAAATACGTCTTCTATTTACACAATTGTATATACAAACTTTTATATATCTAAATTTTTACTGTGTAAAAAAAAATTATTGTAAAGATTAAAGAAGAGTTAGATTTTTATTTTTATCTTTTAACTTGTACACAGGACTACCTGCTTTTACATAACTCCTAATCCAATGAATAAGTTAAATATGTACTTCTTTTGTAAAAATTTGATTTGGTTATACCTCTGACAAGTCAATGAACGGTTAATTTTGTTTTTACGTCATAAATTAACATTGTTAACAATAATTACTAAAATAAAAAATAAATAAAATTTTAAGGAACTAAAATAAATAAAAAATTTAAGGAACTAAAGTAAAAAATAAAAAAAATTAAAGGACTAAACCAAGAACATCCTATTTTATATAAAATCTAAAAGATTATTTCAACCTGTATAAAATAACTAAAATAAAATCTGCACCATAAATTATTTAAGCACTTTTTAATGGAACTTAATTTAATTAATGCAAAATAGAATGAAACAAGATAAGAGAGAGATATTATTCTTGTTTTGTTCTTTCGAAGAGTATTATTATTATAATAATAATAATAATAATTATTATTATTATTATTATTATTATTATTATTATTATTATTGTTATTATTATTATTATTCTTAGGCAACACAAGATAATATAACTCCAAATTTAACACAACACATTATTACACAACGGAAAACAATAGTATTTAACCCTAGTCCCTTAGAATTTGACAATATGTCAATTCAATTATCCCATGGATGAGTGAATTAATATATTAAAATTAGTTGTATTAAAAAAATAAACACATTCAATTATCTTCTTTTATTTTTATTGATGAATAAATTTTATATTGCAGACATTTAAACTAATTTATATGTTTATTTCATAATATAATAAATTAATATAATTATTTATAATATAAAAATCTGGCTTTAAATTTATTGGTAATATTAAATTAATATATATCAAAGTAAATTATTTAAATTATATATCAAAATAAATTATTTAAATTAATCAGCAGAATTTTAATAATGTGTCATAATTTAACATTTAAAAATGAAAGTCAACCTCAAGTGAGAATTCAAATGGAATTAAAGACACCAAATTAGGATTAATTTACCCAACAAAAAGAAAGATGTCTTAATTTAATATAATATATCAAGATTTAAAATCAAATAAATAAGAATTATAAATATAAATATGTTTACGCATTCGGCATAATAGAGATTATCCGACTTGATGAGAAAATTATTTTCATTTTATGAGTGAAAACTCAAATTTATAGTATTAAACTCTCTTGTAGAATAAATCAAAATCCTAATTAATGCCAATTAATTAAGGAAAAAGTTGAAAACTTGAAACTACGCTAGTTAGGACAAAGGGCTCGGTGGTTTCATTTCTTTGGTGCCAAAGTGAAAATCAGGCTCCTTATTTCCTCACCAGTTACAGGTGGTTTCGTAGAGATTTTAAAGATTGGATTGATCTCAATTGCATGCATTGCATTTGTGAGTGCTAAAATATATGCATTAAGGTCACCAGATTTGCACCATTTTGCTCTCACTCTTGCTTAGCAAAGTCAATCTTCTATAGTATAATTTATATATTTATTTTGATTCTCTCATTAAAGCCAAAATTTGTTGAGGTATAGGATGTGATGTTTGTAAAATTTCATTAATCCAATTAAAAGTACGAACATCCAAGACATTTGTTTCAAGGTTGTCTTCACTGCAAACACCTAAAATGGTTATGGATTGACTTACAAGTTACAAGATAGGGTCTCAATTTCATTGTCAACAGTCTCTTTGATAGTTGTAACCAAAGTTCATACCTTTGTAGGCCAGAGAAAGCTGGCACTTTTCCTAGGGAAGCACTGCCTCTAATAAGCCCCTCACTCTCTCATTTTTACACAAACCATCACCAGAGACTACAGCAGCTCCATCCCTAAAAAGTGCCTTTTTTTCTCTACAAGGATTGCTCCCCCTGGCCAAAATATTCACAAGAAAAACACCCTTCATCTAAAACATTCTTGTCATACCATACTGAACAGGACCTACTTTTCTATGAGCAGTGGCCCCAGCTGCAGCACTAATTCCACCGTATTGATGTGCCTTCGGCTGCAGCATGTTTGTCTCTATGGCTATTTGATCACCTTGCTCTAACTTGTTAACTCCTGCCCTTGTCATAAAAAAGGGATTTGTATCAATATTCATAGCTATGTCTGGTGCCATCTTGGCATTAACTCCACATTGTTGTGCAGGTTTTGCCTGCAAAGACACACTCTTGTCAGCTTCTGTTGATGGCCTTTCTGGGTTTCCAGTGCTGGATCTTTGATAATAATATGCTGGGGGAACAGGTTGTGTAGGAAGCACAGAACCTCTGATAAATGACCTAGGATCATATGAATCCTTGACAATGTTACCATACTCGTAAGGAACAACGGGACCAACAACTTTTCCAGGTTTTGCTGAAAATAAAAAAAATGAGTATTAGGCCTTGTTTGTTTACTGTTTCGAAACACAGTTTTGTCTACTAGAAGATGATACTGTGGATTAGTCATACCTTGAGTAATAAAACAGAACACTTGAAAAATAAAAATAAAAAAATAAAAAAAACAGAACACTTGAAAAAAAAAAACAGAAAAGGATGCAAAAACTTTAAAACACTTATTTTGGAAACAATTTTTAAAATAAATTTTGGATAAGAAATTGATTGCTCAGTAATGTAAAATTGTTTTAGAAAATAGTTTCTGAAAAAATATAAAATATAATAAAAAAAGAGGAATCAAACATGCCCTTAATTATTGATCAATGATCATGCAAGTAAACTAATCAGACTACAATGATAACAATCCTATACCTAGTGGAATTCTTTGTGGTCCCTGCATTGACCTAGGCACTGGAATTTCTGTATCCCTGGGGTGCTTGTTATATTCCTCGGCTGTTGGTCGGTTTTTGCTGGAAGCAATATTTGTTTGCTCTTTTGGGTGTACTGTATTTGAATGTACAATTGTTGAC
>PYAF01000813.1:8433-67108 GCA_007407185.1 Glycine tomentella
ATTATCAGGTGATATCTTTCCTTGTCTTTGAAGGTGTAAAACTGTTCTTTTGAATTTTTGTAAAGATTAGTCTATTGTAAATGGGTTTCTTGCAAGTGTAGAGATAGTGTTTCTCTAAGGACAACTGAGTAGTGTTCTCAGTGTGGGTTTTGGTCTCTAAGGGTCTAATAGGGTTTTAGACTTCTGAACTTTATCTAGGATTGATAAAGAGAGGCTTGTAAAATTGCTTGAAGAATATTTTTGCAATAGTGGAACTCTACTCTAGTGTTGAATGGAAGAACTGGATGTAGCCTCATAGTGTTTGAGGTGAACAAGTATAAAAATCTGTGACTATTCTTTCTTCTCATCTATTAATCTCTTAATTGCTTTGTTTGTGAATCAATTTCATTGCACAGAAAGTTATTCTCTGTTTTCTATTGTTCTTGGAAAGGGAAGTTGATTGAATATTGATTCTTGGTGTTGAAACAATTTTTGAATGTGATAAAGATCCTGTGGCAACTCTGATTTTAAAATTTTAATTAGCCAAGGTTCAACCAATTCATCCCCCCTCTTGGTTGTTTTGAAGTGTTCCTTTGTTTTTCAGTATGGCTTATATGGATTACACAATCCGTTTGTGGTCTATGGATCATCCAATATGTATTCCTCATACGGATTGTGTAATCCGTATAAGCCATACAGATTCCCAATCCATTTGGCTTCTATGGATCCTCCAATCCGTATTGTATCCTCCCTATTAAATCGAAAAATACGAAGACTCATAGCGGACGGAGGGACGACCATCACCAGCAACCACGACGACCAACACCACCAAACCACGCGACCAACACCACCAAAAAATGCTACCAATTGTGCTGGAGAAGGAAGAACTCGAACAAGAGTGCGGCGGAGAAGAAACGAACTCAAAGAAGCATAATGATGAACAACGCTAATCTTAAGCTTATAAGTAGAGGCATAAACGAAAATACACTGTGTTGGAATGGTGTATTAGTCTTTTTACTGGTGTATAAAGCTTTACCCTGTTCAATCTATATGGGAATTACTTGACTGGCACAGTTCCTTCTTCAATCTATAATATCTCTTCCTTATACTATTTCACTTTTACTCAAAACCATCTTCATGGAACCTTACCAGCTAATGTTGGATTTACTCTTCCTAACATTCAAGTATTTGCTGGTGTGGTCAACAATCTCACAGGGTCTGTTCATGCATCATTGTTGAACGCATCAAAACTTGAAATTCTTGACTTCTCCTTGAATGGTCTCCCTGGAACACTGCCTACGAACTTAGGAGTGTTGTACATGTTAACTAGACTTATAACTTTGAAGGAAGCATACCTTCTAGTCTTGGAAACTGCCAAAAGTTATTTGTACTCAGCCTTTATAGCAACAAGCTCAGTGGCACCATACCAACAGATTTTTTGGTCTTTCTTCACTAGCAATGTACTTTGATGTGTCTTATAATGCTTTGTTAAGGACCCTGCCAGTTGAAGTGAGTAAGCTATGTAATCTTGGAGTGTTGGTTTTATTTGAGAACAACTTTTCTGGAGTTATTCCATCTTCTCTTGGCAGTTGTATTAGCCTGGAAAAGTTGTATAATGACCAAGCTTAAAAAAAATTAAAATTTACAATATTCTGTCACAAAAAACGTTAGTGACGAAATTAGCGACGTCTAGCGCCACAAATGCACCAGAAAGCCATTTTCCACTGGAATTTGGCGCCAATAACGTGAAATTGGCACAATTAGCGTGGGAACACTGGTAGAACCTCTATAAAAGGCCATTTTCACGAATTCTGGCCCAAAAACTTCACCTTCTTCTTCCTTGTGCCATTTCTTCCATTGTTGAGCTTGAGAAGCTTCATACCCACTCATTCCTTGACCAAAACACTTCACTTCCAACATTAAAGTTGAAGGAAATCACCCAATGAGCTAGATTTGAACCTCCATTGTCCTTGAAAACCATCAAATGGAGAGATCATTTTCTCTAGGGAACTTCACAAAGTTTGATTTTGGAGGGGAAAGAAGGCGTTTTAAGGACATGTAAGCTTGGAGAAGTTGTCCTCTAGCATTCCTTGTTGATTTAGAGGTAAGAAACACAACTGTTACCAATTATTTAAGAATTTGTTCTTGAGATGAATAGTGACCCATTTGAGTTAGAGCTGAAATTATGCTTAGGTCCTTTGGAAAAGTATACTTAGGAGGTTGTTATGATGAAGGATTAGCCTTGAAATATGATTTTTATGGACTTTGGAATTTGGCTCTGAAGAATGTATGTGTAGGAAGAATGTTGGTTAGATTGATGATATTATGATGTGCATGAGCCTTGGTGCTTTTACAAAATGTGTTTAGGAGGCTATATAAATGGTGAAATGTATTGAAGTAATCGTTTTAGCCATATTGATAATCATTGAGATTTGGCATGGATAAAGTATTGAACTCTTTGAATTGGTTTATGTAGAGTCTTAGAGAGACTCTAAGGCCTTGGTTAGGCCGAGATAGAACCTGTTGGGGGTCTGTAAGTCCCTGGTTAGATGATTACACTTTGAAACTTAGAAAAAGAGGTTAAATGGAAAAGAATAGCATTTATTTTCATTCTAACGGTTGAGAACCATTATTGATTGTTTGTGTGCCTTTGTATAAGGCGTGACACCGAGGGTGTCAGTGGCGGAGACCACAGTTCAAGGATTGGACAGTAGAGCACTGTGTTGCCAGGTAAGCTCTTTGTTCTTGAGAGTGTTTCTCATTGACTGTGTTCCACCATACTCCAAGGGAGTGATGGTTATTGTATATCATGATACATGTATGTTGAAATTGTGTGATTGATAAGATTCTCTGGCCAGTAGAATAGACTAGTTATAGACTTCCTTTGGAAATGTGCCCTTAAGTGGATGATCTTCTATTGGTAGTGCCATGTGCGTCTGAGAGAATGTGTCTTTCAATGGATGATCTTTCTCAGACATTGATATAAGTCATGAGAGAATGTACCCTTCAGTGGATAATCTTTCTCAGGCAATGATGTGGGATGTCCTGAGAGAATGTGCCCTTCAATGGATGATCTTTCTCAGGCATTGACATAAAGTCTTGAGGAAATATGCCCTTTAGTGGATGATCATCTTCAGGAAATGATATATGTGAATAAGTCCTAAGAGAATGTACCCATCGCGGATGATCTTCTCTTGGAAGAGTCATATATGTATGAATAAGTCCAGAGAGAATGTGCCCTTCAGTGGATGATCTTCTTCAGGCAATGAGATATTTATATAAATGCTATATTTGTGTTGCATTCTTGATGTTGGTAGTGCCCAACGGAATGGTACGTATGTTGTGTATGCATGTGATGTATTTTATGAGAGCCATGATGGCTAGATGGTGTGATGTCAATTTTGATGCTATATGTCATCGAAGTGAACCAAGGGGAGGAGAGACCTCCAAGAACCCTGAGTTTACTGAGATTTTTATCTCACCCCGTGTGTGGGGATTATGTTTTGCAGGTGATGCTTAGCGAGCGGTTGATGGATCCCAGGGCAAGAGGCCCGAGTAGGGACTTGGTTATGTGTGAATCCTAGGCATATTATTTTGAGAGCATGGTGGCTCACTGTTTATGTATATGTTGTATTTTGTACCCCTGCGCGAAAAGATGTGTGTGTACATATATTTTGGATCCTGTATGGATTGTGATGTACAGACGCTGTATATGTTGCACCCTCTTGTAAGGATGTGATCTGTGAGATCATGGCACAGGGTGCCTATTCTTTTGTATAGCCACAGTGAATGTTTTAATGCATGTATATATTGATACATGTGGCTTATGATTCTCCCGTTATATCTATATGGATATTATTGTTTTATCTGTCGTTCTTTATGTTATCTGGATCGTAGAGGCTCATTGTGGTGTCTTGGCATTCGTATATGTAATTGTGGATACTTACCATACATGATGAATCAAGAAATACGATTTTTCAAGGAAATGACAATGACGTCATGTTTTTGAAAATGCTTTCGTTGTTTTAATTAATTGATTTTAAATTAATTATCGTGCTAATCTGATTAAGTAACTATTAATACA
The DNA here is from genome assembly GCA_007407185.1 of Glycine tomentella. NCBI lineage: Eukaryota > Viridiplantae > Streptophyta > Magnoliopsida > Fabales > Fabaceae > Glycine > Glycine tomentella. The sequence continues at coordinate 12,497 of PYAF01000813.1, forward strand.
CCAGATGCATACGGGGTATTACATTTATGGTATCAGAGCAGTTTCTTGATGGAAGCATTATGTATGGTAATTGTGTGTTGCTCTTGTAAAGACAAATACCATTATTACTGGACATTCCGATTCTTTCCCTTATAATCAAGCAAGGAAATAATATTTTTTTAACAGGATATACATACAAAATATTTATTAATTTTGCTCATATTTTTTCTCGAAAGCTTAACTGATTACTTTTCTTTGAATCTCTCATTCTAATTATATTTTCTATTTCATTCACAATATATAAACTTGAAACTTATTCAAAAGATTTAACCTTAGTCATTCATTGTCTTATTAAAAGCAACATTTTCTTTAGTAAAAATGTTTAGGATCCAAACAAAAATTGGCCAACCTTCGATGGGGCAACCTTTGATGTAATATAGTTGACCTTGAAATTTAAATTTAAATAAGTAAAATTTGAAGATCACCGTAAATGCTATCTTTAATGCAAACTGTTTTCCTTCCAACTATATTCATGCCGCCATAATAAATTCCAGTGCACAAAATGAACCTGAAAAGAAAAGCACTAATTATTAATTAAATACTGCATGAATAATTATTCAACATGTATAAAGTAATAGAAATCATAATAAAAATATATAAATCATTATTCGCTAATAATATAATGTGTTGGCATTCTAATTCGTGAGTCAAATATTTATCCTCTTGAACAAATAATTCTTTACAAATCAACAAAATCAATAATTTCCAAGCCCTTTTTGAAATAGCATCAGAATCTACATTTCAGAGAAGAAAAAAGGGCACTTCTTATGTATCCCAATTCCTTTGTGGAATTATTCTCTTATTATGCATGAGCACATGTCAAGACTCAGCAACTGCAGCAACAAGCCTTCAAGGAAATGAAACTGATCTACACACTTTACGTGACTTTAAGAGTAGGATAGTTCATGATCCATTCCACATCATGAGTTTGTGGAATGATTCCATCCCTCACTGCAATTGGTTAGGAATTACCTGCAACAACTCCGATGGAAGAGACATGTATTTGATCCTTTCAAACATGACACTATCTGGCACTCTTCCACCATCTATAGGAAATCTCACATTCCTCACCAAACTTAATCTCAAAAATAGTAGTCTCAAGAAGTTGGACTTCTACAATTCTTGCAACATATAAACATAAGTTACAATTCTTTTGGCGGTAGTATTCCAAGCAATCTAAATCATTGCACTGAACTAGTTTATTATCTGCTGGTCATAACAACTTCACAAGAACAATTCCATGCATAGATTGAAAACTCTTCATCTTTAACTTTACTCAACCTAGCTTTGAATAACTTGCATAGAAGCATACCAAATGAGGTAGGGAAATTATCAAGATTGACATTTCTTACACTAAATTGAAATAACTTGTCTGGAACAATTCCTGGTACTGTTTTTAATATTTCTTCCTTGTTCTTTTTCACTGTTTTTCAAACTCATCTGCATGGTAACATACCAGCTAATGTTGGTTACTATAATAACCAAGCTAAAAAAAAATTTGGCAGAGGTCTCTAGTTCCCAGTGCAAATAGCGCCAGAGCGACTCTAGTAGCGCCAGAGCGGTGCCAGTAGCGCGGGAAATGCGACAGACGACCAAATTTCTCTGGTTTCTAGCGCCAATAGTGTTAGAAACGGCGCCAGTAGCGCGGGATGCGCGACAAGGTCACTAAAGTGACCCATTTCTCACGATTTCTTCACAAAAACACCATCATCTTCTTCCTTTCTCCATTTCCTCCATTGTCAAGCAAGAAAAGCTTCATAACCACTCAACCCTTGACCAAAATCCTTCGCATCCAACTTGAAAGTTGAAGGGAACCACCCAATGAGCTAGATTCCAACCTCAGTTTCTTGTGAAAACCATCAAATGGGGAGATCGTTTTCTCCAAGGACCTTCACAAAGTTCCAATTATGAGGGGATATAAGGTGTTTTAAGGACGTTCAAGCTTGGAGAAGTCGTCCTCTAGCCTTCCTTGGCATTTTAGAGGTCAGAAACGCAAGTTTTACCGATTATTTGAGAATTTTTCTTGACATGAATAGTGACCCATTTGAGTTAGAGCTGAAATTAGGCTTGGGTCCTTTGGAAAAGTATGCTTAGGAAGTTATTGTGATGAAGGTTTAACCTTGAAATATAACTTTTATGGATTTTGGAATTTGGTTATGAGGAATGTATGTGTAGAAAGAATGTTGGTTAAATTGATGATATTATGGTATGTATAGGCATTGGTGCCTTCACAAGATGTGTTTAAAAGACTATATAAGCGGTGAAAAAGTGTTGAAGTAACCGTTTTAGCCACCTTGATAATTATCAAAATGTGGCATAGTTAAAGCATTGAACTCTTTGAATTGGTTTATGCAGAATCTTAGGGAGACTCTAGGGCCTTGGTTAGGCCAAGATAAATCCTATTGTGGGGTCTGTAAGTCACCAATTAGGTGACTAGTCCTTATAACTTGGAAAAAGAGTAAAAAAGGGTTGATATGGAAAAGAATAGCGATTCTTTTCATGCAACGGTTGAGAACCGTTATTGATTGTTTGTATGCCTTTATGTAGGGCGTGATTCATAAGATATTGGTGGTTGTGACCACGAGGCTGGGAAAGCCAGTGTAGCACTTAAACCAGGTAAGCTCTTTGTTCTTGGGAGTTTTTCCCTTGACTGTGTTCTACTATACTCTGAGGGAGTGATGGTTATGGTATGTTATGATGCATGTGGTATTGAAATTGTGTGTTACTGTCTTTTATTGAGAACATGTATATGATGTACACTGTGATGATATATTGTATGATTGATGAGATTCTCTGGCCAATAGAATAGACTAAATATGGACCTCCTTTGGAGCCAGAGTTATGTGGAACAACTCCATGTGGTTAATTGACATGAAAACCTGAGAGAATGTGCCCTTAGGTGGATGATCTTCTCTTGGAAGTGCCATATACATTTGAGTAAAGTCCTGAGAGAATGTGCCCTTAAGTGGATGATCTTTTCTCAGGCAATGTTATATATGTTGTGTATATATATATATATATATATATATATATATATATATATATTTGTGTTGCATTCCTGATGTTGGTAGCGTCCAACGGAATGATAACTGTGTTATGATATACATGTGATGTTTTTTTTTTCCTTTATGAGAGCCTTGGTGGCTAGATTATGTGATGTCAATTTTAATGTTATATGTCATGTAAGTAAACCAGGGGGAGGAGAGGCCTCTAACAACTCTGAGTTTACTGAGATTGTATCTCACCCCGTTTATGGATTATATTTTGTAACGACTTGCCTTGTCGCTACTGGATCACTGCCTCTTAATCACGTTATTAACATGTTTTAGATGAAAACCCCTTAGCTTTTTCTCTTAATTACAAAAACAGTAGTAAATTTTTCACGAACACACAATACCCATCATCAACAAGTAAATACATAAATAAGATACGTATAAAACATCTCAAGTACATGTATATATATATATATATATATATATATATATATATATATGTACACATACAAAATGTATTTTAATAGTAGGTGCAGTTGTCCAGGTCTAAAATGTGTAAACTTTTCAAAGGAAACACGAAATTACACAACAAAAGGTAATTCTTAAAAAGACACAGTTCTTGGCCGGGGTCTGAATCATTGTCATCTTGATAACTCGGCAGCTCCAACCAAAAGGGGACATCTTCTCGGTCACCTACTGTTGTCTGTCTGCTCACACTAATTCGTGATCATCACAGGTACCAAATCACAAGGTACAATAAAGCAAGGGTGAGTTTATCGTTTTAAACAACAATAATAAATAACATTAGTTAGGGAAGGCATCCAAACATCACAATATTAGCATAAGATTCAAACATTTCATCACACAATCAACACGGACAGTCATTCAACCACATTCCAAAGGTCAACTTATAATGCCTAGCATGATGCATGCTCCTGACTCATCTCTCAGTATGTCATGTGGTACCATCCCGAAAATAGTCCATCCCTGTGGTCCTGATGATGCAGTAGCTTATCAGGGTCACTCTGTCATGCACAAGCTGCTCCCCCCAGTGGTGATCAGCCCGAGGTGTCAGAAAGAGTTCCTAACAGATGTGGCCCCCTAGTAGCCCGATACCCTACAACCAATCATCCTATTTCCGTTATGCAAATGTCGTATGTCCCATGGACACCATCAATGCATGACCCAGTCAGGAACAACACGTCCTAGATAGGTTAATAGGTCATGCACCCCCATGTACATACATACCATCAAAATCATGGGTTTCCCCAACATGGGCTCATCGATGCATTGACCACGGTCCTTGCAAGGTTAACCGCCCAGTCCCGACATCTCACGTGTCTATACATAGCCTATCACCACGACACCATCAATGTATGACCCAGTCAGGAAAACCACATCTTGGATAAGATACTCATCATACACCCCCATGGTATCAATGCATACATCATTATCTCAAGCCATCTCATAGGCAGACCTCAACTGTTATCAACATAATCACATATGTTCCTCACACATTATTTACAAACACCACATAAACTAGTGAGCCGATGTGAAATATTAGGTGTCCGGGTTGGCACCTATATATAAAGGTTTTGAAGAATTCGAACAAGGTCGGACGAGGGCGGAAAAGGTTGGACAAGGGCGGACAAGGGAGGACAAGGTCTAAATACCTAGGATGGACTCAGCACTATGCAATCGATTACATAAACGTTGTAATTGATTATAACAAACAACTCTTGCTTGGTACAACGAGTAGGACTTGTGATTGTATCAGTATCACAAAGAAAAGGGATACAAGTTCTACCGAGTGTGGAGGCCCGGTAGCCCAATGGGAAAAGACACGAGCTCTGCCGAGTAAAGGAGCCCGGTAGCTCACAAGGAAAAGCTATGAGCTCTGCTGAGTAAAGAAGCTCGGTAGCTCACAAGGAAAAGACACGAGCTCATCCGAGTTAGGGAACCAGATGGCTCTTTTTCCAAAAAAGCATAAGCTCATCCGGGTTAGGGAACCCGATGACTCTTTTACAAAGAACTTGAGCTCAATAACTCTAACGAAGAAAATAACCAACCCCAGTTAATGAACCCGATATATCTAAAGAAAAGGAAGTGAGCCCAACAGCCCTAAGGGAACAACCCCGGGTAAAGAACCTGGTATCTCTAAGGAAGCGAAAGTGAGCTCAACAGCTCTAAGAAAACAACCCCGGGTAAGGAACCCGAGATGCTGGCATCCGCCAACAATTGGCTGCTAAGAGTCACGTCTCGTATATATAGAAATACCCTACGTAGTGAGCTCAATCCGGCATACCCAACCTGGTATCCGACACCTTCATAAACACTACTAAAATGGTGTTTTAGGAGTTTACAGAATCAAAATACCGGCTTCACACGCATGCACAGGGAGTTCTTACGCATCAACTCTCCTCACAAGGACACCATCAAACTCTTCACACAAAACACCAATCAACAAACATAAAACACATCACGTCCTGATCATTAAAAGGCATAGCTTTTCTGGGAAAAAAAAAACACACACCAAGGACATGCAGTTATCGTCATGGTTGGACTCCCTGGCCCCCAACCATGGTATCTAAGGTTGTCATCAACATAATAAACTCTCCTTACCTAATCAGGAGTTTGTCCTACAGTTAGGCGATGCTGAAACACCATCTTCAAGAGCATGTTCATTCTCTTTCGAACCTTAAGAAGGATGTTCGCCGACCTCTGCTTTGGTCACGAGGTTCCTGTCAACGTAAGGGGTTTCGTGGTAGACATGGTGGTCCTCGAGGATGAAGGTAACACAGAGGTGTTGAGGAAGAGCAGTTTTCTAGGTAAGTTTTAAAGAGAAAAGAGAGAAGAGAGAAAAGCGCAAGGAAGAAGAAAGGGAAAAACACCCTCTGCAACGCACTCTACTGCTTATAAACACGACTCACAAGGCATGTCCACTTAATGTGCACGACCAGCAACCACAGGACAACAATGTTGACTTACGTCTAACATCCATCAAGCACGCATACCAAGGCAGAACAATACCAAACAGTAATTACCAAAATAAATCAAATAATCAAGCATTACACACACATAAAACGTCCAACTTAGCACACTTTAAAATTCGGGGTGTTACATATTTTGTAGGTGATGCTCAGCGAGCGGATGGTGGATCCCAGGGCAAGAGGCCCGAGTAGGGATATGGTTCTATGTGAACCTTAGGCATATTATTTTGAGAGCATGTTGGCCCATTGTTTAGTTATGCCTATATTTTATACCCTTGAAGGGAAAATGCACAGTTGATGTACATTGTTGTATATTTTGAGAGATATTGATGTATGTTAAGAGGACAGGGTATCTAATAACTTATTTTGTACAACCATTGTTGAGTTTCATGAGTTGAGATATAGGCATATGACTTAGTTGGTCCTCTAGTATTATGATGTGAGTGTTTACCATACATAATGCAAAGATGGTATGATTGATGATGTATGATGATGTCATTTTGTTATTTGCTTCTAAATTAAGTATCTTTAATTAATTGTTATGCTTAAAGGCCATAATTGAATGTTAATGAATAGGATGCATACAGGGCGTTACAGTTACACTCTTCTGAATCTTGAAACATTTACTGGTGGAGTCAGCTGCTTCACTGGAACAATTCTGGAATCGTTGTCAAATGCTTCAAGGCTAGAAGTTCTTGACTTTGCTGAAAATGGCCTCAGTGCTACACTTCCTAAGAATATAGGAAGATTATCGCATTTAATAAGACTGAATTTTGATGACAATAGACTCGGAACTGGGAAAGCTGGTGATTTGAATTTTCTTATTCCCTGGTTAATTGTACTGCTCTTGAAGTTGTAGGCCTTGCTGATAATAGTTTTGGAGGAGAACTGCCTAGCACAATTGCAAATCTTTCAACTTAATTAACTATACTTACTATAGGCAGCAATGGAATACATGGAAGTATCCCAATTGGGATCAAGAACCTTACTAACTCAGTTCTAGGATTGGGAGAGAACAACCTAAGTGGTTTTATTCCTCATACTATAGGTATGCTTCAAATGTTAAATGGTTTGGAATTGAATGGCAACAAATTTTCTGGGGCAATCCCTTCATCCATTAGAAATATGACAAGGTTAATAAGGCTACAGATGGAGGAGAACAACTTTGAGGGAAGCATACCAGAAAGTCTAGGAAAGTGCCAAAGCTTGTTGATGCTAAACTTAAGCCATAGCATGCTCAATGGTACCATACCAATACAAGTCCTTGCCTTATCTTCTCTTTCAATCTACTTGGACTTGTCTCATAATGCTTTGACATGATCTGTGCCTGTTGAAGTGGGAAAGTTGGTGAATCTTGCTCAGTTGGACCTCTCAGAAAACAAATTGTCTAGCATAATTCCATCCTCTCTTGGCAACTGTATTGATTTGGAATGAATACATTTGCAGGGAAACTTTTTTGAGGGAAACATTCCTTCAACTATGTATTTGAGAGGCTTACAAGATATAGATCTGTCATGCAATAACTTGTCTAGGGAGATTCCTAAATTTCTTGGTGAGTTCAAAGTGCTTTAGCATCTCAATCTTTCTTACAATGGCTTCGAGGGGAAAGTAGTGATGAATAGGATGTTCAAGAATGCAACTTCCTTTTCAGTGTATGCAAACATCAAGCTCTGTGGTGGTGTCCAAGAGTTAGATTTACCTACATGCACCATAAAAAAAGCCTCTTCCTTCAGAAAATTTCACAACCTCAAGGTGAGTATCCCTCTAGCTCGTGCACTTGTTTTTGTGCTCTTCCTATTTTGTTTTCTTGCAATTTTATGATAAAAACAGTAAGAAATAAATCTTCTAGATAAACTACTACAAAGGATTTGGAATTGCAAATTTCATACTCAGAAATTGCAAAATGCACTAGTGGATTCTCCCAAGATAACCTTTTTGGCTTAGGAAATTTTGGTTTTGTGTACAAAGGAACCCTTTCAAGTGATGGATCAAGTGTTGTAGTTAAAGTATTGAATCTTGAACAAAGAGGAGCTTCAAAGAGCTTCATTGATGAGTGCCAAGTCCTAAGAAGTATAAGGCACCTCAACCTTCTCAAGATCATAACATCTATCTCAAGTGTAGATCATCAAGGTAATGACTTCAAGGCATTGGTGTTTGAGTTCATGCCAAATGGAAGTTTGGAAGATTGGTTGCATCCTGTAGATAATCTGGATAAACAGACAAAGACTTTGTCATTTATCCAAAGACTTAATATAACAATTGATGATGCTTGTGCTATGGAATATCTCCACCACTTTTATCATACACCAATTGTTCATTGTGATATAAAGCCAAGTAATGTGCTTCTTCACAACGATATGGTGGCACATGTTGGTGAATTTGGATTAGCTACATTTTTGTTTGAAAAGTCAAACAGTTCTACCCAACAATCAACCATATCAAGTGTGCTCAAGGGTTCTATTGAGTATATCCCTACCGGCACGTCTTTCACTCTCTATCTTAAATTTAACCCCTTTTTGTTTGTCTCAGAGGAAAGTAAAAAAAAATGATAGAAGGAAATTAAAATTTGACATGAAGGAAAGATGAGTCAACTCTTCTCTTGTTTCTTTTGTTTTCTCTTCAAATAAACAAATAAAAATGCATCATTATTAGTATCTTATCTCCACTCTATTTTGTTTCCTCTCATCCAAACAAACAATAAGTGTTCAATTGTGAGTTACATTCAAGGTTTTAAAAAACTACTTGCGACCGCGATTTTGGTCACAACGTCAAGGTTTGTGTTCTCTATGACTACATTGACTTCCATTTTGGTCATATGTGAAACGATCCGCCACGTCGCTACTGCATTACTAGCTCATAATCATGATATAAATTCATTTTAATAGAAAGAACACCCCTTTGGTTACTTTTGAAAACAATGATAAATTTTTCGCGAGCATATAACGACCATCATCATAGAAAATACACGTCATTAAATGTACTCATAAGACATTTCAAATATATGTATGCACATACCAGACATAATTTAATTACAAGTACAAAAGATTATGTCTCAAAATATACATCAAGTGTTTTACAAATGAAAAGAGAAGTAAAAGTCAGGGGTGTAATTAGCAAAACAAGAGGAGTGCATCCATTAAAAACAAGGGGTGCATCTAGCAAAATGCCAGCCCAAAATCATGTCCATTAACATCCCAGCAAAACACGGCGGCTCCAATCAACCCGATCCTCTCCCAAAGCACCTACTGCTGCCCATCTGCTCACACGAACCCAGTTGGCAATCATCACAAGTACCAAACCACAAGGTACAACAAAGCAAAGGTGAGTTCATCATATTAAATGACAACAATAGATACAACAGTAGAGAGAGACACAACCCGGTCATCACCATATCAATACAAACAATCCAACCATTCATCAAGCACTAACATCCTGGAAATGGGCCATCCCTGTGGTCAGATGATGTAGTAGCTTGTTAGGGTCACTTTGACGTGCACAGGAATCACCCCTCCATGGTGATCAGCCAATGGGTGTCAGAAGGAGTTCCCAACAGACGTGGCCCCCTAATACCCTCGTACCATACATCCAATCATCAACCCCATTTCCGCCTTGCAAATGTCGTATATTACATAGGCACCATCAATGTATGACCCGGCTAGGAACACAATCATTCCTCACAAGGGTAATCCGTCATACACCCCCTATGTATCACATACCGCCCCAAACGAGGGCCCATCAATGCACTGACCATGGTCCTCGCAAGATTCACCACCCGGTCCCGGCATCTCATATCTATACATAGAATAACACCATGGCACCATCAATGTATCACCCAGCTAGGAACACAATCCTTCCTCGCAAGGATAATCGTCATACACCCCCGTGGGTATTTATGTGTATCCAAACACATTCATCATCTCAAGCCATCACATAAGCCGAGTTCAAATGCTACCAATGTAATCACATACGTCACTCACAAACACATACAAACAGGTGAACCAGTGTGAAGTACGAGGTGTCCGGGTTGGCACTTAGACATGCTATCTCAAGGTAAGAATCCGAACAAGGTTGGACGAAGGCGGACAAGGTCGGTCAAGGCCGGTAGAACTCGGACAAGGTCGGTAAGGGTCGATCAAAAGGGGTAAGATTTGGACAAGGGAAGACAAGGGTAGCAAGAGCGAACGAGGTCGGTCGAGGTCGGTTGGGTTTGGTATGGATTTGCCAAAGGCGGTCAAGGGGTCCTTAGGTTTCTTATAAAGTTCTAAGGACGGGTTCTGCACTATGTAATCGATTGCATAAGCGCTGTAATCGATTATGACAGATAGCGCTTTTAAGACCCCACGGGTTTGTATTTTCACCATCCCACACAAGGGTGTAAAGGAACCCGGTAGCTCATTTCCTAAGAGCATACAAGCTTTGCCAAGTAAGGAACCCAGCAGTTCTCAAGAAAAGGGTTTGGACTTAGAAGTTCTAAAGAGAACAACCTATCCCGGGTAAGGAACCCGGTCTCTCTAAGAAAAATAAAGAATGAGCTTCTAGAGATGACACGTGCATGGAACCGGGTCATTCCAGAAGAAGGAACACAAGCTCAACCGAGTAGGGGAACTCAGTGGCTCTTCTCTCGAGAAAGCACGAGCTCATTCGAGTTAGTCACCCAATGGCTCTTTTCCCGAGAAGGTACGAGCTCATCCGAGTTAGTAACCCGATAGCTCTCTCTTTGGTGAGGTAACTTGAGCTCAACAACTCTAACGTACCACCCCGGGTAAGGAACCCGGTACACCTTAACAAAAGGGAGGCGAGTCTTAACAACTCTGAGGGAACAACCCCGGGTAGGGAATCCGGTCTACAGACGTTTGCCAACAAGGACTAAGTTACATCCTGCATGCATGCATGCATGCTACGTAACCCGCTCAACTTGGCCTACCCATACCGGTAGCCGACATCAAAACACAAGGGTTGATGTCTATGGGCAACACGGCCAACCCATCCCAGTACTCAGCACCTTCACGAACACTTCCGCAAGTGTCTTAGAAGCCTTTCAGCATTAAAATGCCAGCTTCACACATGCACGAGGAGTTCTTAAAACATCTACTCCCTACAATAACACCAAACATCAACACAAAACAACATTCAACAGATCTAAAGCATATCACGTCCACACACAAAAGACACAACTTTTCTGGAAAACAACACACATCAGGGACATGCAGTTATCATCACGGTTGAACGCTCTGGCCCCCAAACCATGGTATCTAAAGCTGTTAAGAAACACGATAAACTCCCCTTATCTAACCAGGAATTCTTTCACGAGCTTCACAGTGTGTTTGTCCTAAACTTCAGCTCTGACCACGAAGTTCCTTTCAGCGTCGGGATTTCCACGACAGCTACGGTGGTTCTCATAGATTGGAGGTAACAAAGAAGGGGTTGGGAACGAGAGGGTTCTGGGTGAGTTTCAGAGAGAGAACAGAGAAAACGCAAGGTAGAAGAAAGGAAAAAGCATCCTCTGTTGCTTATAAACATGGCTGACAATGCATGCCCACTTAACGTGCACGACCAACAACCACAGAACAACAGAGTTGACTTACATCTAATGCCCATCAAGCACGCATACCAAGACGAAAGCACTTAAACAACAATTATCATATAAAACATACAATAAAACATGTAAATAATTACCATAACACACACATAACGTCTAGATTAACAACTTGTAATTTGGGTCGTTACAATATCTGCCGCATTTGTTTGTAGTTTCCCACAATATTTAGAATCACAATGAAACTGCGAACACAGTCACAATTTTAAACCTTGGTTATGTATAATAACAAATGATCAGTTACAAATAATGTAGAATATGGAATAAGTGGCCAACCTTCAACACTGGGATATAGTTACAGTTATGGGATACTATTACTTGAGATTTTCACAGGAGGGATACCATTACTTGAGATTTTCACAGGAAAAAGACCAACAGATGAAGCATTTGAACGTGTTAGCATAGAAATTCACCAGTTCACAGCCTTGGCTTTCCCGAACTATGTCATGGAAAAAATTGACCCTTTACTGCTCCCTGAGCAAGAATTTGATGATAGAGATGAAGAAATTTCCGCAGAGGAGGAAGAAATATTGAGAGAGAATGAACCTGAAGTAATAGAGGGTTGCTTGACTTCAGTGTAGCAAATAGGAGTGTCATGCTCAGCAACTTCACCACGTGAAAGGCTGTCTATGACTGAGGTTGTTAACAAACTGCATGCAATTAAAAGCTCTTATTTAATACTAATAAGTTAAAATAGAATGAATAGGTGAAAATGGAAAAGGGTAGAGGGAAAAGCATAGTACCAAGTAAGTTGTATGGACGCAAAAACCGTGGTACCTATATGTGATTTGTGTAGTTAGTTATACCTTTCTAAGATAAAGTGTATGTATAGTTAGGTGTTTCTTCACATTTTACATTATTATTGTAAGAGTTGTTTTAAAGAATATCCGAAATGCGATGTGAATTTAGTACTTATGTGTCTGGAGACGAAAAAAATCATATTCCAATGATAAAAAAATGTGTAAGCTACAAAGCAAATCTCTAGGAGATATGTAATTATTCACGTCAGAAATGTGTAACCAAACACAACATACATGATATAGGCAATTATTAAGAGAATTTTATACCTAAATAAATTTTGTAAGTAAAATATTAAAGGAGATAAGAAAAAAATTAAAAAAAGAAGAATCGAAAATTGTGGACGATTACAATAGTAAAGAGAACAGTTATATAACACTTGGATTGGTATATGTCTTTCATAACTTAATATTTTTTACGTGAACCATCTCCCTATCGAGAGTGAGAACTAATCTCTTAAATTACTTATATTCATTTATCAATAAATCATAGATGACAATATAAAATTCTCTAAATTGTATATACATAAATCATTTTTTTTAGTTTATGACTTTTTGTGCATTACACAAGATAGATAGTTATTTGCATTTATTTATAACTATAATTTAAAATAAATAGGTATTTTTAAATTTCTAATAATTATTTAAATATGTAAATTATATTTTAGATTTAAATAAATAATTTAAATTGATATATAAGCTTATTTTGAAATTAAAATGGACAAGTGGTTAAGAAAACCAATAATTCACACACATACATATATATCAAAATCAAGAATTCATATAAATATAAAATGAGGGTATTTTGAGATGATTGAGAGTGATATTTTTTTTATTAATTAGGTGCTAATTGAGATAGATTTGTCAAAGCAATGTGTATGTACAAGAACAATAATCTAATTATTTCATTTTTAATAATAATATTTTATTTAATTCAATTTAAAATAGTTTGAATTAAATTGATTTTTCAACTTTAACATTACTTTTTTTAAAAGAAATATAATAAATAAAAAGTAAGATATTTCATTTATACGTTGTTATATAATTTTTTTGAAAGGATATAGCTTTTCTTTAAGATGTGTTAGTATCTAACTAATAATAGTATAACTTTTTAAATATAAATTATATAAAATAACATAGGATATATAAGATCAGATTCTTATATATATTTGTTACCACAGTTATATACTAAATACAATCGCAATAATCCTTTGCCGCTTTGCCACACTTTAAATGCTTCAAACAACAACCAACAGAGGAGACGTTTCACAAAACTTAATCAAATAATAATAATAATAATATTTTTTTTATCTTCATTTTTAATACACTAATCCCCCCACATATTTCCTCCTGCTGCGCCCCTCCTCTTTCTCTCTCAAAAAGAGCCACCCCTTTATCACTCTCTTCACTACAATCATAATATCATCTGAGTTTTCCTCTCACCGGTACCCGTGTGCGGCTTCATCGGAGTCACCTGCAACACTAAAATTGACATTATCAAATCTTGACCGTGTGCGGCTTCAGCGTGACGTGGTGATGGTGACGTCCGAAACGTGAGAGCGTGAAGGCGGCGAGGGTTCGCTATTTTGGAGCTATTTTTTTTCACGTACAATCTAGTGCGGGTTCACGGTCCAACCGGCCAGGTCGGACTGGATTTAATAACACTGCCAAAAACAAAAGAAAAGCTTCGATCGCCTGCGTGCTATGACCATTTAACTTCATCCAGATTACATCGGGTTTTTACACCTGCAAACTTCTGCAACTGTACGTGTACGTTATCACAACACTTGCACGTCACGTATTCACATTTGACATGTCACAAATTAAGAACATAAGCTTTTAAGCCATGACAGAGAGAAAGTCTTACCATAAACACCAAGTAGCAAAAAACAAGTCTTAATTAAATGATACATATATATAGATAAATAAAAATATTAAAAAGAAGCATCAAAGCCAAATAGAAACAAGCAGTGTTCACAACCACACCTATTGTGTTGATGAAAACAATTATGTGATGTAACAAGAACATGGAAGACAGGGAATTCACCTTATGATTAAGGTTGGAACTAGAGAGAATAGGAAAGGACAAAAAGAGAAAAGTTTTGAGAGACATAGTTGATGACATGCAAGTGGTGATGTGGACCCAGTCAACTAATTGGTTTTTTGTTGAATGGTAAGGAAAGTTAGTAGGAGTAAGAAAGCGTGTTGTACCGTACGAGAACAAGGTTCACTAATCACCATTAATCAACATGATGGGCTTTAGCTTTGAGGGCTCAAAATTTGGACTGCTTGATTGAAAAATAATAATAAATAATATATCCTATTATAATAAAATTTATAACCTAATAATTCAAATTAATAATAAGTATTTCTTAAAAGAAGTATGGAAATTTTTTTCCATAAATTAAAAAAATTATGGAAATCAAATTTGAACCTGAATTCTCATTAAACCCCACCACTATGATCGACCCTAATGATAAATTTGTTTAGAATATTATAGCATGACATGTTATTGTAACCTTTCTAATTTTTAAAGTCTAAATGTATTCGGTTGGAACAATATTAATTATCATCCATAGAATATTTGTGTGCTGTGATCTAAAAAAACATTACTTGAATGGATCAGGGGACTTTACTCCGTACAAAGCATGGGCCCGCTGTTCAATTTTCATAAAAAGGTGTAATTTGAGTTGTACTGATTCTACAAAGTGCCTTTGATGACAAGTAAAATGTAGGAATCCAATTCCTTCGTAAAATGATATCATGATTCATGTAAATGGTGGGTTTTTGGCTAATATGATGTATTTACATGCATCGTGAGGATTTGTTTTTAAATTAAACTATTTAAAAAAGACAACTGCTAATTTATTAATAATATTCTCAATTAAAATTGTTGGTTGCGTACGTTATGTTTTTAGCAGATATTTGAAAAAAATTCTATTAATTATATTTTTAATAAATTTGAATTAATTGTCTAAATAACATAATTCCAACAGAACAGCCAATTATAATTTTACGTCTCAATTGTTCATGTCCCAGACGTGAAATCTAATATTTTCTTAGCTAAATTTAAAATTATAATTTTTAGACATAATTCTAATTTTGCAATCATATTTAACTCACTCTTATATTTTGTTTTCCACTCTCCACTAGCTATCATCACTTAACAAAGGCAAATACTTTGGCCTTTAAGAAAAATGCTAAAATGAAACAAAACAGAATTGTTAGTGATTAGAATAGACAAAAAGAATCAAGATAACAAAAAAAAAAAAAAACAGTTATTCATTATATGCAACAACATTAAATTCTTAACACATAAAGGTGATCATGAATTTGGCCAACTTGGGTTCATTCATTGAACTCAAGCAAAATATATTGGATTAGGTTGAATTAACCAATTGAAATAATTATTTTTTTTCGTAATTTTTAGATTTTTTTTCTTTTATCTTTTGAGTGTACTTGTTTCAATTTTTATTTTATATTCCTCAAATATCTAACCGGATGACCTGACAATGACATAGATCTGCAGGTTGAGTTAATTATTAATTAATGACCTATAAAATAAACATATTGATCTGACTATCTTTTTTGTACTATGAAAATCAAATCTAATAAAAGAAAACAAATAAACAAAGAGGGATATTAATAATACATTATCTAATATCCCATTCAAAATACTTTATTATTAGTTAAAACTTAATTATTAAAAATATAAATTCAAAATAGGAATTCATTAAATAATGATGAGACATAACAAAAATATAATTTTTAATAAATTTCAATTGATAATAAAAAATATATTTTAAAAAAATTGTGTTAGAATATTTTATTAGCATTACTCATAAATAAATAAATTCATAAAAGAAGATAAATGACATTGTTGGGGTTAGAAAAAGAGAAGAATAAAAAAAGAAGAAAACAGATTCAGAGAGATAGATAATAGATAATTCATAATTGAAGTGTTGCAAGAACCAAGAACAAATAGAAAGGGAGCCCTTCCTGGTGAAGAAAGCTTCCTGCGCGTTGCCACCATGAACAATCCCGCCACGTGTCACAAACCCAGTTGCTCATCAGCCTCTCCGTTAGAATCTGAAAACGTGCCACGTCACCGTGCCTATCTAAACCCACAAGATTTAACATGTTCCCTATTCCAAATGTAAATTGAACACTTCAACTTTTTCTTAAACAACAAGTCAAGCATGACGTTGTAGTGAGCACATGCACCACACATCCCAAACAAAACAGCCGCAAACTTAATAAAAAAAATCCAAAACCTCTCTTAAACCCTCCGAACATATATTTTGGAACCTAACCACTTCACACATGACCAACATAAAACCAACAACAACAAGAAGGAACCAAACTACATGCTTCTTCAATAGCAAAAGCGCATGAAGACTAATAACAACGTTTCTGGGTCAGTTACTCTCATCTCAATTTGCTACTCTTTTATTTGATCCAAAATTTTATTTGGTTTTTATTCTATTTTTGTTCATTTCATCCTTTCTCTTCTTTTGATGCTCCTCCTTATATTCAGTCAAATTTAATTTTCATGGATTGTCACATGTGATAGTTTATGATTGAATGACAACGTAAAAATTCTTTATATTATCAATTCATGCACTATTTATTCTAATCAATTTGTGGTTGCTGCATAAGCTTTGTTTTGTTATAATTCCTTTATGTTTCTATATGTAGGGAGAGGAAATCGCGGAAGAGACGCAGTGGTGAAAGTGATTCTGTGGAGGACACACTTGAAAAGTGGAAGGAGTACAACAGGCAGCAACAACTTGGCTCTAGAGAAAATGGGGTGGAAGTGATTCACAAAGTTCCTGCAAAAGGGTCGAGAAAAGGATGCATGAGAGGCAAGGGAGGGCCTCAGAACTCTGATTGCAAGTTCAGAGGTGTGAGGCAGAGGATTTGGGGTAAATGGGTTGCCGAGATTCGCGAACCTATCAATGGCAAGCTTGTTGGTGAGAAAGCAAATAGGCTTTGGCTTGGTACTTTCTCCACTGCACTTGAGGCTGCTCTTGCTTATGATGAAGCAGCTAAGGCCATGTATGGCCCTTGTGCCCGTTTGAATTTTCCTGAGCCAATAGACTCTAATGGATTTTCATCTTCTAGTGGAAGTGATAAAAAATCACCTAGTGGTTCTTCCGAGAATGGTGGTGATGTTGCAATAGCCGAGGAGTTGGAGGTGAGCCATCGTCAGTGTCATGAAGACAGACCAAGATTTTCTAAGGTTGGTGTCTTTGAGAAAGCAGAAGAGAAGCCGGTTCTTTCTGGAGGTTGTGTGGCTGATGACTCAATAGAGGAGTTGAAGGAAATCACTAATGGCTTTGAACAGTGTCAAACAAGTGAAGAATGTGAGGCAACAACTTTGAATAATGTTAAGTCTGAAGTACCAAGAGAAAGTGAAGGAATAGAGAAAGAATTGGAGGTTTTAAAAAACTCTGGCATAGGTGGAGAGGGTAGACACTTGCAGAAGGAGCCTATGGATATACCTATGAATACAAGAAGTCACTATTGTAGCTCTTCTGGCTCTTCGGATGCTGCTACCGAACACGAGATTTTGATAAAGAGTGAAGAAACAAGAGGAGAATCAATTGAAAGTTTGAACACTTATGAGTTGAGCTGCAGCAACCATTGCCTTGCATATATGCATAATAATATGCTGCCAGATACCAATCCAAGACCAAATTCTGAGGCATCTATTGCAAAGAAACATACCGAAGAAGTAATTTCTGAAATCCTGGGACTATGTCACAACAATTGCTTGAAGATTAGCCATGGTCAATCATCAAATGAGCAACATAGAATAAGTGAACATTTTGATGAAATGAAAACTAGGCTCAAGGGTTTGGAATGCAAGCTGAGAGCACATTCTATTCACTACAAGAATCAGGCACCAATAGTAGGGGACTCCAATCATCCTTCTATGCAGGGAATTCATCTCTTTGGTGGTGGCACAGTTGGACCAATTGAAGGCATGTCCCAAGTTGAGGCTTTGAACAATATCAACACAAACAGAAATTCACTACCTGGATTCAGTTCTGGCCATGGTAGGAAGTTGTGTGATCTTTCTCAACAGCTGCACAAACTTGGTGGTTACCTTCCTGAGCATTGGAATAGTATGCAGTTTCCAGACTTGGATGCTGGTCATGATTATAGTTTCTTAAATCCTGATTATGATTTTGGCTTATATGAAGAGCAGAAGTTACTTGATATATGCTTTCCTCATGTAGGATCTTAGTATTATTAAAGGCTTACAGTGTTTGTTTTTCGCTTTGGTGGGGTTAATATATCATGTTTTTTTCCCCACCTTGGCGATTCAATAAGATATGTTTCTGTTCTTTTTCACTATAGAGACTTTGCAGTAAGAATTTTGTATTAAGTCATAAATTATAAATGTTGAAGAACTATGATGAATGATGATTACCCCACTCCAAATGTTGATTACGCCATTCATACACGACAGAATGCAATCGTTATCTTATAATCTTAAACTTAAGTCCCACATACAATTTAGTTGCCACTTGCCCACTAAGTTATTATTAATATTTGATATCTTAAAAGTGCATACTATTTTAGTTTTTGGTACAAAAAGGCACATTTTTATTTTATTACAAGAACTATTTTTCGATTTAGACAATAGTGAGATTAGTTTTTGCAGTTTTTTTTAGAAATAAAAGGTTGAAATTATTTAAAATAATAAATTGATTTTAATTAAAGAGAAAAAAAAAACATTTAATTTTATGCAATAGTTGAAATTTTTGACAACTTAAATTTTAAGAACAATCTACTTAACCATTCACTGATGTTGATTAATATAAAATAAGCAATAGTCAAAGACAAGTTAGCCAGAGGTAAGTGAAATCGTTAACAACAAATACCAGACTATAAATAATGTTAATTGCGTTAAGATTAATGCTAACCATTAACGTAATAAAGTAATAAACTATTAAAAAAATTGTAATTACTACACAGTACACACCTAACTTGAATAGCTGCAATGGACAAGTCAGAGTACTTGAATTGCAGCTACCTTTAGTAATGAAAATATACAAAATTGTGCAATTTCCTAATAAATACAAATTTCCAACAAAAACCAGAGGGCCAAAAGACTACCCTCTAAGCTGTAGGCTGGTCATTCAATTATTTTCTGCCTCCCTGTTCCATTGGCCATTCAATCAATACTTGAATCAGCAAGATTTTGGCAATCGGTTAGCAGTAATTGACTGCGACATTTCAATAATTTACTATAGTCCTGCAGTGACACTGGATTCTCTTTGCAGGAATTTAGTGCCCTCATATTAGAGAGCTCTTGAGAATCATGTTCTGATCATTCTGAAAATGGCTTTTTAACCTGAGGAGTGAATGTTGGAACTTCTGAGTACTGAATGCATGTTGGTCAATCTTCTGCTCCATCTTTATACCAGATTGTATCCCAAGGCCCACTTTTACTTCTCAACCTTAAGAAAACAAAAATATTAACTCAATAAAAATCTTATAAAGAAAATTTTGATCATGTTGTTATCCATAGAGTATCCTACCCCTACCCAATAAAATACCGAGATAAAAGAGAACAAATAACATGCGACTTGATGTCATGTTACATTCATCCAACATGTCCTGTATCATTTTGCCATTGTTCTGAGGTAGGATTTGAATGAGTAGGACAATGGGTAATAATACACCAACATGAAGTTTCACAATTATCACCTTCCATATTAATTAAATACTTCACCTCCAAACTCCAGCTAGAACACGCAAAGCCATGAAGATAAACAATCCAGTCCAGACTCCAGGAAGGCCTGCTGGAGCTGCCACCAGAAGGAAAGTTGAAGAAACTAGTCCAACTAGAACCTACCCATAACAAAAGCCAAAAGAAAAAAAGAGCACGAAGAAATGAGTTAAGAGGGAAAAATCATATGGAATGTTTAACTATCTTTCAACCATTGTAGGAACTTACCATCGAGTAAGCAGCATATCCAAAGTCTGATACCCCATAATAAATCCCATCAATAACAAATGCCAAAGCATTCACTGGTTGAGATCCAGCAACAAACTGCACATGTAAATAAATTTCAGATATTCTAAATGAGGTTACTATGTACACATGCTTCCACAGAAAGTATGGAGAACTGCACTTGCATATAATGAAATGAACATTTATTAGCCCTACTAAAAGGTTACTATGGCTTAAACACCCATCAAGCACAAAAATTCTGATACTGTCCAAAAACATTAGCTTTCAATGTATTCATCCACATTAGAGGAAGGACAGAGAAAAAAACAATATAAACAGATCCAAATAAAATGCATTCTTCTACTTTCTTGAACGAATTCCTTTCCTGGTAAATGCACTATAATACTTCAAACACATGGATTTTAATTTGGAGTTCATGCTGATGACTTAGCCACTCAGACCCACTTTGGCACAGGTTGAGTGTCTGATTCTTAAAGTCAATCCAAGTCAGGGAGTGGTATATAAAGCCTACAAAATGATAATAAAGGTAATTTTCTGCAAACAACTCTGATTTCTTACCCATATTCCTGACCGAGCAACATCCAGAACTTCAGAATCTGTGCTAAATAAACTAGAAAATGCTCTAAACCCAAAGAATAAGATTATTGATAAAGTGATTCCTGTTCCTAAACCAATCTGTTTAACATGCAAAAGAGAGTAGGAGAAAAGAATTCTGGGTCAGTATAAGTTCCAATCTAACTGAAAGAAGGTAGGAGGAAAGAAGAGAGCAATTTATGGTGACAACCTGTATCACTCTGTATATAACAAGGCGTGCTTGCTCATAGTTTCCCAGGGAGTAATTACGTGCAAGAAGTGCCTGTAAAAGAAATGTCATTTTAACACAAAACAGTTCAGCCAAATTAATTTCAAAGACCTAATAATTTTGTAATAGTTAGTTTGTTTCATATCTTCAAATAATATGAATTCCACTAATAATAGATCATATCATCTGTATCATTTGAAACAGCATGATACAGAGTCAATTCTTCCAATCTTCCAAATGTTTCTTTTTGGGCCACGAAGGATATGGTACAATATTGGAATTCCAATTTCTTAGTTCTTGGATGGTCCCACATCACCTACCTCATTTCTTTGGATGCAACTTATATATTTATTGGTCAATTTCACTTAATGTCAATTGGTTTTAAGAAATTTAACATGGTATCAGAGCCCATAGCTCAACTTGGTCAATCACCTATTTTGGTAGGCTCGCTTGTTCTGATAGAAATCTATGAAGGGGGGGTGGGGGTGTTGGAAGGTCCCACATCGCCTGCCTCCATTCTTGGGGTGCAGTTTATATGTTTATTGGTCAACTTCACTTAATGTCAATTGGTTTTAAGATGAAAAATCTAACACCCCCCAATTTGCACGATTTCATGGTCAGGGAAAGCCCTCAAGTGCTTACCATAATGCCATTTCATATTATAAAATTGTATTATTCTAAATTCATGCGATTTGGAAACTGGATGTGCTAAAGTGCCCATGAGATATGTATTGATCATTTAAACTGGTATAACCTTAGTATGCATCCAAACAAAATGCAATTTATAGTTCAATGCAATATAATTATCTAACCTGACCAGCAAGCGCCAAAGCATCATTGAGCAAAGAAACAGACAACCAAACTTGCATGCAAATTTGATGGCCTGCCATAGGTATAGGGCCCTGCTGAGCTGCCACAGATGTTGACAGTGTCACAGTTATAAACACAGCCAAAGTCCTAGCAGAAACAAGACCACCTACAAAATGCAATAGTTAAATTAGTTATAAAGTAAAGATTAATCTGCATTGCTCCTTAACTTGCATAATGTATTCTGTCTAGTCATAGAAGCGGTTAACCAAACAAAACATTTTCAAGTTAATGAAAATCATATTTCATTCTCAAAATACAAAAACATATTAGGAATAGGGGGAGGAGGGATGCTAGGGATGTCTTTAAAAACTTTAGCTATTGGGACAGCTGGTTCAAGACACAGTAAAATCCAATTTGAATAAAAAAGTAAAATCTCTCCCAGAGTTTCAAGCAAAAGACAGAATTAAGAGCAAAATAATAAATAAATAAAAACTTTTAAGAACAAAATCAATAGAAACCAAGATGTTATGCAATCCACATAATCACACGAAGTTCATTAATTCTAAAGACAAGGTATAGTTGAGATACTCAGTTGAGTTAAATTTTCTATCCACAATCATGCACAGATGAAGCTGAATTTGCAATCCACTATCATGCACAGATGAAGCTGAATTTGCTATCCACAATCATGCATAGATGAAGCTTGTCTAGGAAAATTTCAAGGACATACTGCAGAAACTAGTAATCATCTTTCCAATCAACTCCAATCATTTCATTATCATTACCAATTTTCATTGAAGGGAAGGGACAGCCAAAGCAACAATTCAACTTAATTGTGCGTACCAGATTTCAGATAGCTGAAAAATTTTCTCCCATCAAATTCAGAAGGGATTAGCAGCACTTTGTCACTCAATTTCCATAGCAGAATGAAAGCTATTAAATATCTGGTAAACACAAAGACAAATTCTGTTGAAAGCAGATTACATAAATTAAGGGATGTGTGCAGAATGCACAGATAATACTAAGTTTACCACATCATTGACGTACTCAGAGATCACGGTAGCAACTGCAGCACCACCAACGCCAAGACCAAAAAGAAATATCAATATTGGATCCAATATGGCATTAAGAAAGTTTCCCACACCTGACATTCCAAGAC
Organism: Glycine tomentella; assembly: GCA_007407185.1. NCBI lineage: Eukaryota > Viridiplantae > Streptophyta > Magnoliopsida > Fabales > Fabaceae > Glycine > Glycine tomentella. The sequence continues at coordinate 35,673 of PYAF01000813.1, forward strand.
AACCCTTCATTATTTACATCAAGCAAACCTAGACATGTACTCCTATTTTTCCACAAGTACACATCAACCCTAGCAGGGTTGCATGGATCATTTTGCAAAGTATAAACATGTAAAAGCATGAAGCTGACAGCCCATAGAGCCAAATTGCAGTGAGAAAATATATAAACCATAATGGGAATCACAAATATAAGTTCAAAAGTAAACACTCACAGAAATTGCTAGAGGATCAGTTTGGTCAACTACACAGAGAAAGGTAAAATGAAGAACATGTGAACCTTTGCTGGTAATAGCTATTTTCTTTGCTACATCCCAATTCATTTACTTTTCTCTATTGTAACATTGTATTGTTCAAGTATTTCATATAGTAGTCCAAAAAGGGCCTTCACCATGAATTAAGATTGTTTAAATGATCCAATTTGTCAAAAAAGTTAAAAACTTTTGCATCTTCCCAAAAAATATAAACTGGGGACAAATGGCATAGATAGATTATAGTTTCAGTGATTAAGACAATCATGCAATCCCCATTACATATTTACCAAGGATCATCTCTGAAAATGGAGACTTTGTAATTTAAATTTAAATTATGAAAACTCTCTTTTCTTGATTCATAAAGGCATGTTAAAGTGTTAAACTGTTAGTTTCTTTTCAAAATTGAACTATTTCTAAGCTCAGTGTCATTTATAAATAAATAAATAAAAACTTCAAAATTGTTGCCTATTAAAATTTTTCAAAAGTACTGTTGGTAAATGAATAGTTAGTCACTAATTTTAATTGTATGTAACATAAGAGTAGAGAGAGTAAGCTGCTGTAATACTTGCCAACGGCATATAGAGGTGTCTTTGTATCCAAAAATCCACGAAAGGTGCCTTGTGCAGCTAATGCAAGCACAATTGCTGGAGCACCAAAGGCCCTCAATGTAAGAAACTGCTCAGCAGGTCCACGCATCGGAGAATCCTAAACAGCATATAAATGGAATAAATGATGTATACAAGATTATACAAGTAAAATCCAATTATATAAAACCAAGTACCCATGAAGAGAAGCCAACAATGCTTTTCTTTTTAACATTTCATGACCCCTAAACCAACAAAAAAGGAACAAAATACCAAGATATAAGAATTTCCTTACTACGCATACCAGAAGACTGGTAGCTGATGAGTGCAAAGGAAAAATGTACATTTATAATTTTATATTAATATTGATTGTTAATATGTTAATAGGTGAAGATTGATAGACCGAAACTTACCTGGAGAAAGGTAATTAAACAAGATTTAATGGAGTGAGATATAGATTGGTAGACAGTACGTCTTAGGACAGAACGGAGAAAAGTTATAAGCTTGGTGAAAGGTTAGACCCGTTGTTATCTTTGTGTTCTAGATGGTCCCTTTTTAGTTTCTTTCCTCTTCATCTCCCCCCTCCTTCTTTCTCCTTTTTTTTTTTCTTTTATCTTATTTTCTTTTCTTTTATCTTATTTCCCTTTTGTATTTTTTTCAACCTCCTCAGTATCTATCATTGGATTCATCTACCAAAGATCCCAATTAGCTTGGGTTAAAGGTATTGTTGATGTTGATTGATTGTTAATATGTTTATCAAAACTCAAATCATGTATAATTAACTGTTAGGCTACAAATACACAATGCCATTGGTGTTTAAAATTCTCTAAATCTTTTAGCAGATGATATAATTTTGATTAAGGAATCAAGGGAAGCAGTTATTGAACTATCGAGACTGACTTTGGAAAATAGGGTTTTGCTCAAGTCAAAGTAAAATAGAATAATGCTACAATTTTAGGTAGAAACATGAGGACCATGACTTGGAAGTAAAAATGGGAGATGGCATACCATATTCCACAAGTTTTTATCTTTAAAAATCTGGGATCAATAATACAAAATGATGGAGAAATTGATGAGGATGTCACATACAAGATACAAGTGGGATGGCCAACATGGAGAAAAAGGCATTGGGGGTGATTTATAATCACAAAGTATCTATCAAACTCAAAGACAAGTTTTATCTTATTGTTATACACCCGATTATACGATATGGTAGTGAATCCTAAGCTTTAAAGGATGAGAGAGAAATGCAGGAGTAGGAAAAATGAGAATGTTAAGATGGAAGTGTGACCACACAAGAAAGAACAAGATACAAAATAATTATATACAAGAAAGATTGGTGTAGTACCGATTGAGGAAAAGATGACAAAAAATTAAGGTGGTTTAGACACATAAAAAGAAGGCCATGGGAGACACCAATGAGAAGAGTAGGTTGCATGATTTTTAGTCTAATGAAAAGGAGAAGAGAGAGACCAAGAAGGACTCGTAGGAAGTTATCAAGGGAGATCTCATGATAAACAATATTCTTGAAGCTTTGGCTTTTAACCAAACTGAATGACATCGTTTGAATAATGATTTATGTAACCGACCTTACTTAGTGGGATAAGACTTTGTTGTTGTTCTTGTTCTTGTTCTTGTTCTTGTTACAAAACACATAGGAGCCATCCCGAACACATTTCATATACCAATTAAAACCTATATTAAAACAAAACATAAGTCTACATCTGAATACTTTTTACCCCACATTTCTGATCAACATCAACATCAACAACACCTTTAACCCAAGTTAATTGGGATCAGTGGTAGATGAACACAATGATAGATACGAGGAAGTTGAAAAAAAAATGAAGGGGAGAAAAGGGGGAAATAAAACAAAAGAAAAGAAGGGTGAAAGAAGTGGGCAAAAAAGAAGAGGAAAATAACTAAAAAGAGACCATCTGGAACATTTCTGATGATTCATTAAAATTATACACCACTATGGAGCATAAAATAACTGAGTAAGAAAAAATATTGTTTGCAATTATGAAACATAAAACAGACTTATAAGAAATTAATTACAAGTTCACAAGCAAACCTCATAATTAAGTTAAAAAAATTAGCTGAACCTGAAATATTACTTTCAATTTAGATTCTTCATGATAGAATTATCTTGCTACAAGGAGAGGTTGTCCAAAGAGGCAAAGACATTTAAACCTAAACCTGAATAAAGTTCGCTTCTACTAGTGTTTGCAAATAATGATTATTTTTTGTTTTCCTTTTCTTTGTATTAAGTGGATGGGATTATCTAGCCCAGCAAAGTGCAGAGTTAGAAGAAATTATAACATAAAGTAACGTAAAATCACTTATATGAGATGATGTATGAATCAATAATTAGCCAAGTATGACATACAGCAGGTATACCCATGATATTCATAAGAATGCCAGAGCCAAGCGTAAGCGCCACAGTTTCAGCAATTCCAAGAGTTGCAGCAAGTGCTAAAGAGGTTGATACTGAAGGAAGGAGCTTCTTGCTTTGGTCCTTGCCTGAGAAATCATGACCCACATGAGATCAAAACTATTTATATATACATCTGAAAAGGAAAATCTATGACCATGTCAAGCAAATATAGACATCATACTAAAAAACTGTGATACCTTAGTTGAAAAACATACCATTTTCATCACTTGGAATGGACTCTTCCTCCTTCCTAATCAGTGCCTGCTCCTCCGCAACAAAGGATGTAGTAACATTAAGTAAAGGAACATTGAATGCTTTTGACACTAGATTAAACACAGCAGCTGAAACCCCAACTGCAGCCAATTCAACTGCCCCTGCATAGAGAAATCTGATTAAGGGAGAATTCTCTATTCAACAGCAATCATTTATCAATACAAGTCAAAACAAACAGAACCAGAGAAAAGCCAACACTTATTAACACGATTAGAAGGTATGTTTGGTTTCAGAAAGCATTTTGAGTAATAGTAATTACAAATGGACATATTGTTTTTACTTTATTTCCTGTTTTCAAAGATTTGTATAAGAAATAACAAAAATAACAATTCTTTTATTTTCATCTTTTCTTGCATAAATATTTTAAACGGAAAAGAAAAACAATGTGGCATTTAGTAAATTTGCAATTAATAGCTAAAAATGAAAACAGAAAAAACATTTTCTCGAACCAAACAAACCATTTTAGCTTTCGAATTCAGAATAAAATGCTGCAGCCAACTTACTAACAATTCTTTCTTATTTCTCCAAGTTAAATTAAAACTCAGATCCTAAATTTGACTTCCACAGAAGTACCTATATGACCAACGAACGCTGTGTCAATCAATGAGGCAATAGGATCAGCCGCCAAAGCCAGAGCAGCAGGCAGAGCAATGAGCACTATCTCCATCCCAAGTTCATCAAATTTAAACCAGCCATTACTGTTCATGTCCCAATAAACAAACTTCAAAGTAAATCAATTTGCATAAAATTGAATTCAAACAAAGCATCAACGACAAATTCATCAAATTTAAGCCACCCATTGCTGCCCAAAACCCAAGAAACAAACTTCAAAATCGCACTTTACAAATAAATATATTAAAAAGTTCAATTTCCATTCTCTGCATATTGAAAAAATATACACTATCAATCAATTATAAATCACTTTACATATGAATTTTAAAGTAGTTGCTATAAAACTCAACAATCTTACCATGCATAAAAATCTACAATTGGATGATTAGATGACAGCCATTTAAATTAAATTCTAAAAAAAACACTTAAAGTCCACTTCAAAATTTAACATAAAACAAATCATACCAAAAAGAAAAAGGAAATAATAAATTCTACAAGGAAGTCGAAACTTTAATGAAATAGTACCTGAAATGACGAAGCAGCGAAGAAGAGGTATTATATGGGGGTTTAGGGGAAGAGGGTTGGTGGGACGGAGTTTCAACAGAATCATTATTGGCATTGTTGTTTTGCGAAGAAGCTATGGGTGGAACTCGAACTCGAGCACGAAAACGAGCGAAGCAATGAGGCTTCGTAAGAGGTTTCAGCGTTGGAGATTTCAGAGAGTGTGTGCAGAGAAAAGAGGTAGTAGAGAGAGAAGACGCCATTCTCAATTTGGAGCTTCAGAATCAGAAATGAATCTTGAGAGTGGAATTTATAGAAATGCCAAACGAAGCATAACCATATCTTCCATTTTTATTTTGTTTCTGAATTTAACGGTGGTATCAATTTATGGTCATAAAATATTCCTAGTTAAAATATATTTGTTAATTTTTATAAATTCAAAATCAGCACTAGATAAGTAAATTGAATCTCTTAAATTTAATTTCAAACTAAAATATCACATATTTACATTTTAAATACTAAAAATATACCCAAAATTTCAAATGACACAAATTCTTAACATTTTAATAAACGAAATTATTGTGAAGTATAATTCTTTAATAGTTACAAATATCTTGGTTTGTGTGGGCACCACCGGGTTTGCTTAGAACTTAGAACATAGTTCTACTACTATATGTAGTCGTATTTTTTGGTAGTATTTGCTAATTCCGTTTGGGCTTCATACTATTAGGTTATTATTTTAGCACGTGATTGCATAAGATTAATATTTATTTTATATAATTAAAATTTATAATAAAACATTTTAAAATGTAAATTATATTTTATAATAATTAAATATTTTTAATTTATAATAAATAATTTATATCATATTATAAATATTTTTTTAATTCTAATTCAAAATACACTCTTAAAAAATTTTAGCCGCATGTTCTTTAAGAAGTACAATAGTACAACTTTACTAGATGTACTGCATTCTTTCATTTTTATTTTTGACAAATTGATTTTAAAAGAATTAAAACATTTAAAGTGGTTTATATTTAATAAAAATATTTAAAGACAAGTTTAGAAAAATTATTTTTTAAAAAATAAAATATAATTATTTTTAAAATGTAAATATAGATATGTTTTTAAAATTTATGAGTCACAATACTTAGAATCAGTTTTACTTAATTTTAGTTAACAATTTCCATTCCTATCACCATTAAGTCTACTCACTGCAAGCCTAAAAAAAGTATACTAACTTCATATAAATAATTTTGAGAATCTAAGTAATGCAATCTTTAACTCGTGAATTAAATCAATAATTTTACACATTTAATATTTTGATCGAGTCAAAGATTAGGCACACTCTCCCAATGCCAAGCGCTGGACTGGACTAGACACCATCTTCAACGCTGTAAAGTGATTTCTAAATTGTTATTCATAGTTACAGTGATAATTTTAGATAAATATTCACATGTTGAATCCTAACTCCTAAGTTGATGGATTTTTTTTTTTCATATATATAATTGATGAATTGATTCTCAAAATTGATTTTGAATTGAAGCATGTGATCTATCATGTTTAAATGCAACATGCGAACTCAAGTCCAACTGCGTTCAGTATTCAAACTGCAATCCTCTTTCAATCAATGCTTGTTGATCTAAGTGGCAAGGAGAGTTTGATTCCTCTTGTATTAAGTATATAAATAAGAAAAATAAATGTAAAACGAACTCTGATCTCTGTAGTTGTATACCACCTGATCAAGTATAAATCGGACCAAGGTACACCCTATTAAGTTTGGATTCAAGTTTTTCTCTTTATTTCTTTTTCGTGTTTCAAAGGGTTCAAGACTTCAAGATAAGCTCAAACTGAATTTATCAAGCCGGGAACTAGGTACAATTTTGGACATCATACTTGATGCGTGTTTGATTTCAAGTTGAAGAATTGATTGAGTTCATAATTTATTTTGAATATTGTTCCGTTCCTTAAAAACGGATGTCCAGCAACTTGCCAGAAATCAATATGGGATTAACTCTCTCTCTCTGAAGGTGCTTATGAAGATTTAAACAACTCCAGGAAGAAGATCACAGTACAAACGAGCCACAAATTGGACGTGGGGTGTGTGCACTGTGAGAATGGGAAAAGAGAGAGTAATAGTGTTCGTGTACCTTTCACCTTTGGGGTGTATGGCTATTTATACTCACTGACCTGTGGTAAAATAAGGAAATTGCTTCTATTCTTGATCACGATCTTGGGTGGGTATTATGGAAAATGACCTTCCGTATCTTCTTTGATTCTGCAAATATTTAGTTCTTCAATATTGTTTAATCTTTCCGTTATTAACTTCCTCAATGGTCATGGGCCTCTTAATCTTGGCCCGATATATAAGATCCGTAACAGTTGCCCCTCATCTCGGTTATTGAGTAGCCTGGATGACCGAGATGATCATAGAGTTCCTTTTGATCTTATGGCCGAGATAATCTCCTTTGGTAAATCGGCCTAGTCAATATTCTTTCGATGCGTTTTACACGTCCTTTTTACTTTCTTGTGGGCCGATCTTATTTTCCGAGATTGGCCGAGATCGAGGGAAGTCTCCTCGTGTAGAGCCGGTCTCATTTCCGACTTAGGCCGAGATAGATAAAATTTTTCGTGTGGGTTTAATGAGAAGTTTCTCGTGAGATCGGCTTCCCTTCCGATTTTTGCCGACATATAGATTATTTTCATTTTCCGATCTCTTCCGAGATAATGAAGTGTTTTCTTATATTATGCCGACCTTCTTTCTTCAATCTCAAGTTCCAAGGCAATGAAGTCCTTTTGCTGTCGTTTGGACATGCGGAATGACGCGCCTCCTTAACATTTAATGTCCTGCCATTTCTCAGCACGTTCTCATCATGACCATCCACTGTCAAAAGTCTATTTTACCCCTGTCTCTTGATTAACTGTTCATCATTGGTTTATAACTGCCCCAGTAATTAGGCATGATTACCATTTAATTCCCATTTTCAACGGTTACCATTTTCCTCAATTACGTGGATTCTAGCAGTTTCTTTCCACTACTTCAGCCCATTTTTTGTCATTCTCTCTCATTCTCAAAACTTTGGCTTATTTCCGTCGTTTTCCCCTGCTCTTGATATTCTGCTTCCTGCATTCGTGCTTCTGGTGCATCTTCCCGTTCTTCTTCAAAACAAAACTTCATTCCAGGTATTTTCCTCTATACTTTCGCTTTGTGGTGCTGCATTACCTTTTTCCATCTTCTTCCCTTTTAATTTTATCCTGAGTGATACCCATTTTTCTCTGGGAATTTCCTTCCTGTTTTTCTGCCCCTTTTCTGTTCATCTTCATCCCTGGTTTTACAATGGTGAAACTTACCCCTGAGGAAGAGGCTGATGCCGACAAAGTCTCTCCCGGCGTAGCCTTTTGGTTTTATGGTAAGCCTCTTAGTGAGGAAGAAAAAGCTAAACGCTTCCTCCGGATACCTGGTGGTGGCTCCAAATCCACTAAAAACCCTTCAACTAACAAATTACCTTCCTCTAAAGCCGTACCAAACCCTTCCAAGGTTGGAACAGGTCCTAGGATTGGGCTTGTTAGGGAATCCAGAGGTCGCATTCCTCCTTCACAAAATGTCAAGGTCCTTTCCGAGTCTGTGCAAAGTCCTGGTACTAAACCCACCGAAGAAACTAGGGTTCGTACTGCGATTTCCTCCGCCCTTCCTCTAAGATCTTGCCCGCCAGAACTTCCCACTGAAGTCCGATTTGATCCGTGCACCAAGTGTATGGATAGGTTCATGTACTTGGCCAGTGCAGGTTTTGATAAGGACGCCGAGGACGTGTTAGATGCGTGCCGGCATAATCCCGTAGCTGTTATCCCTTCATTGCCTCCGCCTAGGGCCGAGATATCCCTTGCAAATGTCTCGGCCGATGTCGTCCGAATTGCCGACTCCCCCTCAGGTATCTTTTGTTGATCATTATCTTCTTTGTTATCGTAGGTTATCATGGAACTTCCTTCTGTGGAAGTCGTCGAGGAGTCTCGGTCCAGCGGTTCTCGCTCCGACAATCTGTCTCCTGCTCTGATAAACCGTTTCCCCTGGGTGACCTTTGAGGTTCTAAGTACCTCGTCCTCTATGAGTCCGGAAGGCATAGCCGCTCTCCCCGTAGGAAATCAAGTAGGTTTTTCAGTTCGCCATTCCGGCTCTCAGGTGCCGATCTGCTCTAGTGCCGAGCAGGGCGAATCTAGTTTCTTCTTTTTCTGTGCCGATGTAATCACCCGCTTGGGTATTCGTTTTCCTTTGTCCGAGTTCGAGATGAAGCTTTTGAAGCATTTGTCTTTAGCTCCTTCACAGCTTCATCCGAATAGTTGGGCTTTCATAAAATCCTTCGAGGATTTGTGTATTAACTTAGGAATTCCTTGTTCGGTTCCTGTATTTATGTATTATTTTTCAGCTCAAACCAGTAGCTATGGCCGAGATCCGGGCAGTAAAAAGGGCTGGACTTCCTTACGTAGTCGCCCTAGACGTAAACTTTTTCCCCTTTTTGCTGATTCCTTTCAAAGATTCAAAAACAATTATTTTAAAGTTAGTGCCAAACCTGGTGAGCAACCTTTTTTCCTTCAAGGGCCAGAATTGGCCGAGGTGAGGTGGAAGTTTCCACTTTACTGGTCCCGTGTCCACCATGACATCCACCCTTCTTACTATCATCGGGATGAGACGGCGTTGTCGGACGAGGATGCTTATTCGGTCATCCAGATCAATACTTTCCGAGAAAGTCAGGGTTTATGTGAAATTCCCTCGGCTCTCCCTGACTGTTAGTCTTTTTTATAAAATATATTTTCTTGCTTTCTTCTGTTCTCGGCAATTACTTTATTATATTGCTTTGTTTTGCAGCTGCTGAGATGGAAGATCAATCTAGCAATCTCCGCCCCCGATCTCGCAAGAACTCCGGTGCCCCTCGGCCTCCTCCTGCAGACAACACAGTCCCTCCTTTCTTCAAAAACCTTAAGAAGAGGAAGACTTCTAGATCAGCTGCCGAGGTAACCACTGCTTCGGCTGTACCGGCAGTTCCGGTTTCCACCGTCCCAGCCACGGTCGCTCCTGCCGACGTCGCTCCTCCAGCCGAGGACCTTGCTCCTCCACCGGCTGCTCCGATCTCCGATCCCCCGGTTGAGGAATATTCTACGGCCTTGCTTGCCGAGGCTTCAAAGCTGGAGCTCGGGCACTTATGGGAGAAGGGGGCTCGCGAGCTTTTTCCTTTCGTCCAGGCTCCGAAGCGCTTTGCCGACTCTTCCTTGCTCTCGAGAGACGACGTCCTCCTGCTACAGCAGATGCAGCAACATGCTTACCAAACTGCTTCCCTTGTTGACTGCCTAGTTAACACTAAGGGTTTATGCGCTAAGTACAAGAATGAGCTTGCTGCAGCTGAAGTCAAGCTTCAGAGGGCCGAGGATGGATTGGTTGCGGCTCGGGGGCAGGCCGAGCAAGACCGGGCTGCGTTTGATCGGGATCTTGGGGCGGCCCGGTTCGAGACCGAGCAAACTATTGCCAAGGCCGCCCTCTTGACTCAAAATTTGAATGAAGTGAAGACCTTGCTCGAGGGCGTGGAGGCCGATTTGAGGGATGCCAGGGTCGAGGCAGAGGCTGCTCGGTCTAAACTTCAGGAGGCCGAGAAAGATGTTGCGGACTTGCAAGACTCCCTTTCTTCGGCGGCCGAGGACTCTTTTAACAACGCTCTCGCCCAGATCCGATGTCTCAATCCTAGGATTGTTCTGAACACTGAGGGACTTCATTTTCAATCTTTTGTTCGAGATGGAGCTGTTGTCCCTTATTTCGATCAGGATGATTCCATGATTGAGGCCGAGGATATTCCCGAGGCCGGTGTTGAGGGGAACTCGGCTCAGGGGGGTAATGCTTGAAGAGCCGGGATGCCGGTTTCAATATGTAACTGTTTATTTTTATTTTGAACAAGGTTTTTTTATCCTTTGAACAATCATATTTTATTTCTGGAAATCATATTATATTTCCCATATTCTTATCAAAATTTTTCTAAATATGCGCATTTGAATATTCGTTTGGTTCCAACGGCCAAACATGATATCGGCCGATTTACACTTAGGTATATCGGTTTTTGCATATTCCATGTTATCGTTGGTGCATCACAGCCGCTTTGGACCGTGCCGACTTGATCAGAGTCGGATACACTTCGGATTCACATGGAACGATATTGTTCGAAGAACTTTTAGTCGGTGTAGATATTTGCTCAAAGAGCTTTAGTTGATGTATAGATATCAAAGCACAGTTCAAAAGAAACTTGGTCAATTTCTGACTCATTTATTCATCAACTTCATTCGTTTCTATGATTCCGATGAAAGAGATGAAGCGGGGGTGTCTTAAGCCGTTGGCCGCCACTTTACTCAATTAACGGAGAACACATAAAAACAATTTAATATGTCTTCAACTTGTCGGAATTCCATGTGCGTTTGATCGCCCTCTTTGGTTCTGGGAACTCCTCCTCATCTATCTTCTTTCTCCCATGGCACCAGTAATGACGTTACATTCAAACTCTGGTTCTGGGAACTCCTCCTCATCTATCTTCTTTCTCTTCTCATCTCGGCTTTTCTCCTCATCATTGGGATCGTCTTTACGCTTTCCCTGCTGCCCCTGGGTTTTTATCACATACCGCCTCAGCTTTCCTTCTCGGATGAATTTCTCTATTGCATCCCTCAGATCCCAGCATTGATCGGTAGTGTGTCCCGGGCCATTGTGAAATTCACAAAAACGGGAATGATCAAGGCCGGTCTTCTTGAATATCGGTCGAGGTCGGGCTACCTTCTTCATCTCGGTCATGGCTACTTCCCTCCATACCTGCGCCCGAGAGGTGTTCAGTGGGGTATATCTGTCATATTCGGTCTCGTATTTCACCGGTCTGTGGCCGACTTCAAGACTTCTGTTCGAGGGTTCATTTCCTATGTGTGGGCGATGTCTCGGCGGTGAATTCTTTCTCTTGGGAGTAGTGTTGGCAATCTCCATCTGCTCCAGCTCCAGGTATTTCTTAGATCGGACCCTGAAATCCAGCAAAGTTCTAACGGGGTCCTTGTATATAGATTTCGCCAGCCGAGATGATCCATTGAGGCCGGCCGATAATAAATGGACATGCACCTTTTCCTCCAGACCTTGTACTTGCAAGGCAGCCTCTTTAAATCGGTCCAAATAGCTCTGCAGTGTCTCCCCCGGCTGCTGTCGGATTTTGCCCAGCACAAACTCGGACTTGGGTTGTTTTTTGCTTGTTGCAAAATTGAGCAAAATTTTTTGGCCGAAGTCCTCAAAATTACGAATTGACCGAGGAGGTAGTGAATGAAACCATGTCTGAGCTGGTCCGGTCAGGGTAGTAACGAATATCCGGGATATGATCGGATCCTCAATCCCCCGAACACACATCTGCATGTCGAATTCATCTATGTGCACCTGCGGGTCCTGGGTCCCATCGTACTTGTTCAGGAAAGATCCGTCAAAATCTTCTAAAAACCGAGCATTGACGATGTCATCTACGAACGGACTGTTATTATACTGCCTCCGCCTGTACTTCCTCCTGTAGACCCCGGCGCCTCCTTCCGGCTGGTAGCTTCGTACTGCCTCCTGTGGGTTTCTGAATGCCACAGGACCTGGTATCTCGGCCCTAGTCGGCTCATGGTGTAGTTCTGTGTTATGCATATTCTCGGCCGGATTGGCCAAGCCGGGGTGAATCGTCGGTTCCTGCGGTAACTCTATACGGCCGAGCCGCTGCTCCATCGTCCGTAGTCGGTCATGTTCGCCCATCGTCCATCTTGCACAGCGTTCATCTAACTGTGCCAACATGTGATTCATATCCTCTTGCCGCTGAAGGGCATGTTGTCTCTCAAACCGTTCGATCCGCGACAGAATGGACTGCAACGCATTGCTAGTGAAACGTTGCAAGGATTCTTGGTCTACCTCGGCCGGGGTGGGCAACGGGTTCTCAACAGGTGCTGGGGGCGGGTTATTCTGGGCTCGGGAAGAAGCTGTATCTGTCACAGCATCCTCCACCCGGATCGAACATGATCGGCCGACCTCGGGTGGGCCTTCAAGCTGGTGTCTTCTCGTGTTTACCATGGTGGGAATCGAAATTTAACGTTTCCCACAGACGGCGCCAATGTTCCGTTCCTTAAAAACGGATGTCCAGCAACTTGCCAGAAATCAATATGGGATCAACTCTCTCTCTCTGAAGGTGCTTATGAAGATTTAAACAACTCCAGGAAGAAGATCACAGCACAAACGAGCCACAAATTGGACGTGGGGTGTGTGCACTGTGAGAATGGGAAAAGAGAGAGTAATAGTGTTCGTGTACCTTTCACCTTTGGGGTGTATGGCTATTTATACTCACTGACCTGTGGTGAAATAAGGAAATTGCTCCTATTCTTGATCACGATCTTGGGTGGGTATTATGGAAAATGACCTTCCGTATCTTCTTTGATTCTGCAAATATTTAGTTCTTCAATATTGTTTAATCTTTCCGTTATTAACTTCCTCAATGGTCATGGGCCTCTTAATCTTGGCCCGATATATAAGATCCGTAACAAATATATTTTTATATGTGTTAATTTCACGTTGAAGAAGAATTCATAACTGATTTTGGATTCAAAATTAATTTTGGTTTGAAGTAATTTTAAATAGTCTATGCATTAAATAAAAAATTTTGTAAGAAATTTTACTTCTAACTTGATTTTATAATAAAATATTCAAACATCAACTTCAAAATCTATTTTACAAATTAATTTCCTTTAAAATCAACTTTACCAACATTCATCCAAATACACACTTGAAGAAGGTGAAGGGAATGAATTAGGTCGTATTTCACCTTTAGACATAATACTTGACTCTAAGCAGACTTAAAGCAAGATCAAATTGTGAAAAATAGAAAAGAAAATATAAATCAATCCAACTCAAATTACCAAAGAAAATAGGTTTAGAATAAATTTATTTTGAAAGTGAGTTGAAAATTTTAACCTGTTATAAATTTTATAAGATCAATATTAATTGTTAATTTATTAATTTTTGGTTAGTGACAAAGATTCATACCCACAACTTCTCCCTCTTCTCCTTCTCTCTTAACCACCACCAAAACAACCTTATAACTTCATGTGTGAAAGAAATTAAACCAAAGATTTTTTTACCAAAATTCTTATTATAACATGTAAAAAGATTCTCTCATGGTAATACATAAGAATAAGGATTATTTTAGTACTTGTTTTAAAATATATTAGACTTAAATACTATTTTAGTCCTTGAATTTGAGAGATGTGCTTTTTTTAGTGTCTACAATTTAAAAATGCTTTTTTTAATTCTCAAATTTTGAAAATTACATTTTTTTTAATCTCTCTTATAATAAATTGACCCTTTGTGACGATTTTTAAATATCTTAAATTAATTTTGTTTAGTCACTTGAATTTGAATTTGAAACCTATCACAAAGTGCTAAAAAAACCGTCACAATGTACTTAAAAATCGTCACAAAATGCCAATTTATTATATGAGGAACTAAAAATGATAATTTTCAAAATTTAGGATGTAAAAAAAGCATTTTTAATTTTCAGGAACTAAAAAAGACATAGCCCAAATTCAAAGGCTAAAACACTAAAACAGTAATTAAACCAAAATATATTATTAGGTTAAATTAAAAGTTTAGTCTCTATACTTGTTATTTTAGTACCTGTTATAAAAAGGTCAATCTCTATACATCGGCAAATGGCAAGAACTAGTTTGCAAATTTGTGAGCAGCGGCAATCTTTAGAACATGAAGAAGAATGTGAAATTGAGTTGTCATTCACAACGGAGAAGAGAAATAATTTTATTATGCACAAGATTACATCTGAACTTGCCAACCCAAGTAATAACAAGTGATATTCTGAAATTATTCTAATCAGACTCATGTTGAAATGAGATCAGAACAAAATTTAAATATATATCTATCAACTTCCTTGATTTGCCCAAAAAATAATGGAAGATGGGGTGAGACCTGTGATGGGGATAGCCGTCAAAAAATTGCTTTAACTTCAAAACATAGAAGGTCCCGAGGGCGTAGTTGGAGATGGAAAAGTATTTGCAATACCATCTTGATGCCCCCACAAGAAAATCTTCCGAGTGCTACCACATAAAATGCATTATGGAGCTGCAATCCATCCTCCTCGAGTGTCATTGAAATTCCAGTCTCAGGTGCAGTTTCAGCTGGTAAACATTAGAACATTATCCAATTCTTTCAAGATTTTCGGATACAGTTTTCATTCTAGGCCTGACTTCAGGGTCGCCCTCAGTGCATTGTAATGCTACATGAAACGCAGCTAGTACCTCTTTTTTGGCATGCACTTCATGGAGCATCGACGGATCAACAATTTCAGATAATGGACTTTCTTGTTCAAACCCTTTCCTAACCCATCTCACCAAGTCAGGAACTTCCATGGAAGTTGATGCAGCCAGAGAAGAATCCGGGGACTTCCCAGTAAGCAATTCAAGTAATACAACTCCAAATGAATACACATCCCACTTCTGAGTGGGTCTGCAGCCTGGAACTCGAGCCTCAGGGGCTTTGTAGTTGTTAGTTCGCTCTGTTTGTGATGGCTTCAAGTAAGGAAGAGCTCCTCCCATAAAGCCACCAGAGGAGGGGTTGTTGCCTGTTATACCGATCAGTCTGTTTAGGCCAAAATCAGAAATATAGGGTTGGAAGTCAGTGTCGAGAAGGAGGTTGGAGGGTTTAATGTCACCATGAACAAATTTTCTTGGACTGCATTCATGGAGATAGGCCAAACCCCTGGCTGTTCCTTTTATGATTTTCAGCCTGGTTGACCATGAAAGATTCGGGGATGGTTGACCATTTCTCCCTGCATAAATAATTAGGATTAAATACGAACTAATTTTAGCTGAAAAAAATTATTGGGAAAATCTTGTATGGAATGCAAAAATAGATCACAAGTTATTTTTTGTTGCAATTATAAATTAAGCTGCTGACTCAAAAAGCATATTATACAAAATTCATAATAGAATGTCAATGACATACTTTTCTAGATAATTTCAAATATATGCACTATGGTTCGGTCTAGTGGTGAGACATGTAAATAGTTTGCATGAAGTTTTAAATTCAAAGCTCAGTATCCCTACTGTGCACACACAAAAAAAATCAAATATAATAATCTGAAAGGGACCGGGTTTAATCAAGCAACCGTGAAGCTAGTAGAGACAGCTTCAAAAGTAAGAAAGTTTAGCCAAAAGGAAAATAATGGAACAAGGAAAAGTAAAGTTTTCCAATAGAGTCTAAGAAAAGGAAATTCAACTACAATAAACAAAAAACTAGGAGTTCAACTTTTGCTGAAAGAAATAAAGGCAAAAATGCGGCACAAACTCAAACAAAAGACTCTGAACAAAGCTTACTTTAAGAGATACTGTTAGTGTTACGGAGTGTGTGACAACTGATAAACTGGAAATATACGAAATAGTAAAGGAGATCCAAACAACTAAAATGAAATTAAAGTCAAACAGACACAGACATAGCACTTGGGAAATGACTTGGAACTGTGAAAGAGCAACTTTTCCACATAAAGTTTTTGGTTTGTTAAGTGACCCATGTGCAGCCAATGAGCTAAAAGTCTAGAAGCTCATGGTCCCCAACGTGAGTACCATTGCCATCACATTTCCCAGACACATTGTGAATGTCTTACTTTCTCGTCGGATGTCCCCAAAGAGAGGTCATTAACATTAGCACTGTTGTCTCACCAAACAATTTATTGGATCCAACGCCCCTTGGCAATAATTAATAAACATCTAATTGAAGTGCTGACCTAGCCACACTCACACCTCAAATTAAATTAGATATAATGTCATTTCTTTATTTCTACCAAGACAAGTTAAAATTTAATGTTGCACATTTGCACCAGTTAACCTACCACTTTGGTCCAATTGTCCCACAAATCTATAAAACAGAAACGACAATTCTATTATTCTAGCAAAAACAATCGCACACACAGAATGAAGACAACGGAAAAACACAGAACTCCAAACCCAATTTCTTTCATGTTTCCCTGCAAGTAAAACTAGCATATTCTATCATCACGTCTTTTAAGAAACCTGTTAAATTTAAATTGGTAACAATCCTT
This sequence comes from Glycine tomentella, assembly GCA_007407185.1. Lineage (NCBI taxonomy): Eukaryota > Viridiplantae > Streptophyta > Magnoliopsida > Fabales > Fabaceae > Glycine > Glycine tomentella. The sequence continues at coordinate 52,457 of PYAF01000813.1, forward strand.
TCTAGGAAGGACAATTTTTTTTATTCTGGCTGAATTAAAAAGCACAATAATTAATTTAAAATCAGTGAACGCACAGAACATAACATTCTGATAGAACCTAGTTTGCGCAGTTAAATGGCTCTTTGAACTCATTTTAACCAGAAAATGAAGGGAAAAAAACTAAGTTCAGGGTTATATAAACTCAACCATATTGCAAATCATTTATAAAAAAAAATATTCTAAGCATCGGAAAAAGAAAAATATACACGATGAGTCTAAAGTTGATAATTACAGAAAGCTAGTTTTGATTAAGACGTTATCATCAGTCTAATTTTTCTTTTTCTTTTGCTGAGTTGTCTAATTAATGTCAATTGTACATTAAATATTTTCTTAAAAAATAATTATTGCTTATTAAATTATTTGAATTTTTTAAAGACAATTATTTGAATGTATACAAAACATTAATACTAACTTTTGTAAAAAAAAAATGTTAGGATGTGCCAGTAATGCTGGAATGGTTAAATGGTCAGACTGAGACCTTTATTAATTACTACTCTATTTTTTTATTAAAAAAAAAAAAACCAATCATTTGACTGACATAATCAAACCCGATAAATTGAGCATTGTGTAACAACTAAAATGCTTAAATTACTTACGCTGCCTAAGATCCAAATTTAAGCCAACTATTATCAGCTATCATTATTATTCTTTCTTTTTGTTACTATTATTGTGCAACACTAAATTAGTAGCCATCACTTTTTTGTGGGAATAATCATCCCTGTACTCAAAAGCATGTTAGTATGTTATGGATGGTGAGAGTAAAAACATGTCCCAACCCCATTAATCACTGATGCAACAAATTAACAAAATCAATGACCCAAAACCAAAGGCAAAATGAAAAACATGAACAGAATGTGAAAGAAAGAACTGACTGACCTCTAAGGGCAGTGGCCAAATTGCCATTGGAGATGAAATCACTGATCAAAAGCTTCTCATCAGGAGCCCAATAATATGCTCTCAACTTCACAATGTTGGGATGCTTCACTTTCCCAATGGCTTGAACCTCAGCAGCAAACTCCTTATACCTCTGTTCTCCACCCTCCCCCAATCTCCTCACAGCCACAGGCACCCCATTCCCCAGCACCACCTTATAAACAATCCCCAACCCACTCTTCCCCAACACATAAGCAGAAGCCCTCAACAACTCATCAAGCTCAAAGTTGAAACCCTTATCAATGGCCACCAAGTCTCCTTCCCCTCTCCCACCCTCTTCCTCGTCCTTCTCCCCCTCCTCCACCTCAGAATCGTCACTCTTCAGCCCATTACACCAACAACACAAACTCAACTTCTCACTCTCCCCACCAAACTTCCTCTTCAAACTGCAACTACACCCATTGGACTTGCCCTTCCTCTTCCAATACACATAAACCACCACAAGCCCAATCAAGGCCACCCCGGCGGCATCCGCTACCGAGATCAAAATAATTAAACCGGGGCTCAGTCCCTTTGCGGACCGGCGTGCCGGCCTGTGTAAACCAGGACTGAGCCCTGGTTTGCTCGATGCAGAACCTGCGCAGGGCTTCTGCAGAGGAAACCCGCACAGATTCGGGTTGTTAAGGAAAGCGGTGGGTCCCTGGTTCGAAAAAGACCCCGTTTGGGGAATCTCGCCGCTCAAATCATTGTTCCGAAGATCGAAGCTCACGGCAACAGGCAAGTTCCCGAGAGATTTAGGGATTTTACCAGACAAGTGGTTGAAAGAGAGGTTGAGGGTTCCGGTTAGGGTTTTAAGCTCACTGAGTTTGTCCGGGATCGAACCTTCTAGAAGGTTCGATGATAGGTCGAGCTGGACTAGGCTTTTCAGCTCCGGCCATGGACTCGCCGGAATGGCGCCGGAGAATTTGTTCCGGGCTAGGATTAACCGCTGGATGTTGGAGCATTTTCGGAGCGTGTCGGGGATGGCGCCCGAGAGGGCGTTGTCGGAGAGGTCGAGGTTTTCGAGGCGGGGGAGGGTGCAGACAGAGGGAGGGAGGTTGCCGGAGAGGTTGTTGCCGTGGAGGAAGACGCTGTGGAGAGCGGTGGCGTTGAAGAGCTGCGCCGGGATGGCTCCGCGGAGGGCGTTGGTGTGGAGGTTGAGGCGGCGGAGGTAGAGGAGCGTGCCGAGCTCCGACGGGAGGTAGCCGCGGAGGCCCTTGCCGGAGAGCGCCAGGCCGACGACGCGCGGCTCCGGGAGCCCGGAGATGTTCGCGCACGTGACGCCGGACCACCGGCACGGCGTGGCGTCGCCGTCGTTCCAGTCGGAGAACGCGGCAGCGCCGGAGGCGTCCACGGCGGATTTCAGAGTGAGAAGCGCGATGCCGTCGGAGGAGAGAGAAACGGCGGGATGAAAAAAGTAGAGAAGAAAGATGAAAAAAGCAACGGTCATTTAGAATGAATGGTAATACGGCACCGTTTTGGAAGACGAAGAAAAATACCACGGTGCGTTATGTGCAGTGCTGTGACTTGTGAGTGTGGTTTAGTTGAGGCGTAAGAAAGGAAGTAGTTGTATTTATGAGAGAAGAGAAATGTAGAGTTTGAGAGAGGAAGAGATTTTAATTTTGTGGGGTCCAATTCCCGCCAAAAAGATAGAGAAAGAAAACAAACCAAATAAAAAGAGGACTTGGGGATATGAAATGAAAGAGGAAGAGAGAATCTTGTTTGATCCATTTGGTTACAGCTTCGGATTCGGAATTTGTTTGAGTTCGTTGTGTTGCTGTTGAAATGAAGTTGATGATTGAGCTGAACTGTAGCTTGCATCGTGGGGTCTTAATGCTTCTTTTTTATTATTATTATTAAAAAAAAAAAAGTATAACAACAAAGAAAGACAAGTTTTTATTCCACACGAAACTTGTGTTGAGTTGAGTCTTGGTGCATGTGAAAATTTTAATTCTTGAAAGTTCTTATTTGTTTCTATTGTGTTTGCTTTGTGCACTTTATTAACGATTTTGTGCATCACAGTTGAATATAATTTAAAAAATAACATAGTATTGCACAACTTAAGTCCATGAGCAAATTACATTTTGTATTTCATGTGTTTCTTTTATCTATTTCCACGAAGTCAACTTTTCTGTTGAATTATTGAATTTATTCAGTTTGTCACCCCCAAAAACGAACCTGAATAATCTATTTCCTTGTTAATTCATGAATTTTACTGTTGCTAATAATACTGATAGATGTATTGGACGAGTATCAATCCCACGTCATTATTATCTCTTCATGCCATAATGAGTTCTTGCTGTCATGAACTTTCGCAAAACTTGGGGATTTCAACCAAACACCACTCGGTCACGTTCATAATGGCATGGTTACACCTACATTATACACTAGTTTGTACTACTTCATATTCCATTCAAATTACAGTATATTGTTCCTTCTCTTTAATTGGGTACAACAGAAAGAACCAGCTTTTGCCGTAGTTATTTATTCTTTGAACAAAAGTATACGTGATAATTGCATCTATTTCTCAATCATGCAAAACAAACTTAGAAGCTAACATATATAGCCACACGAACTATAATGCAATTTGTTTTTAGTATTTCTTGTGCGTATAATTTCGGGAATGATTTCTATTGGCAAAAGATGAGGGAACTTTATGCATGCCAAATGATATCTTCCCCAATTTCAAAAGAAAGACAGCTTAAATTCGCTCCTAAAGAATCATTAGTTACACTTTGAGAAAGAAAATAAATTAATAAAAACGCTTTGCTTTGTAGTCAAGGGATATAGTTGGTACCAAATGAATTCCAACTACACAAAACCAGCAAATTAACTCCAACAGTTAGATCAGAAGCATAGGTCCCGCACCTTAATAAATGAACTTAACAGAAATCTTAAACGGTTTTCTTCTCATTAAGCAGAGTAGTTCTGGAGTATTCGATCCATTCATCTATGTGAGAGTTTTGCCTTTTGTGGTCATTTTTTAACAACTTCCACTAGTATTTGAACATGAACAACCCAACCAAAATTAAAATCAAGTGTTTCGGTATGAACATAATTCATATTTTAAAGTAAACAAACAAACATACTTCATAAATTGACAAGGTCCCAGCATCGAAGTTTGTAAATGGTTCTACTTTAATTTTTTTTGGTTACTTGAATTTATTTTTTTGTTTGCATCAGGAAAGCATTTGCGAGATGCAGTGTTATTGGGGAAATAAATCCAGAGCCAATTTTTTTTTTTTTTTAAAAAACGATTATTGTCTTTCTATATATAACCATAAACAACCTTGCCTGAGGAGCAAGACATTAATGTGTTGAGAACGGTCAACGTGCCACTTGCTGCGTATGAGTTATTAACACACCATGTGCACCTAGCATCCGCAATTCAACTCAGTACTATTGATTTATTCAGACCTCAATAACCCATTTCACTTTGCATTGTCCAATCCCCCTACCTTCCCCCATTTTTGTTTTTAATGACCAGATCTTTTACCTCTGCAACATGTTGCATGTTGGTATCAAATTAGTTTTTTACTAAGAGCATCTTAACTTCTAAATTCTATATTACTTTTAAAAAAATGTCAATGCCCCTATTATAGCCAAATAAGAAATAAATTTAGTCATCTCTCACATTTCACAATTTGCATTCATAGAGATGCCCCATGTGCTATCAACTTCATCATAATTGGATCCATAACTTTTTCTAAGATATTGGGAACTTTTTTTTGGAAAGGATTTAAAATATCTTGAATAAGGACGAATAAATGAATTCCATGTGTGTTCATTTCAACATGAAAACGGAACTTACAATACAGATGAATTCAATTTGAGGCTTCTTTTACTTTTCTGGGAAACTCGATGCATATAATACAGCAGCGCGACACGTCTATATCTATACTTATTATTATTTATTACTAAAAAAAAAGCCTGCCTGATAAAATTGTAACAAAAATCATGTGAAAAAAATTCCATATTTAATCACATAAACGTAAACCCAATTTCACGTACGACAAATACTACCAAAAATATATAGCATCTTGACATCTAATCAGACTTGATGAAATACAGCAGACTGATTTTTACACCACCAAATTATCAGTTAATCAACCTTATAACATATCATATTAAACTTTATCCTGCCGCCAAAGTTTAAAAATAATATCCAAATATTATTTATCCAAATATCAAAATGGATAATAAAAAAAAAGAAATAATATCCAAATAAAAACTAAAAGAGGGAGTAAGTTCGGATAAAGACGATAACAGAGTAGAGGCTCAAATTTCCATTATATTCTCAAGTATCTTTCCAACAAAACAACAACATGGACAGCCTTCTACTTACGATCTGGACCACCTGCATAAGATCTGTTTTTTTAATTTTAAATGTTTGCATTTAGATAATTAAATCATATTTGTAAAACTATACAACCAACTTCGACTAAAATATAATCAAATGAATATTTTATTGTATGCAACGGGTCTAAGATGGAGAGCTTCTTGCTTTAAAATGGACTCTTAACAATATGATTCTATGTCCCCTCCCCTTATCTTTTTTGTTATATGTATGAAAAAAATTAGCCCTTTTGATGGATTGCCTGCAGTCACTTTTAACAAAGTCAATCCTGCAGTCACGATCAAGCGGCTGAAATTTTATTTTCTCATATTTTATTAATTTTATAAAAGAGGAAAAATAAAATTAAAGGTGGACAATTAAGTTTTATTCTCTGTCTCTCTAACTGCTGAGAATCGTCATCCCGATCAAGCAAAAAGTTGGCAGTGGCTGTCTTCGAATCTCTCTTTTTTAAGACTAAATATGCTCTGATTCAGCTTGCCACATACACTATATGGGAAATCTGTAAAGTTTCTTACTTAAGAGACAATTTTAAGAAATCTATGGCTTTGTGCTCACCTACTGTCACAAGGCGAAGAGATAATTTCACCAATATTTCTCCAATCAGAATTGTTAATAATCTTGGAAAATATCTGAGACTCCCTCTACTGTGAGGGAGAGTTTCAAGGACAGTGTAGTAAATATTAACTAATGAATGGCCTTCTGTAAATTGAAAAGAGCAGGCATAGTTTGTCCAGCATAGTAGGTAATATTCTTTATTCCTATCTGCCCTATGCAAATTCATTGAGTACATTAGTGTACATAAATGACAAGGTGTACAGTATACTATTTCACTTTTAAGTGAGGATTTTCACCATGAAATGAAACTCTTGAAACATTTTATATGTTAAGAGTTAGCAGCCACTCTTACATCTGTTTCCTCAATAATGGCCTACCACTGACATGCTTTACATGTAAACATGGTGATGGCATTACCATTAGAGGATGCAGATATTCACCAACATAGCATGGAGAAAACGAAAAAACAACTATAGTCGTAACTCGTAAGTCAGAACTACTTTATTGTTAGAGTTGGGGAGAAGAGAGCACAGGGAAGAGAAAATGCCCCCAAAAAATCTCTCATGAGTTTGTATAGACTCATGGATTTGAAGGATGGCTGGAATCTAAGGCTAAGTATATGACAAACTAGATGATAAGATATGAGTAAAGTAAGAATAGTACAAAAAATAAGGACAACAAAGAAACAGGAAATCTGTAGAAACATGTGATGCCGAAAACAGAAAACATGTCCATAACAGTGTAACCTTTTCCACGAGTATGGGGAATAATATAAATACCTAACAGAAAACAATCCTGATGGGATGCATTCAAAATGAGAATTAAGTTCATACATTCAGACCTTGAGCCAATTTATGAAGCTGGTGCTACAGAGCTGGAGTTGACATTAACAGACACTGGGGTGGAGGGTGGAACGTATATCCGTGCCTTCTTAAGAATTTCAGCAACAACCCAATGTTTATGCTTGCTCAAAGGCCTAGAAGGATCCAGTCGAACCTAAACAACATGGCAAAATTGATATATGTATTAACTTTAGGGCAAAACCAAGAGTACAGATTAAGTGATAAGATCATAAGAATAACATGCACAAGAATTTAAGTGATGAACAATAAACCAATTAAATTGGTAAGTTCACGCTACTAACTTTGTCACCAATGTTACAGAGGTTGTTCTCATCGTGAGCCATGAATTTAGAGGTGCGCTTGACATAACGATCATACACTTTGTGGTAGAAAAGTCTATCCACTGCCACCACAACCGATTTCTGCATCTTATTGGAAACCACCATTCCTACTACTTGCTTCATTTTCTCCTCCAAACCTGCAATACCGAAAATTGGATTTTTTTTTTTTTTTTTAAAAATGTCATGAATTTCAAATTTGAATTTCATGGACTTCAACCAGGGATGTTTGTCAAGGGTTGGAACTTGCAAAATTTAAAACCCCATAGACCATACTTAAATATACCTCCCAGCATCCAAATTTGATCATTTCCAAACCACCAAAACAGATGGAGAACACAATGTGCACAATCGCAAACTCATTACAGATGATGCAAGAACAAGAGCTTCCAAACCACCAGGAAAAAAAACAGTGACCTACTGCAGATAATTTTTAAGAGGCTGTTTGGACTGAAAATCATTTTCTACTTTCATTTTCTAATATAACCTTTAAATATAAAAATATTCCCTCGTTCTAGTTTTATTATCATTTTGAAAACAACTTTTTATTCTTTAGGATTTTATAGAAGTTCTTTTCATTTAACTTCTCCAGAAGCTAAGGTGTATAAGTTAATCTTAACTTAAGGAGAAATTCAATATATTTTATCTTCTTATTTATTATTCTATAAGTGTTCATGGAGAGGTTTATCCAAACACGAGCTTAATTAAGAACTTATTGAATAAGTACTTATTATGTAAGCACTTGTTTATATGTATAAGCGGTTTTTATAATCAAGACAAAATAGATTTAAACTATTTTCATAAGCTATCTTCAAGACCTTATGGAAATAAATTGAAAATAGTTTATAGACATATCATAAGGTATTTCCACAAGTTCTCTCAATAAGTTACAGAGTGTTAATTAAATCTAAGCTGAGTTATATAAGTGTCTATTTCCTAAAGTGCAAATAGACTGCAACTCTTAATTGAAAATAAAAAATAAAAAAGTAAATGATTTTCTTAAAAAAAAAAAAAACGTTTAAGAACAGCACCTAAATCCGATAATTAACCAAACAGTACAGTTCAACGCCACACAAATCAAAGGCTCAAAAATTATAAGCGCAGAAGAGTCGGGAGAAATTGCAGAGATTACGAACCTCGAACTAAACGAAAGCAACGAAAAGTGATGGAACTTATTCCAAAACGGGGAAACGAGGACTATTCCACGGAGGACCAATTCGGCGTGTCTTCCGTCGTCACCGAAGTGCGGCGGCGCGAGGAGGAAGAGGCGGTGGATCAATGGCGGAGCTGCCGCTACGACTCTACGAAATGAGAAACCAAATGAGTGAGGACTACAGAGTGAGATTTAAAGCATTGGACCTAAAGGACTTAAACGGTTAAACCCTTTGTTTAAGAGGAAAATACATTAAATTAATAATTAAATCAGTTAAGTTTTTTATCAATAAAATTATAAAAAAATTCTATTTTAATTTTTAAAATTGTCAATTGTAATTCATTTTAGTCTTTACTATTTAATTTTGAGCATTGAAATAATTGTTATTTATATAATTTTAAAAGTTAAAATGTCTCTTTTAATAATTTTAGGGACAAAATAATATTTTTATAATTTCAAAGGTGGAATGAATCTTTCATAAGTTTTCAAAATTTGACTTACTTAAACCTAGCTTTTAACTAGTATTCATAATTTCAGAAACTAGTCCTCATCTGTTTATTTTTTTAATGACTATTACTCAAATATTTTTTTCTTAAGGAATGGATTTTTTTATAACCAACTATTTCTTATAAGCACTTGAAATTTTTTCATAAATTTTTCTCTCAAATGATCTTGATTTCAAAACATCAGAGTTACTTATCACACATTTACTTACTGATTAATTATTATATAGAAATTTAATGGCTCTCATTTTTATTGCAAAGAAATTCTCATAAAAAAATGATAAAAGAATTAATCATTTGAAAAACTCATTCTCTCAAGAGAGACTCACACCTGATTTTGCATTTATATCACAAGCTCAATGTTTGAGACTTGAGAGTGGTGGATTGTTATGTAAATATTAATCTATAATTTCATGTTCAATAACAATCATATCAAGAACATGAAAATGATCTTTAGAATTCATGAGTTTTACATAAACATACATTTGACCATAATTGCGGAAGATCTATTTATGGTAGAATATTTTCTGAGAGTCTTGACCCTTTCAGTTCTTGTATCTTCTTTGATAGGGATAGGATACAACCCTCATGAGCAGACAATGAATGTATTCAGTTTTCCATATCCCTATTTATAAGAAAATTGAACCACTACGTCTAATATGCACCTATCAACAGTTAATTTTTTAAACTGTTTTATCAATAGTTATCATTTTAATAACTTCCCTTTGTAACCAATTATCTTTATGCCCTTTATTCATTAAATCATTAAATCAAATAACATTTATTTAAATGAGCCACAATGATAAATCTTAGATTCTCCCACTTGGCTTATGTCATAAATTTCATTTCATGATTTAATGAAAACAATTATAATGCACATACATAGGGTTAAAGTTTTCATACATTGGTATCATCATAAATCATGATTAGAAATAAAATCAATAATAGTCATGGCAGTTATATGCTATCAAATCGACATAATTTCTTCCATGTACCATTTTATTAGCTCTTTTTCCTAATATGATACTTTAATTGAAGTTTACATCATAATGTCCCACAATAATACTATTATGTCTTCATTAGGGACAAATCCTGTTTTTTTTTTTTCAAAATAATCATTCAGACATGCATGTATACATAAATTTGAAAATAGGATAATTTTCAGAAACTTAAACATCATTGAATTCAGAGTGTCAATAGTCAATAATTACAATAATGATCAACATTCATTAGCTGACATAATGTCTATACTACATACATGACCAATAAATGTCTTGGACTGTAATCCCTTCGTCAAAGGATTAGCTAACATAAAATTAGTGCTAACATGCTCTATAGACACTCTATGTTTCTGAACCTTTTCCTTAATGACAAAGTATTTCAATTCCATATGCTTAGCACGTTTTGAATACTTGTCATTTTTTTAGAAAAGAAGACTGCTGCAGAATTATCACAATAAATTTTTAGCGGCCTATTAATATTGTCGACCAATTCAAGTCCTGAAATAAAGTTCCCCAGCCATTTAGCTTGAACCATGGCTTCAAACCATGCCACAAATTCAGCTTCCATAGTGGATGCAGCAATTACAAACTGTTTCGCACTTTTTCATAATATAGCTCCTCCAGCTAAAAAATACAAATAACCATAAGTAGATTTTCTTGTATCCACACATCCTGCAAAATCTGAGTCTGTGTATCCAATCACTTCAAGGTTACTAGACCTCCTATAAGTAAGCATATGATCTTTAGTGCCTTGCAAATATCTCATAACTTTCTTTGCAGCTTTCCAATGATCCATACCAGGATTACTTTGGTATCTTCCCAACATTCTAACTGCAAAGCTAATATATGGTCTCGTAGAAGTCTGAGTATACATTAGGCTCCAAACAAGTGATGCATATGGAATTGCTTCCATTTCCTTTCGTTCCAATTCATTCTTAAGAAATTACATGAAACTAAACTTGTCTCCTTTTTGAATTAGTACTGGAGACGATGAGCAGTTTTGCATTCTGAATCTCTCTAAAATTTTATTAATATATGCTTTCTAAGACAAATCCAACAATCCTTGTGATCTATCATGGAATATTTCTATCCTAATCACATAGGATGTCTCACCTATATCTTTCATTTCAAAGTTACTAGAGAGAAACTTCTTAGTCTCATGTAAAAGACTAAGATCATTAGTTGCAATCAAGATATCATCAACATACAGAATCAGCAATATAAACTTATTCTCACTGATCTTCAGATATATACACCAATCAACAGTGCTTTCTTTAAATCCAAAGGAAACAACGGTATCATTGAACTTAAGGTACCATTGTCTTGAAGCTTGGTTAAGTCCGTATATTAATTTCTTAAGTTTGCACACCATGTGCTCTTTTCCCTTCTCTATGAATCCCATTGGTTGGCTCATGTACACATCTTCCTCTAAATTCTCATTTAGAAAGACAATTTTCACATCCATCTGGTGTAACTCTAGATCATAATGAGCCACCAATGTCATAATGATTCTTAGAGAATCCTTTCTTGAAACTGGTGAAAAGGTTTCTTTACGGACAATGTCATCTTTTTGAGTGAATCCCTTTGCAACTAGTCTAGTCTTGTATCGTTCTTAGTTACCATGAGAGTCACGTTTGGTCTTAAAGACCCATTTACATCCAACTCTCTTATATCCTTCTGGTAACTCAACAAGGTCTCAAACCTCATTCTGTTCCATAGATTTGAACTCATCTTTCATGGTATTTAACCATTTGTCACCATCTTCACTATCACGGCTTATGAAAACATCACTAGATCATCTTTTATACCCAATCAAATTCAGACTCTTGTAAATATACCACATAATCATTAGAAATAGCAGATCTCCTTTTCCTTTGAGATCTTCTTAATGTTATTTGTTGTGGTTCTTCTACAATGGGTTCATTCAGTTCATTGACAATAATTTCATCATGAACAATGGGATCATTCATTTGTTGTTCTTCATTATTATTAATTGGTTCAATAACATGAAGAACAACAACTTTACTAAAGCTACAAGTCAAAGGAACTTATACTCTTACTTCTTGAATTGTGACTTTACGTGGTGTTTCGCTCCCACTAACTTCACCATCTTCAATGAACCTAACATTTCCAGTTTCTGTAATCCTTATGATATGATTAGGACAATAAAATCTATACCCTTTTGACTTTTCTGGATAACCAATTAAATAACAACTGATTGTTCTTGCATCCAATTTCTTTTCTTGTGGGTTGCAGTATCTAATTTTTGTCTGGCAACCCCAAACATGCAGGTGTCTTAAGCTAGGTTTTCTTCCTGTCCACAGTTCAAAAGGAGTTTTTGGAAGTGCTTTACTAGGAACCCTATTTAATACATACATGACAGTCTTTAGAGCATAAGTCCACAATGAAATGGGTAAAGAAGAATTACTTAACATACTTCTAACCATGTCCAACAAGGTTCTATTATGTCTTTCTGATACACCATTATGTTGTGATGTACCTAGCATTGTGTATTGAGCACAAATACCACACTTTTCTAAGAATTTAGCAAATGGGCTTGGATGTTGTCCACTTTCATCATACATTCCATAATACTCACCACCCCTATTAGACCTGACAATTTTCACCTTTCTGTCTAATTGTCTTTCAACTTCATTAATGTAAATCTCTAAAGCATTTATAACTTGAGATTTATCATGTAGCAAATAGACATAACTGTAATGTGAATAATTATCAATGAAGGTGATAAAATATTTCTCTTTATTGAAAGAGTTAACATCAAAAGGACCGCAAACATCAGTGTGTATAATTTTAAGAAGCTGAGTGCTTCTTGTGGTTCCTTGTGTGTTTTGTTTGTTTGTCTTTGATACAATTCACACAAACATTCAGATCAATAAAATCTAAATCCAGAAGGATTTCATTCTTTACCAATCTTTCAATTCTTTCTTTGGAAATGTGTCCCAAACGTTTATGCCACAAGCGAAACATGCATTAATTAAGGTACGTTTAGTACCAACATTATGATGCAGAGTCATAAGCGTTTCAGCATAAAGATTATCAAGACATAATTTATATAATCCATCACATAAAGTACCATTACCAATCAAATAATTGTGCTTGTACAAACTGAAACTACCACTACCAAATTTTAAAGAGTATCTAACTTTATCAAGTTTGGAAATAGAAACTAAATTCCTAGATATATTAGGTACATAAAGAGTTTCACATAAGTCCAAATGATGTCCACTGTCAAGGATCAAATGGTAAGTCTCAACAGCTTCCACTGGAACTTTCACTCTATTACCTATAAGAACAAACTTTTCATTTGGCCTTATGGTTTGGGTCGTAAGGAATCCTTGCAAAATATTAGAAACATGAGTTGTATATCCAGAATCAATCCACCAAGTATTATATAGAACTTCAGCAAGGTTTGATTCATAACATACATAAGCACAATGCTTACCTTTCTTTTCAAACCAAGCCTTACGTTCCGGGCAATCCTTTTGGAAGTGTCCAACCTTACCACATAAATGACATTTGTTTCCATTATGTTCCTTCTTGTAGATTTGAGAAGAGGAAGTGTGATTGATCTTTAATGGTCCTCTTCCCTTCTTCTCATGCTTTTTACCATTTTTCTTTTCAACTCCTTGATGTTTGACATAATTGATGGAATGAATTCCCAAGTTCTTAATTCTAGTTTCCTCTTGAACTAACATACTATGCAATTCATGCACATTCCATTTGTCTTTCGTGGTATTATAGTTCATTTGGAAAGGACCATACTCAGACGATAATGAGTTCAATATGAACTGCATTAGGAAATTTTCATCTACATCCATTCCCAATAACTTCAATCTTGCTGCAATATTTGTCATTTCAACATCATACTCATGCATAGTATGTGAACCATCCTATTTCATGGTGATCAGTGTACTCATTAGTGTCCCAGTAAAAGACTTGTCAGCAGTTTGGGAGCACTCTTCCATAAGTTTTATCATTTCTTTAGCACTTTCAATTTGTGGAAGAGTTGACTTAATGTTGCTTGCAATTCTCATTCGCATGTACATCAAACTCAACCTATTGGATCTTTCCCAGTTCTTAAAATGGACCCTTTCATACTCAGTGCTTGCATCAATAATAGCACTAAGTTTCTCTTCTCTAAGAGCCAAATCCAAATCCATTATCCCAAGGTAAAATTCAATTTTCTCTTTCCATTTAGAAAAGTTTAGTCCATTGAAAACTGCAATAGTTGAGAAAAGCAAATGTGTAACAACAGGTACTAAAGGTATAAAATTTGAAAAAATTTAATGCTTTGAATCATACATATCACATACTAACATAATTCTCAGATTCAGACATCATAAAATGCATATTATTGTTCACGTTTTGGGATCAATTAATACACAACATTAAGCTATAATGGTGCTAATAAATTTAGTTTTTTCTTAATTTGACAATAATACATACACTAACCAGGTTTACTTACTATCTTTGGATATATAAATAGAACTAGTCGTGTATCTATTATGCCAACATTTATGTTTATTTATTATGATGACAAATAACCATCCTTTGGGTTGGTCCTTGTAACACCCCTTACATGCACTGGGGTAATTACCTCGCATAATCATCCATTAACACATAATACATAAGAGATTAAGCAGTTTGGAAGCAATTAACAAAAGGCATCAACAAATGCCGATAACATACACACTGTACATTATAATATGGTGTTTATATATACAAGTTCTCCGTTTAAGTACAAATCTGTACACAATTTCCCCTCAGGGTACAACAAAATTTAAACCAAAGGCTAATACAAAAGCCTGAGCCACATGCTCATATCATCTAGCCTAAGGTTTCTAAACAGTGCTATCCCTGCATAGGCTTCTTGCCTTGGGATCTGTCCGCTCCTCCTGAGGATTCACCTGCAAAACATAGCCCCACACAAG